>JALXFT010004119.1:45000-50000 GCA_023376895.1 Aspiorhynchus laticeps
GTACCTGCCCGAAGGGCTACCAGGGATTTAGAAATTTTGCGAGCCCTGCATATACACACACAGATTAATACAATAAATACAAATATTTTGCTGGAAAGACAAGAAAAATGTTACACTAATTACAGTAAGAATCGTGAGCAATCATTCTGAATTATGAACCAAATAATATTATTAACTTGCAATTTCACAACCTTTTAAAGTCCTGTGTTACACGTTCTGTTCGGTCTTAAATACAGTGACTAATAAATGTAGACTTTGGGTGACTGTACTTCATCTGGAAGTGTGTTTATGCTCATGTTTAGGTCCAGAGCTTGTTCTGTGTTAGACTCGGTCTCTGAGAGTCACAGATAATAAGCAGGATTTACAGATAAACATTGTGCAGATATGATGAGGACACGGACTGTATCTGCACGAATCATGTAAATGTCATATTTTAGTTAACTGTAGCAGAGCTGTTTTGCAGACTATATTAACACTGATGTCAACACGCAAGAGAATCACTGGACCTGAGAACATGGTTTGGATCTTCTCCAGAACCTCCACGCTGTCCAGCCACACGTCTGACACGAACACAAACATGGCGTCCTCGTTCTCCTCCTCCAGCTGCTTCAGTTTGGCCGAGGCTTTGACCGCAGTGCTGGACGGCCCGCCAAAGAAGTTTATATTGCCGTAATAAGCCCTGGACACAAGAGAAACTCTGTGTGGATGCAGAACGATGCACGGTCCGTGTTACGGTCAACAGAAGCTAACACACACACACCTGGTGAAAGACGACGGCTCTGTGGGCGGGAAACCAAAAGCGTTGACGTGAAACACCGAATCCTCGTACCATCCTGTGAACGCAGACAGATCGTGTGATTATAGAGATCCAGGAGCTGAGCAGCAGAGAGAAAGAGACTCACCTTCAGCCAGAACGAAGCAGGACTCGGTGTAGAGACCGCTGTGAAACTGGTATGAAGAGCGTTAAGGAACAAACAGAGACAGCAGCAGCACACGTGTGTCATGATCAACACTGGAAGGATATTGCCTCTGACATGTTTAGCTGCACTGCGCCGCTGGGGTCCTCCAGGTAGAACTTGCCCTGAAAGCACAGAGTGATCAGTGCTGTACTGCTCTAGAACCTCATCAGCAGAACCACATCAGCCGAACCGCATCAGCCGAACCGCATCAGCAGAACCGCATCAGCAGAACCGCATCAACAGAACCACATCAGCAGAACCGCATCAGCAGAACCGCATCAGCAGAACCGCATCAGCAGAACCGCATCAGCAGAACCGCATCAGCAGAACCGCATCAGCAGAACCGCATCAGCAGAACCGCATCAGCAGAACCGCATCAACAGAACCACATCAGCAGAACCGCATCAGCAGAACCGCATCAGCAGAACCGCATCAGCAGAACCGCATCAGCAGAACCGCATCAGCAGAACCGCATCAGCAGAACCGCATCAACAGAACCACATCAGCAGAACCGCATCAGCAGAACCGCATCAGCAGAACCGCATCAGCAGAACCGCATCAACAGAACCGCATCAGCAGAACCACATCAGCAGAACCGCATCAGCAGAACCGCATCAGCAGAACCACATCAACACACTCATGCTTTAATCAAGACTGGAGAGTTTAGTAAAGACACTACAGATGAGTCTCTGCCAATGTGCAGCCACTACTGAACCGTCCCTAACAATCAAACTACACTTATTTATCTCCTCCTGATCATTAAAAAAAAAATACATAATAGGGGCACTTTAACTAACCCACAACAAGCCCTTGACTAACCCACGACAAGCCCTTGACTAACCCATGACAAGCCCTTGACTAACCCACGACAAGCCCTCGACTAACCCACAACAAGCCCTTGACTAACCCACAACAAGCCCTTGACTAACCCACAACAAGCCCTTAACTATCCCACAACAAGCCCTTAACTATCCCACAACAAGCCCTTAACTAACCCACAACAAGCCCTTAACTATCCCACAACAAGCCCTCGACTAACCCACAAGCCCTCGACTAACCCACAACAAGCCCTCGACTAACCCACAACAAGCCCTCGACTAACCCACAACAAGCCCTTGACTAACCCACAACAAGCCCTTGACTAACCCACAACAAGCCCTTAACTAACCCACAACAAGCCCTTGACTAACCCACAACAAGCCCTTGACTAACCCACAACAAGCCCTTAACTATCCCACAACAAGCCCTTAACTATCCCACAACAAGCCCTCGACTAACCCACAAGCCCTCGACTAACCCACAACAAGCCCTCGACTAACCCACAACAAGCCCTCGACTAACCCACAACAAGCCCTCGACTAACCCACAACAAGCCCTTAACTAACCCACAACAAGCCCTTGACTAACCCACAACAAGCCCTTGACTAACCCACAACAAGCCCTCGACTAACCCACAACAAGCCCTCGACTAACCCACAACAAGCCCTCGACTAACCCACAACAAGCCCTCGACTAACCCACAAGCCCTCGACTAACCCATAACAATCCCTTGACTAACCCACAACAAGCCCTTGACTAACCCACAACAAGCACTTAACTAACCCACAACAAGCCCTTAACTAACCCACACCACCCCTTGACTAACCCACAACAAGCCCTCGACTAACCCACAACAAGCCCTTAACTAACCCACACCACCCCTTGACTAACCCACAACAAGCCCTCGACTAACCCACAACAAGCCCTCTTCTAACCCACAACTAGCCCTCGACTAACCCACAACAAGCCCTCGACTAACCCACAACAAGCCCTTGACTAACCCACAACAAGCCCTTAACTAACCCACACCACCCCTTGACTAACCCACAACAAGCCCTCGACTAACCCACAACAAGCCCTCTTCTAACCCACAACTAGCCCTCGACTAACTCACAACAAGCCCTTGACTAACCCACAACAAGCCCTTGACTAACCCACAACAAGCCCTTAACTAACCCACACCACCTCTTAACTAACCCACAACAAGCCCTTAACTAACCCACACCACCCCTTAACTAACCCACACCACCCATTAACTAACCCACAACAAGCCCTTGACTACCCCACAAGCAGCGGATCAGAAAGGAGCATGACTGTAAAGCGAGGGAATACCTCTTTAAGCTGCGTGATCATGCCCAGAACAATCACTTCTCTGACTTTAGCTGTGCTTCCCAGAAGAGCCTCCACCGTCTTCAGCTGTAACACAGTCACAGATCATCAGCGCCGACTGAAAACATGTCATTATCAGCCTCCACAGACAGCGGTGTTCATCCTCACCTGGAACTTGTTCCTCCCTTCATCAGGAGCTGAACCAATCACAGGAGGAGTGAAGAGCTCATGCCTGTGTGTTCTCTGTAAAACAACAATAAACCTGCTATTAACATCAGTCTCAGAGATATGATTATAATATCAGTCACTTCATCAAAGCCTTGTCATCAGTGTGACCTGATGCATTAAGATATTATAAAGATGACCATGATGCATTAAGATAATATAAAGATGCGCTGCTTTAAAACAACAGGCCTCATTCACCAAACACCAGCAGAATGATTTGTGTGTGTAAAGCTGTTCTGCTGCTTTATAAAAGCTCTTTATGAAATTTTCGCTTTATAAAAGTGTTTGTATTTTCAAAATATTAGTTAGTATATAATGTTTTTACCCAGCCACGTGTAAATGGTGGATAAAACACCCAATTGTTTTCTTGTAAGCAAACAGACAAAGCATTTTTAAACACTAAATGTAATATAATCATATTTCACAAGGTAGTTTGCTCATATAACTAGGCAATCTTCTGTCCATGCTATGCTCAGATTACTCAGAATGTATGTGTGTGATCAGATAACGGTGTTCATGAGAGACAGATGTTAGTTCGTGAGTAAAGCCGAAGCACTGGCCTGCTGTAAGATGGTGTATCTCTCTCTGAAGAGCTGGGCTTTATCTCTGCACTGACCGCTGAGCTTAGGACCCGGATGATTCGTCATGCTGATGCTGAAGAGAACACACACTGAGGTCACTTCATATTCCTGGAGATCATCTTCACACTAGGGGTGTGCCACATATATATCGTCTGCGATAATATCGCAATTGTTGTTTAAACGATGCACGATTTGACATTATCGAGTATTTAGCAAAAACCATTCAAAACACACGTACGTTACATTACGTGACGTCTAGACTAGTGAGTGTGCTTTCACTACATTTACAATGAACACAAAATTAAAGACATGGGGCAGAAAATGTATATAGTTGGGCTGTGCAATTAATCCAAATTCAGTTTCGATTTCGGCCTCCAATGATTATGAAAATACAATAATCGAGATAAAACGATTATTCCGCCCCCTGTCCAGCTGCGCTTTCACTCCATAAAAGCCCATTTTCACGTGTAAACCAGTAAAATCATGTAACGTGACTTTTGCAAAATGTGACGTGCTTGAGTTATTAAAGTTGATTAGATTTATTAATGTTTTAAAGAGAGCTTGTGCTGTTCCTCAGGAGGATATGTGTGTATGTGCTCAGAGACGGAGCATGTGAAGTCATCTTTAGCTGAACGTATGCGCCTAAACGCTCAAATACACGCAAAAATGTGGCGTTTAGTGATTATTCACGTAAACCCTCGTCGGTTATGTAATAAATGTAAACAGATGATACTCATGTAACAGTAAATTGTATCCGTGCGGCTCTTAAAGTGACAGCGCGCTATATTCCTGCTCCGACTGTGTGCTTAATATTAACCAAACAACAAAAGACAAAATCACTCCCTGCTCTTCACAGAAGGTGTTTTGTAGCTTTAATACGAAACAAATTAAGTTTAATTCTTACAGTGAAGACTACGCTGTTTTATTTTACATTTGATTATTCAATTTCTATAGTAGGCTGTTAACTGAATACTTTAGATTTGCATTAAAATACATTTTTGGTCATATGGCCCGCTAATAATCGTGATTACAATATTGACCAAAATAATCGTGATTATGATTTTTGTCATAATCGAGCAGCCCTAAT
>JALXFT010004119.1:55000-57500 GCA_023376895.1 Aspiorhynchus laticeps
CGTTCTTCGTACGTCGCTAACTCAGTTGATGATTTCACTTGATCTCGGATCATTTGGTTCTTCGAAGCTCATCCTGGAGTTGTTGTCATAGCAACAGGTCTGTAAGCTTCCTGGAGTTGTTGTCATAGCAACAGGTCTGTAAGCTTCCTGGAGTTGTTGTCATAGCAACAGGTCTGTAAGCTTCCTGGAGTTGTTGTCATAGCAACAGGTCTGTAAGCTTCCTGGAGTTGTTGTCATAGCAACAGGTCTGTAAGCTTCCTGGAGTTGTTGTCATAGCAACAGGTCCTTAAGCTTCCTGGAGTTGTTGTCAAAGCAACAGGTCTGTAAGCTTCCTGGAGTTGTTGTCATAGCAACAGGTCTGTAAGCTTCCTGGAGTTGTTGTCATAGCAACAGGTCTGTAAGCTTCCTGGAGTTGTTGTCATAGCAACAGGTCTGTAAGCTTCCTGGAGTTGTTGTCATAGCAACAGGTCTGTAAGCTTCCTGGAGTTGTTGTCATAGCAACAGGTCCGTAAGCTTCCTGGAGTTGTTGTCATAGCAACAGGTCCTTAAGCTTCCTGGAGTTGTTGTCATAGCAACAGGTCTGTAAGCTTCCTGGAGTTGTTGTCATAGCAACAGGTCTGTAAGCTTCCTGGAGTTGTTGTCATAGCAACAGGTCTGTAAGCTTCCTGGAGTTGTTGTCATAGCAACAGGTCTGTAAGCTTCCTGGAGTTGTTGTCATAGCAACAGGTCCTTAAGCTTCCTGGGGTTGTTGTCATAGCAACAGGTCTGTAAGCTTCCTGGAGTTGTTGTCATAGCAACAGGTCTGTAAGCTTCCTGGAGTTGTTGTCATAGCAACAGGTCTGTAAGCTTCCTGGAGTTGTTGTCATAGCAACAGGTCCTTAAGCTTCCTGGAGTTGTTGTCATAGCAACAGGTCTGTAAGCTTCCTGGAGTTGTTGTCATAGCAACAGGTCCTTAAGCTTCCTGGAGTTGTTGTCATAGCAACAGGTCCTTAAGCTTCCTGGAGTTGTTGTCATAGCAACAGGTCTGTAAGCTTCCTGGAGTTGTTGTCATAGCAACAGGTCTGTAAGCTTCCTGGAGTTGTTGTCATAGCAACAGGTGCTTAAGCTTCCTGGAGTTGTTGTCATAGCAACAGGTCCTTAAGCTTCCTGGAGTTGTTGTCATAGCAACAGGTCTGTAAGCTTCCTGGAGTTGTTGTCATAGCAACAGGTCCTTAAGCTTCCTGGAGTTGTTGTCATAGCAACAGGTCTGTAAGCTTCCTGGAGTTGTTGTCATAGCAACAGGTCCTTAAGCTTCCTGGAGTTGTTGTCATAGCAACAGGTCTGTAAGCTTCCTGGAGTTGTTGTCATAGCAACAGGTCCTTAAGCTTCCTGGAGTTGTTGTCATAGCAACAGGTCTGTAAGCTTCCTGGAGTTGTTGTCATAGCAACAGGTCTGTAAGCTTCCTGGAGTTGTTGTCATAGCAACAGGTCCTTAAGCTTCCTGGAGTTGTTGTCATAGCAACAGGTCTGTAAGCTTCCTGGAGTTGTTGTCATAGCAACAGGTCTGTAAGCTTCCTGGAGTTGTTGTCATAGCAACAGGTCCTTAAGCTTCCTGGAGTTGTTGTCATAGCAACAGGTCTGTAAGCTTCCTGGAGTTGTTGTCATAGCAACAGGTCCTTAAGCTTCCTGGAGTTGTTGTCATAGCAACAGGTCCTTAAGCTTCCTGGGGTTGTTGTCATAGCAACAGGTCTGTAAGCTTCCTGGAGTTGTTGTCATAGCAACAGGTCTGTAAGCTTCCTGGAGTTGTTGTCATAGCAACAGGTCTGTAAGCTTCCTGGAGTTGTTGTCATAGCAACAGGTCCTTAAGCTTCCTGGAGTTGTTGTCATAGCAACAGGTCTGTAAGCTTCCTGGAGTTGTTGTCATAGCAACAGGTCCTTAAGCTTCCTGGAGTTGTTGTCATAGCAACAGGTCCTTAAGCTTCCTGGAGTTGTTGTCATAGCAACAGGTCCATAAGCTTAAACCTGCTCGGGTTTACAAGAGTACCCTACTGATCCAGGGACAGTAATTAAAATAATAATAATTAAAAAAATAAATTTGTCAATAATGTTGTGTAGTGTATAACACTATAGACACAGCCAGTTATACTCACTGAAAGATTTATTAGTGATGAAATAATTACTTTATAATTGTATTGGAGTCTTACACACGTTATCCGTGCATTAATTTGAGTGGTGACAGATATTATGGGATGTGGCTTGATGGAGCATCTCTAAGAAACTTTAATTAATGCTGTCACGTAACAAATCTGCTTCAAAGATAAAATTAAATGAATTGCTAATAAAAATGTAAAGCCTGTACAAATACTACAAGTCATTAATATAATAGGCCTAATTGGGAATGATATAAAAAAAAACAATTAAATTAAAAACAGTGCACATTTCGTTTATGTATTATAACATTTATGTAGTTTTGTTCTCTTATAAAGGTCTAGAAATTCGTCAGGTGTGTGTTTTAATGATAT
>JALXFT010004119.1:62500-87500 GCA_023376895.1 Aspiorhynchus laticeps
GGAGCGATGTGTTAAATTCATAAAAAGTCATAGTTAAGACTTATATTGTTAGAAAAGATTTCTATTTTGAACAAATGCTGCTTTTTAAACTTTGCATTCATCAAAGAATCAAAGACAAAAATATCACGTTCCATAAAGAGTTTCAACACTCATAATAAATCAGCATATTATTATGATTTCTGAAGATCATGTGACGCTGAAGACTGCAGTAATGATGCTGAAAATACAGCTTTGATCACAGAAATAAATTACAGTTTAAAGTATATTAAAATAGAAAACTGTTATTATAAATAGCAATAATATTTCTCAAAATAACTGTATTTTTGATCAAATAAATACAGTCTTGATGAGCAGAAGAACTTCTTTAAAACATTAAAAATCATACTGATCCCAAACTTTTGATATATTTTACAATATACGTATTTCAAACAAATACATATGTTGACAGATCATATTTGCATTTCTTTAATAGCTTATTAGTGATGTTTGTCTGACATTGTTATTTTCAGGCAAATTAGCTTTATTAATAATTTTAATCATAACGACTGGCAGCATATGCACCTGGCGGGGGATTTTTTTCAATGTAACATTTCCATATTTCCTCATATTATCATCTTTCATATACTCTTCTGGCTTAAAAGGTCAAAGCTGTGAGAACGTCATCAAGTCCGAGTGTTTGATTATGATTAGAAACTAATAACTACATTACCTGAAGATCATGCACGGTGCAACGTGCGTCTGACTCAAGTTATGGATTATGTTGGGATTGCGCATAAGTGAGACAGACTAGTATTGTTAATAATCTCAAGCCTCAGTTAAACTGTGTTGTGTTTATATCAGGTTTATCTCCAGCGATGTGCTTCAGAAGCGTTCAGACTGTGAACTAATAAATGAATATCATCTGTATATGAGTCAAAGACGTAAAGATGTCCTATTTTATGTCTATAGAAAGCGCATTAAATGCAATTAAAGTGTCTACTTTTAAGGTTTTAAATATGTTTTTGGAGAATAAAATGTCAAATGTTAGATTGTCATTCAGTGTAACAATATTTATGTAAAAAATCAAATAACATGCTTATTCTGACTTGTACATATTTAAATATATTAAGGGAGAATATTAAATAAAAAGTCTTACTGATAAAACCTAGGATCGTGGCACATTTAAAAATGTAAAATTACAACTAATTAGTTTCTGTGGTGAAAGTAATTAGTCTTTAATATGTCATAAATTGATTTTTGTTGTAAATATGAACATTGTTACACTGAATCAGTGTAAATCTTCTGTAAATCAGGGAGAAATTTATGATATTTATTTTGTGTTCAGAAAAACAAAAACAAAATTTAATTAAACAGAAAACTTGATTTTTTTGGGGAAAAACTACAACAATTAAAGCAGTATTACACTTATTGTTTTTATGCATAAACCCTTTTTCGTCTTTGACCCGTGTACTGAACCAGCAGGGAATTGTTTATGATTATTAATGCCTCGTCTCTGTGATGCTGGAGCTCTGATCTCACACGCTCATAAACTAGTTCATCTTTATCAAGAGAAACGGTTGACTGGTTGATCGACCCTGGAGCACAAAACCAGTCAATAAATGCACTTTCCATTGATGTATGGTTTGTTATGATAGGACAATATTAGTAAATCTGGAATCTGAGGGTGCAAAAAAATCTAAATATTGAGAAAATCATCTTTAAAGTTGTTCAAATTAAGTCTTAGCAATGCATATTACTAATCAAAAATTAAGCTTTGATATATTTACGGTAGGAAACTTACATGATCTTAAATGATTTTTGGCATCAAATAAAAATGTATAATTTTGACTCATACAATGTATTGTTGTCTATTGCTACAAATATACCTGTGTTACTTATGACTGCTTTTGTGCTGCAGGGACACATATAGTTAGTGAGGTCAACAAATAGTAGGGTTTTTACACTTTTGGGGGTCACGGACTCATCATGAGCATCTTCCTAATATAAAGGCATCATGTAATCTTATTAGAGTCAGATGAAATAAAACCAGCTTAATTAATTGATAGTTATCACGTGACGTCACGCTCTTATAGGAGCGCCACCTGGAGGATAAACCAAGCTTTGCTCCACTGACCGACAGCTATTTATACACAGATTGCATTAGTAATACGCAGATATTAAACGGCGAGATTCAGTGGACACCTTATTGATGATGTATATGTTATACAGGCAAGAATATGAAGCTAGAATATAAACACAATGTGCAAAGTTTACATTAAATGCTTCCATAGAAAACACACTGAAGCGTTCATATTCCGGCCTCATCGTGTAAACTATGCATCATTAATATACTGAATTTGATCTTTTAATATTACCGTTTTAAATATATTAAGTGTTTTTACAACATTTTGTTGCACTGTTTATGATTGAAATATTGCTGCGGGTGCTTAATATGGATCGCAAAACTTGCATTGTGTTCAGAAATACCTTTGTTTTATTCTTTTGAGACGTGATATAAATATTAGCGGCTGTGAAACACATGAATAATCAACACGTTTGTGCTGAAGCTCTATGTATGTTTTGCTCTCCGGGTCTTCGAGCCGCTCACGTGACTGAAAACGATCAATACTGGGCTTCTTTCAGATAACTGAGGAATTAACTAGTCATTTAAACTATCCACCAACTAGTCAATTATAAAATCTGTAGGTTTGTACGTTAAGAGAAACCAAAATATAATGCATTTTTAGCACTTCTCGTGCCTCCTGACGATGAATTGCTTTGTTGTATTCCTCATTTGTAAGTCAGTTTGATATAAAAGCATCTGTTTAATCAATAAATCTACAAACGTCATGTTTGAGAGTTCAAGTGGGTTCAGAATAGAAGCTAATATTAGTGACCAGACATTAAACTCCCATGTTTTTCATGTACTCTGTAAAATATCAAGGGCAAAAATATTTAAGTTGGGCTAATTTTATTACTTGGCCTTAGTTGAGACGACATATTATATTAAGTGTACACAAATATATTTGGAAAGTCTACATTGAATGAATGGTTATGCTAATGTTGATCAACTAATAAAAACACGTGCAATTTCAGTAAAGGTTGAGCCAACTAAAAAATAACAATTCAGGCAACACTTTGAAGTGAATAATCATCTTTTACATGTAGATTTCCAGTGTTTTTTTATTTGAACTTATTTGTATAAACAGAAAGATGTTATTGACGTCCGTGTCTCCTCACATGTGTATGATGATGCTCCTGTTTTTCCCAGTTTGGGTGTGATTCCAGGCTGATTTCCTCAGTTTTCCCAGTTCACATGTTTATGTCCTGTGCACTCCTTCCTCTTTCATCCCTTTTATTCTTTCTTTCTTCATCCTGTTTCACTTTTAGCTTTTAAAGGGGACCTAACACACACTGTTTCACCCAATCTCATGTTAATCTTGAGTACCTATAGAGTAGTACTGCATCCTTCATATCTCCAAAAAGTCTTTAGTTTGATCATATTTATAAAAGAAAGATGCAGATTTACGATTCTCTCCGAAAAAAGCCGAGCTCCTGGAGGCGTGCCGTGTGGGCGGAGCTAAAGAGTGAAGGTGTGCCGTGGGCGGAGCTAAAAAGTCAATGTGTGTCGTGGGCGGAGCTAAAGAGTGAATGTGTGTCGTGGGCGGAGCTAAAGAGTGAATGTGTGTCGTGGGCGGAGCTAAAGAGTGAATGTGTGTCGTGGGCGGAGCTAAAGAGTGAAGGTGTGTCGTGGGCGGAGCTAAAGAGTGAAGGTGTGTCGTGGGCGGAGCTAAAGAGTGAATGTGTGCCGTGTGGGTGGAGCTAAAGAGTGAAGGCGTGTCGTGGGCGGAGCTAAAGAGTGAAGGCGTGTCGTGGGCAGAGCTAAAGAGTGAAGGCGTGTCGTGGGCGGAGCTAAAGATTGAAGGCGTGCCGTGTGGGCGGGGCTAAAGAGTGACGAGCACTTGCTCCGATCGCCAACAAAACAGTCATTTGATGCCGTTTCACTCACCATCTGCAGTTCTGAATCATGACCGGGATCTTTTATAGCTGGGACCGCTCCATCTTTCAGTATTAAACGATGTGCAAATCCAGCGTCGAATTGGGCCTTGTTTATAAAACGTTCGTCAACAAAACACTTGAGAAACTCCATTGCTGCCCCGGAAAAACAAACTATATCCACTGTTCACGTAACGCTGGGTTGTTTTGTGAAGCTGAACAAGGTTATCTTTCCCTCACAACCAAAAACACTCTTCTTTAGAGACGTTCTTCCCGAGCGAGTCCCGTGCAGCGCTGCCGATTGAAGCGTGTTGATTGGCTGCTCTCGCTCCGGTCGATGCGTGCAGGGGCGTGTTCTTCCGGGAGAAATGCCCATATAAGGAGTTCCACCGTCATCAAGAACAACGATCGAAAAAAACTCTCCGAAACTTGTACGAATCCGGAAGAGATATTTTTGGCACAGAAATACTCAGCATAGCTTAGCATGAGAATCCACCTCTTTACCAGTGTAAACAACTCTGAATGCATGAAACAGCATTGTACCCCCCCTTTAAAGTCTTTGTGTTCTCGCTGGTCAAACTGAAAAGCAAAGTGGTTTGCCGGAAGAGGCTTTCAGCAGAATCATTTGATCCTTTCACTTAAAGAAACACTCCACTATTTTTGGAAATAGGCTTATTTTATATCTAACAGTAGAGTTTTACCGTGTTTGAATCCATTCAGTATGTACTAAGACTGACGGACAATGATAAGTTGTGATTTTCTAGACTGATATGACTAGGAACTATACTCTCACTCCGGCGTAATAATCAAGGAGCTTTGAGTGCAGCAGATGATATTACACAGAGCCTGAAAGTAGTCCCCAGCTAGGTGACTAGTTATGATATACCTGAGGACTACTTTCAGACCCGGAGATCAGCTGAATGGATTCAAACACGTTAAAACTCAACCGTTTAACTCTTGGGGAGATATAAAATGAGCCTATTTCCAAAAAAAGTGGAGTGTTTGTTTAATGTTGTGCTCGTTGCTTGTTTTTATTCATTAGATCCTACAGAGCTGCCAAATAAAACTAAAGTAAGGCTTTTTTTCAGTATTAGTCACTTATTCAGACCTCATCTAACTTGCCACACCAGTCTGTCAGAAACCAGCTTCTTCTAGAGAACTAGTGATCATCAAAAGGTCACATTCCAGTTTATTGTGCTATGCTGATTACACCATGCTGGATATATTGGCCAGGACTTATTGACATGTGAGAGTCATTCAAACTAATGGAAACGTTGCTTTGAACAGTTCGGCGTGATGGCGTTTGGTTTAGAGCCCTGTGTTTCAGACGGGACCCGTCTCTTTTACACCCCTAGGACCAATTTCACGTCATAGTTCAGACGCGGGCCGGGCCTCGGGCCTGTTTTAGGCTTCTCCTTATTTTTCATATTTTTATCAATTAGTGATGAAAAAAATTGCGGCGCTGGTGGAAACAACACGAGACCGTGCTGCGACTGAGAGCGTCTCGACGGTGTTTACAGTTCTGAAGAGTTCTGTGTTCAAATACACGCAATAAACTAAAGCTTGCCGCAAAGCGCCAGCTAAAGTAATTACCATGAATGTGTCGGGGGGGGGGGGGATAGTAAGGAGATATTTGAATTATTTACTAATAAACGAGTGCTTTCTGAGTCCGTGTCGCAATCCTGACTCGCCGTCTCCTCATTAGACGCGCCTTTAGAGAGAAGTGTTATGGATTATGATTATAATAAAAGAGTTTTTGTTTTCAATGTGATTTATTTCTTTAAGTAGTAATTTAAAGCTTTCTATAGATATGTTTTTCATGTCTGTGTGGCTGAGTTTTGGTTCATTTTTGTAAAGACGGCAGAAAGCGCATCATGTTTATTTTCTTTATTTTATAAAAGCACAACGTTTTGTTAAAATTGTGAGTGCGCTTAATTAAAAGCAGACCCTTTACGGTTCTGAATGATGTATTACTCTTATCTTTATGAGCAGAAATGACGGCGTATTTTAAGTTGTTTCCACTGAATAAAATGCAAGTGATTGCGCTCCGTGTCCTGCGCTTTAGCTTCGACTCTCCGCACAAACGAGTGGATATACATCGTACATTTATCTAGGTTTAACTGTGCTTTAATTTTCTGTGATGGCTCTATTGTTTTTTTTCTGCAGGGTTGCCTCATTGTTTTTATATAATGCATTTTAAGTCATTTTAAAGGCTGTTGTTGACTTAGGTCTGTTTTTATAACCACAAAAAAAAGTATTATCATAATACTTCTTTGATTAGGCTATGAATCAGTGGCGGAGCCAGGATCTCTTCATAGGGGTGGCACAGAAATATTCATTATTTCAATATAAAAATGTGATTGACTATAAAGTATTGGACTGTTTGAGTGCCTGAAACACAACTGAATACAATTAATTTCTACTAAATTGTAATTGAGATATTTGTGAATTAGATCAAGTAATGCTGAGTGGACACCTTGTGTATTATTACCCACCTCCAGGTATTTTAATAAAGGGGATCACTATAGCTCTATTGCTCAGTTCTCAAAACCCCTAAAAGCTTGTTCTCCATCATTGCATACTCATTGATGAGACATGCAGATAGTGATAAGAATTGCTTAATAAAAGAAAAGAAAAGGCCGGAAGTCAACAGCACATAAATGCCAGTAAAATTAGTTATTTTATGCATTTAAATGGTTTCATTTTCGTTTGTACTTTACACATTAAAAAATAAAAACAGCGCATATTTTCTAGTATAAGTGCACTGTGTTCATATTTACTTGTGCATACAAGAAAAACAAACATCAGCTTGCGCCTTATATTGTGATCTCGAATTGCACAATATTTTAGTAGGCTACGTGCATTTGAGAGACGTTCTTTAATGTGATGCTATACATACATGAATGCACTAATCGCCTTTTTGATAGTTTCATGACTTAACTGACGACAGAACTTTAGTTTCTTGCACGCATTATTTATGATGAAGATATAGAGCGTGCACCGTGAGCACAGTGACGCTGACAGGACAGGACAGTTTGTTTTGCTGATATATAGCCTAACAGCATCTCATCAGACCGCAGTTGTTCTACTGAAGCTCGTGTGACCTGCGCCTGGCGCTGAGGCGAGGCTGAAGTGCGCGTCTGAAAAGTCTCCGGTTTGATGTGGTCATAAAGAGATACGTCGGTTCCGCGTCTTAATAAATGTATTTATGTCAAGAAAAGAAAGGGACAAAAACGGCAGTTTTGAGTGGAGTGGCCAAGCTTAGGTCAGTGGTGGCCACCCCCCCAGCCCCCCCCCCCCCTGACCACCCCCTGGCTCCGCCCCTGCTATGAATGTAGCCTACCTGAAAATGTCTTGAGGGCTTAGTTTTCATCTTTTTTTTCTCTCTTTTCTCGGGAATGGCGCGTCAGCTTTTTTTTTTTTTTGAGCAACTGGGATGGTGCCCCCTCGGGAGTTGGTGCCCTACGCAAACGGCGTACTCTGCGTATAGGGAGCGGCGGTACTGCTCACACACACACACACAGAGACACACACACACACACACACACACACTCACACACAGAGACGCACACACACACACACACACACACACACACACACACAGAGACACACACACACACACATGTTTGTTTTTTGGTTTACGGGGACTCTCCATAGGCGTAATGGTTTTTATACTGAACAAACTGTGTGTGCTATTGCCCTACACCTACCCTACACCTAAACTTAGCCCTCACAGGAGACTGTGTGCATTTTTAAATTTTCAAAAAAACACCATTTAGTATGTTTTTTAAGCCTTTTGAATTACGGGGACATAGGCAGTGTCCTCATAAAACACCTTCAAATTGTAATACCTCTGTCATACCCATGTCATTAAACAAATGTTGTCCCCGTAAACCACAAAAACCAGTACACACACACACAGAGACACACACACACACACACACACACACACAGAGACGCATACACACACACACACACACACAGAGACACACACACACACAGAGAGAGACACACACACAGAGAGACACACACACACTCACACTCACACACAGAGACGCACACACACACACACACACACACAGAGACACACACACACACACACACACAGAGACACACACACACAGAGAGAGACACACACACACACACACACACACACACACACACACAGAGACGCATACACAGAGACACACACACACACAGAGAGACACACACACACACACACACACACACAGAGACACACACACACACACACACACACACACACACACATTGCTAAAGTTGGTAATTTATCAAAATAAGATACAAACATCAGCGCGCGCGCCTCTGTGCCTCCGTTGGAACACGACTGAAGTATAAAGCCTATAATTTACATAATAAATAATAGTTTCGCATTGAGATAAGTTACATCGCAAATATGGAAATATTATGTAATATTTGGATTTGAGCCGAATGAGAGAGGTAGGATACACGAGCACAAAGCTCCATTTCACAAACAGTTGAGTGCACAAGCCTTTAAAGTACGTTATACTCCTTTGTCAGTCTATTCAGAGTCAGCACATGGTCACTGTCTAGGGGGCTTTGTTTTCAAGTGCGCAACTCGTGGCATTCGCTGTTCTTCTGCTGGCGGTTAAACAGTGTTGCATTGCTGCGGCGCCCCCTTCTGGATTGAGGGTGAATTGCCTGTATTCGTCGTAAGGCCTCATGCACTGAACCGAGATGCCGAACCGTGACGGTTCAGTACGAATACATGTACCGTGCCACCCCTAATAATTAATGACAGAATTTTCATTTTTGGGTGAACTACCTAGGACTGAAGTGTGTGTAGATGAATTATGGCATGTTTACGCTCATGTAAGAAATAGAGAAATTAAAGAGAAGGACAGATGTGAGGAGACGACTAGTTCCTCATCGTGAAGGTCTGGTGTGAGCCGTCAAGCACAGAAAGACCAGAGCAGCTCGTGTGTCATGTACCCCTCAGGACAGCTTCACATAGCAGCTGCAGATATTACTGGAGCTCTATAAAAAGACCCACACGCCTTTGTTTTGTAGCTCCTAAACTTCAGCGGAGGCCGATTACACATGCAGTACGCTCTGAGAATAAATAAACACCCCTTAGATCACACAGCAGAGGTTTTACGAGTGTGTCCAGTCAAGTATATAGTCAACAACTCGTCTGACCGGTTCCTGTTTCTAACTGATTTATTGCTGGATGCAGGTTCTGTCACGGAAAGACAAACACTGGCCAAGAACGCTGGTACTGACATACTGCTCATGTTCTAGATATTAGAGCGAGTTCAGATCCAAACCAGCCCAAGACTGAGCAGCACAGAGCTCCTTTACAGACTCTCACATTGTGTTTAGACATGCTCCTAGAGAAAGTCTTTATTTGCTCTCCATTTAAGCTCATTATTGTCTGGGAGAAACAACGGAGATCTGAGAACGACTTGCACATATGACAGCTAGTGGAAGTGAGAGAAAAGTGTTTATAATGTTTTAAATATGGATATTTTTCTTACAAAAATGCTACAGGAGGCCTTTACTCTCCCTCCGGAGACGTGTGAGGCATGTTTTATTATGGATAGATGCACTTTATTTGTCTACTTTTGGACTGTTGAACAAAACACCCATCTACTGTCATTATAACGCTTGGAAGAGCAAGGATAATTTTTAACATAACTCCGACTGGATTCGTCTGAAAGAAGAAAGTCATATACACCTACACTGTAAAAAACATTCTGTAGTTTTTACAAATTAATTTCGGCAGCTGTGGTTGCCAGAATAATACAGAAAAACTGTAAACACATTTACAGAACAAAACTGTAAAATTTACAGTATAAAACTGTAATTTACAAACAAGGAAATTTGAATGTAAACCAGTAAATTCAACAACACACACTGCTATTAATATCTGTTTTGTGCCTTTAACATACTGACAACATCATAATAATGCAGATGATAACAGAGAAGAATCAAAGCTAGCTTCACCACAAGCAGAAGTATATACTAATATATAGAAGGTGAAGTATATACTAATATATAGAAGGTGAAGTATATACTAATATATAGAAGGTGAAGTATATACTAATATACAGAAGGTGAAGTATATACTAATATACAGAAGGTGCAGTATATACTATATACAGAAGGTGAAGTATATACTAATATATATATATAGGTGAAGTATATACTAATATACAGAAGGTGAAGTATATACTAATATACAGAAGGTGAAGTATATACTAATATACAGAAGGTGAAGTATATACTAATATACAGAAGGTGAAGTATATACTAATATATAGAAGGTGAAGTATATACTAATATATATAGGTGAAGTATATACTAATATACAGAAGGTGAAGTATATACTAATATACAGAAGGTGAAGTATATACTAATATATATAGGTGAAGTATATACTAATATATATAGGTGAAGTATATACTAATATACAGAAGGTGAAGTATATACTAATATATAGAAGGTGAAGTATATACTAATATACAGAAGGTGAAGTATATACTAATATATAGAAGGTGAAGTATATACTAATATATATAGGTGAAGTATATACTAATATACAGAAGGTGAATTATATACTAATATACAGAAGGTGAAGTATATACTAATATACAGAAGGTGAAGTATATACTAATATACAGAAGGTGAAGTATATACTTATATACAGAAGGTGAAGTATATACTAATATACAGAAGGTGAAGTATATACTAATATACAGAAGGTGAAGTATACGCTAATATACAGAAGGTGAAGTATATACTTATATACATAAAGAAGGTGAAGTATATACTAATATACAGAAGCTGAAGTATATACTAATATACAGAAGGTGAAGTATATACTAATATACAGAAGGTGAAGTATATACTAATATATAGAAGGTGAAGTATATACTAATATACAGAAGGTGAAGTATATACTAATATACAGAAGGTGAAGTATATACTAATATACAGAAGGTGAAGTATATACTAATATATAGAAGCAGAAGTATATACTAATATATAGAAGGTGAAGTATATATTAATATATAAAGTCATTCACACAAACACTAAACACATGATACTTAAATAATGCAATAAACTTTCATTAAACAACAGAAGATGTAACATAAAGCCCAAATGTACATAACTGATAACAAAAACTATTAAAAAACATGATTATTTAAACAAATGTGGCTTGTCACGCAGGAAATTCTGGGAATATCAGTTTAATATCAGTAAATTATACATTGATTTGTTGTTTTTTACTTCTAAAAACTGTACAATTAACAGCATTTTACTGTAAAATTACATGAAATGTGTGGTTAGATCTTTTACAGTTTTTCCCTGTATATAGTACAAACCCGATTCCAAAAAAGTTGGGACACTGTACAAATTGTGAATAAAAAAGGAATGCAATAATTTACAAATCCCATAAACTTATATTTTATTCACAATAGAATATAGATAACATATCAAATGTTGAAAGTGAGACATTTTGAAATGTCATGCCAAATATTGGCTCATTTTGGATTTCATGAGAGCTACACATTCCAAAAAAGTTGGGACAGGTAGCAATAAGAGGCCGGAAAAGTTAAATGTACATATAAGGAACAGCTGGAGGACCAATTTGCAACTTATTAGGTCAATTGGCAACATGATTGTGTATAAAAAGAGCCTCTCAGAGTGACAGTGTCTCTCAGAAGTCAAGATGGGAAGAGGATCACCAATTCCCCCAATGCTGCGGCGAAAAATAGTGGAGCAATATCAGAAAGGAGTTTCTCAGAGAAAAATTGCAAAGAGTTTGAAGTTATCATCATCTACAGTGCATAATATCATCCAAAGATTCAGAGAATCTGGAACAATCTCTGTGCGTTAAGGGTCAAGGCCGGAAAACCATACTGGATGCCCGTGATCTTCGGGCCCTTAGACAGCACTGCATCACATACAGGAATGCTACTGTAATGGAAATCACAACATGGGCTCAGGAATACTTCCAGAAAACATTGTCGGTGAACACAATCCACCGTGCCATTCGCCGTTGCCGGCTAGAACTCTATAGGTCAAAAAAGAAGCCATATCTAAACATGATCCAGAAGCGCAGGTGTTTTCTCTGGGCCAAGGCTCATTTAAAATGGACTGTGGCAAAGTGGAAAACTGTTCTGTGGTCAGACGAATCAAAATTTGAAGTTCTTTTTGGAAAACTGGGACGCCATGTCATCCGGACTAAAGAGGACAAGGACAACCCAAGTTGTTATCAGCGCTCCGTTCAGAAGCCTGCATCTCTGATGCTATGGGGTTGCATGAGTGCGTGTGGCATGGGCAGCTTACACATCTGGAAAGGCACCATCAATGCTGAAAGGTATATCCAAGTTCTAGAACAACATATGCTCCCATCCAGACGTCGTCTCTTTCAGGGAAGACCTTGCATTTTCCAACATGACAATGCCAAACCACATACTGCATCAATTACAACATCATGGCTGTGTAGAAGAAGGATCCGGGTACTGAAATGGCCAGCCTGCAGTCCAGATCTTTCACCCATAGAAAACATTTGGCGCATCATAAAGAGGAAGATGCGACAAAGAAGACCTAAGACAGTTGAGCAACTAGAAGCCTGTATTAGACAAGAATGGGACAACATTCCTATTCCTAAACTTGAGCAACTTGTCTCCTCAGTCCCCAGACGTTTGCAGACTGTTATAAAAAGAAGAGGGGATGCCACACAGTGGTAAACATGGCCTTGTCCCAACTTTTTTGAGATATGTTGATGCCATGAAATTTAAAATCAACTTATTTTTCCCTTAAAATTATACATTTTCTCAGTTTAAACATTTGATATGTCATCTATATTGTATTCTGAATAAAATATTGAAATTTGAAACTTCCACATCATTGCATTCTGTTTTTATTCACAATTTGTACAGTGTCCCAACTTTTTTGGAATCGGGTTTGTACATAGTACCTATTAACAGTTTATTTCAGTCGTGTTTTTACAAAATGTTACACGTATTGTTTACAGTGTACCCTTGCTGTCTATGCAGCGTCAGAGAGCTCTCGGATTTCATCAGAAATATAACATTTGTGCTCTGAAGATGAACAAAGGTCTTGTGAGGAATTAATGACTGAATTTTCATCTTTGGGTGAGCTATCCCTTTAAGAGCTGTGATGATGTGATTGTGATGGTTCTGTTGTGTGTTTGTAGGACTGCAGCACAGTTACGCCGGTGACGTTGCGTGTGGATCCGCGCGGATACTTTCTGTACTGGACCGATCAGAATAAGGTAATCAATCTCATTTGTTCAATCTCTCTCTTTCTCTGAAGGCTCAGTGACGGTTCTGAAGCAAGCTCTGTCCAGCGTTATAGACGAAGGCAAATCTACGTCCTATTAATAGGGCTCTATGAATTCCATTTTAATATTTAAATTCCGTTTAAATTTTTCTGGACTCCGTTTTAATGGTCAAATTAAATTGTATTAATCAAAAGTATGCCTAATTAATTAAAAACTTTAACAATTTAACATTAATTTATTAAAAGTGTAGCAAAAATGACATATTTAGCCTCTGTGTATAAGACAAGGTTCAAAAAGAAAATGATTGATTGAGTCAGTGTGGAAGAACTTGACTGGTCTGCATAAAACCAAGTCCTAATCCCAGTTTAACACCTCTGGTGTGACTGTAAATGCAGACCTTGAGACAAAAACTCATCACCAAACACCAATGACTTGTACATATGGGTTCAGTCATTATAGACACTTACAAAACTGTTGCAACAGAGATTAAATACAATTTTTAAATACATGAATTATGTATCATGTCACTGGCACAGCTAACCAATCACAACGCACTGGGACAGCTAACCGATCACAACGCACCGGCACAGCTAACCGATCACAACGCACCGGGACAGCTAACCAATCACAACGCACCGGCACAGCTAACCAATCACAACGCACCGGGACAGCTAACCAATCACAACGCACCGGCACAGCTAACCGATCACAACGCACCGGGACAGCTAACCAATCACAACGCACCGGCACAGCTAACCGATCACAACGCACCGGGACAGCTAACCAATCACAACGCACCGGGACAGCTAACCAATCACAACGCACCGGCACAGCTAACCGATCACAACGCACCGGGACAGCTAACCAATCACAACGCACCGGGACAGCTAGCCGATCACAACGCACCGGGACAGCTAACCAATCACAACGCACCGGCACAGCTAACCAATCACAACACACTGGCACAGCTAACCAATCACAACGCACCGGCACAGCTAACCAATCACAACGCACCGGGACAGCTAACCAATCACAACACACTGGCACAGCTAACCAATCACAACACATCTAGTTTCTCGGAAGACGGGGCTTCATCAAACCCGGAACTAATCGAGTCGTTTGTGTCAATCTGGGGAGAAAGCTTTGTAATAATGTGAATTATGTGAAAATAATGTGATTTTCGAACCACCGAGCATGAGAGCATGTTCTAGTACACCCCCGAAACAACATCAAGACTTTGTAAAAGAGCATAATAGGACCCCTTTAATGTAACTCATATATAACATATTACACGCACGCACAGTTTTAAGGCAGCTTTAATCACCTTTTTGGTAACTTCATGCCTTAACTGACCACGACATGTTTCATATCATGCTTTGATATGAATTGATACGAGCTACAGCGCTCGTTTGATTCACGCTGACGCTAAAGTTGAAGCGCGTCTGAAACATCTCTGCATTGCTGTGATCATAAAGACGTTCTGTGACTGAATAAATGCACTTCTTGTTAAGAAACAACAGACAGAAACAGCAGTTATGAGGGGGAGTGGCCAAACCTAGGCTCCGCCCCTGCGTTAACGCGCTAATTTTGACAGCATTTATAACAATACAATACATATTACTATACTAGGGATGTGCACTAGTTTTGACACACCAATGATCGATAACATAATCTATAATCGCTCATGGTTACGCAAGACGCAACTTTTGCTGTGAAATCAAAATTCACTAACAACTACAAAAATTTGTCAAATATGAGCTTGTTTTTAATTTTAGCCCATAAATACACAATTCAACATACGCTGTGTGTTAAAGCACGCCGAGTGCTGGACACAGGTGATAAAAATAGTATGCACGCTTATAGACCCTAATCAGGTTTGACAACATATTGAATTTAACATGTAGATCATGTAATTTTCACATCTTGCAACTTACATTTGATCAGCTGAACAAACAACAGTACGCTCCGCTGAAGGCATTGTGCTTCTGTGTTTCACAGCCTCGTTTTCATTCCTGTCAAATATGAGATATGGCTCTACGCTGACTCAGCTCTGTTATGATTATTATGGCAATCTGCAGACAGTCTTCAGCCATTCATTCAATCAGAGAACTCCAAAAACTCTCATTTTCTTCTTAAGAACATATTTGTGAATGCTTCGTAAATTGCATATTCTTACAGACTTCTTGGAATTCTTGGAACCTAATTTCTTAAGAAGATGTTTGTTTTGTCACGGGTCTGCACCGCTCTGAGATCCGTCCCTTCTCACAATGCAGCGCTCTCTAACAGCTCGTTTTAACAAGCAAACCATGGTGCATTAAAGCTCCACAGAAGTGTTGTGTTTTGAGGTGAAGCGTGTGTTTTTGACCGGCTGGACACTGCAGGCTGGTTCAGGTCCACTGAGCGGGTCAGGATTTCTCTCTTTGGTTCAGTTTTAAGGTGCTTTATTGGCATGACAAATATTTTAATATTCATATTGCCAAAGTGTTGCTGCATGCAATTAAAACAAAATCCAATAATGTAGCTCTAATTAAGCTCTCTCTCTCACACACACACTCACTCACACACACACACACACACTCACACGCACACACACTCTCATACTCTCACACTCTCTCTCACACACACACACACACACACACATGTTGGTTTTTGTGGTTTATGGGGACTCTCCATAGGCGTAATGGTTTTTATACTGTACAATCTGTGTGTGCTATTGCCCTACACCTACCCTACACCTAAACTTAGCCCTCACAGGAGACTGTGTGCATCTTTACATTTTCAAAAAAACACCATTTAGTATGTTTTTTAAGCCTTTTGAATTACGGGGACATAGGCAGTGTCCTCATAAACCACCTTCAAATTGTAATACCTCTGTCATACCCATGTTACTAAACAAATTTTGTCCCCGTAAACCACAAAAACCAGTATACACTCTCTCACACACACACACACACACACTCTCTCACACACACACACACACACACACACACTCGTGTGCTGGTATGTAAACAGCAGCAGCTAAAGGTCTCTGAATCTGAAGTGTCTGCTAAACTATGATGCGGTCGCTGTTGTGATAGTGTGTTGATCTGAAAGCTGGCTGTGTTTTCCTCATTGCAGTACACATGTAGGATAAATGTAGGAGCAAAAGTTCAGTAAAATGCTTGATGGGTCTTTGAATGAACGCTGTTCTTCTTCACAGCTCAAAAAGAAGCGTGTTCGGTCGCACCGTCCGTCTCCGGCCGTGTCGTGTTGAGGAGAGCCAGCACATCTCCGCACCACAGGAACTCTTGTTTAAATACAGACGTATTTTGTTTGCGGAGTGGAACGGGAATGTGAAGTGGGTGATGCGTTTTGAATGTCAATGTCTCCCAGCCCCCTGGCTGTAAGTGAGCCCATCATTTGACTAAAGCATTTGCATGAGGCTACAGGACTGTGACACATCGCTCTGCTCTGTAGGATGGACTCTCTTTAGGGGAAATTGGCAGAAGCAGCTTACAAAGCCTGCATTTATGATGCTGCTTGAGTCCCGTGATGCAGGTGTAGAGGCTTCAGGTGCACAACAACATGACGGCGTACACCTCTGTGCCTGATCTACTCCTAAAGAGCGCTTAGGGCTGCGTTAAGATACTATCCCTGCTTGACAGGTACACAGATCATGTCACTGTAAGTTAAAGTGCCTCGATTATGGATTTATGAAGATGATCTTTCATGCAGTGAATGAAAACATCTGCAGAGTGTTAAATCTGAAAGAGCTCCGTGTATAAAGTTATCGTCTCTCAAAAGAAAGAGTCGACTCTGAATCATTGAATCGAGTCGTTTTTAAAACCAATCCCTGTTTGACGTCAACATGAATCATTAGCATATTGCCCCGCCCACTTGTTGGTGTTTTCTCATTGGTCTGAATGAAAATGCAAATTCATTCTTAGCCACTAAGTGGCGCTTTTGGAGCGGTTTCCACGGTAACGCTGTACACAAAGTAACACTGCTTTAAATGAAATCGACCAATCAGAGCAGAGTAGGAGGAGCTTGGAAAAATTAATCTTTGTGAGTCGTTGAGCAAATAAGATAAAAATAAATGCATATTATAAGAAAACAAGTGTTTTTGATCTTGCATGCATCTCAACCTGCTGTTAGGGATCCCAAAACCAAAATATGAACTTTCATAAGGCACTTTAAGTATCAACTTTGTCTCTCCTAAGATTCCACTGATGAAATCACACAATTAATGTGGATGGCACAGCAATAATTTGATGTTCAATATACAGTAGGAGCTCATTTGATTGTAGATTTTTCAGACAGTTTATTCATTAAGCAGACACTTTTATTCAAAGACACGTACAAATGAGGTATACAGCAAGCAGTTCGTTTATAAAAGCTATAACACGAGAAGAATAGCGATATAAAAATATTTCAGACATCATCTCATAATAGTACAAGCTAGAACAGGTATATATCATATCATATATCGTATATATTTTGCATTTGTTAAGCTCTAAAAACCTTACTGACTGATGTTTTAGTGCACTTCCTAAAAAAGTGTGTATTAAGTATGTGTGTTAAAGTGTAAAGTATGGTACACGTTATCTTTAAGGTGTCTAGTATTAATATATGAATTCACATATATTCAGTTTTGTCGAGTGTGGTCATAAACATGTTGATGGTCACAATAGTGACCGCTGGGTTAACAGTGAACTTAGGGATACAATATAAATCCAATAATTACACAAAAATGTTGCACTGACAAAATATTGCACTAAATTAAAAATTCAAATGTTACAAAAAAAAATACTCGTAGCATTAATATTCTATCAATGCTGTATAAGGGATTCTTTATGCATATTAGTAACCCTAGAATGTGATCTAACAGTTGGATATAGCTGGGCTGAGATATATAACAATTTTGATGGCTGCAGAAATATGATAATTTAGTACACACATTATCCCACCCGACCATAAAGCATAATTTTTCACACTTTTCCAAAAAAAAAATTTTTTTTTAATTAATTGTTGATTATTTCAAAGGGTTACTAATGACACATCATTTGGATATTTTCATGTCTGGGAAAATATTGTGATTAAATGTGTTAATGCAGTTAAATGCTTACAAAAGAGATGAGTTTTCAGCAGTTTCTGGAATATCATCAGAGATCTGTCCAGATAGCGTTAGTGTTATGGGTTTGACGAGACGTGAGACAGGTGGATCCATTCGCAAGGCTTTATTATTAAACATGGTCACACAGGCAGGGTCAGACAGGAGCAAACAGGTACGATGAAGACAGGGCAGAGAATAATCCGTGGGCAAGCGTGGGTCGGAGATCAGCGTACAGAGTCCAGAGGGCTAGGCAGAGAGAGGGAACTAGGAACACGGGCAGGAATCAAACACGGCAAGGCAGACTAAAGATACTGGGAAACGCTTTGTATGTAGACTGTGCTAAACAATACTCGGCAGAGTGTGAATGAATGTCCATGGTATTTATAGTGCTTGTGTGTGCGTGTGATTGGGTGATGGTGATTGCGTGATTGTTTGCAGGTGCGTGCGGGATAAATGGTGAACAGCTGTGTGGGTGCAGTGGATGCTGGGAAATGTAGTCCTTAGTGTGATCTGAGACGGTGTGAAAGTCCAAGTGGTGGGTGAGTGACCTCTAGAGGTGAGTGGCTGGAAGTTCGTGGTCTGGATTCGTGACATAGCCCCCCCCCAAAGAGCGGCTTCCAGACGCTCCTATGATCCAGGGTGGAGCGGACGGAGCTGGAGCCCGCCAGGGCGGAGCGGACGGAGCTGGAGCCCACCAGGGCGGGGCGGACGGACCTGGAGCCCGCCGGGGCGGAGCGGACGGAGCTGGAGCCCGCCAGGGCGGAGCGGACGGAGCTGGAGCCCCCCAGGGCGGAGCGGGCAGGACTGGAGCCCCCCAGGGCGGGGCGGACAGACCCGGAACCCACCAGGGCGGAACAGACGGGACCAGAACCCACCAGAGCGGAGCAGATGGACCCGGAACCCACCAGGGCGGAACAGATGGGACTAGAGACCACCACAGGGAAGCAGACTGGGCAGGTAGCCCTGACAGCACCTGGAAGTAGAGAAGCACAAGGACAAACAACACAGGGAGAGCAGAAACAGACAACATTGGGAGAACAGAGACAGACAAGACAGGGAGAGCCTTCCTAGTCTCAGGAGCCGTGGCAGAGCAGATCTGGGAATCACAGGCGGCCTCCTTGGCCGGGACAGGACAGGGCGAGAGTTCATAGACGGCCTCCTTGGCCGGGACAGGACAGGGCGAGAGTTCACAGGCGGCCTTCTCAGCCGTGACAGAACAGGGCGTGAGCTTATAGACGGCCTCCATGGCCGGGGCAGGACAGGGCAAGAGCTCATAGCCGGCCTCCTTGGCCGGGACAGGACAGGGCAAGAGCTCATAGACGGCCTCCTTGGCCGGGACAGGACAGGGCGAGAGTTCACAGACGGCCTCCTTGGCCGGGACAGGACAGGGCGAGAGTTCATAGACGGCCTCCTTGGCCGGGACAGGACAGGGCGAGAGTTCACAGGCGGCCTTCTCAACCGTGACAGAACAGGGCGTGAGCTTATAGACGGCCTCCATGGCCGGGGCAGGACAGGGCAAGAGTTCATAGACGGCCTCCTTAGCCGTGACAGGACAGAGTGAGAGTACATTGGAGGATACCACCGACACCTCTGGAGGTTCTGCAGCTAATGCCGCCACCTCTGGAGGTTCTACGGTGGTAACCTGACCGAGTGAGAGTACGTTGCTGGGCGCCACCACCTTGCAAGGAGTTGAAACGAGCACCACTGTTTCAGAAGGTGCTGCAGCAGGTGCTGTCACCTCTGGAGACATTACAGTGGGCGTTGCTACCTCAGGCAGTCCAATAGTGGTGTACGCAGCCCAAATGCAACATAGAGCGACCCCTATCATGGGAAGCGCTTCCGACAGGGAAATCAGTTCAGGAGTAGGAGGGCCAAGGTGAGTGGATTTGGGGATACCAGCAGCGCGTGCAGACACCAGCGGTGCATCTCTCACGCTGGATATCAACCGGGGAACTTGAAGGACTGACCTTGAGTCTCTGGGTGGGATAGGTTCTGGCTGAGGAGCTGAGACGTGAAGAGGCTCTGGCTGAGGAGCTGAGACGTGAAGAGGCTCTGGCTGAGGAGCTGAGACGTGAAGAGGCTCTGGCTGAGGAGCTGAGACGTGGAGAGGCTCTGGCTGAGGAGCTGAGACGTGGAGAGGCTCTGGCTGAGGAGCGGAGACGTGACGTGACTCTGGCTGGTCAGCTGTGACGTGACGTGACTCTGGCTGGTCAGCTGTGACGTGACGTGACTCTGGCTGGTCAGCTGTGACGTGACGTGACTCTGGCTGGTCAGCTGTGACGTGGCGTGACTCTGGCTGGTCAGCTGTGACGTGGCGTGACTCTGGCTGGTCAGCTGTGCCGTGGCGTGACTCTGGCTGGTCAGCTGTGCCGTGGCGTGACTCTGGCTGGAGAGCTGAGGCATGGCGTGACTCTGGCTGGAGAGCTGAGGCATGGCGTGACTCTGGCTGGAGAGCTGAGGCATGGCGTGACTCTGGCTGGAGAGCTGAGGCAGGGCGTGACTCTGGCTGGAGAGCTGAGGCAGGGCGTGACTCTGGCTGGAGAGCTGAGGCAGGGCGTGACTCTGGCTGGAGAGCTGAGGCAGGGCGTGACTCTGGCTGGAGAGCTGAGGCAGGGCGTGACTCTGGCTGGAGAGCTGAGGCAGGGCGTGACTCTGGCTGGAGAGCTGAGGCAGGGCGTGACTCTGGCTGGAGAGCTGAGGCAGGGCGTGACTCTGGCTGGAGAGCTGAGGCAGGGCGTGACTCTGGCTGGAGAGCTGAGGCAGGGCGTGACTCTGGCTGGAGAGCTGAGGCAGGGCGTGACTCTGGCTGGAGAGCTGAGGCAGGGCGTGACTCTGGCTGGAGAGCTGAGGCAGGGCGTGACTCATGCAGATCATCTGTGGCTTGACTTGACTCACGGAGATCACAGGTGGCTTGGCTTGACACGTGACAATCAACTGTGGCTTGGCTTGACTTGTGGTAATCAACTGTGCTTTGGCTTGACTCCCGGAGATCACTGGCGGCTGGGCTTGACACGTGACGATCAACTGTGCCTTGGCTTGACTTGTGACGATCAACTGTGCCTTGGCTTGACTTGTGACGATCAACTGTGGCTTGGCTTGACTCACGGAGATCACTGGTGGCTTGGCTTGACTTGGGATGATCAACTGTGCCTTGGCTTGACTTGTGACGATCAACTGTGGCTTGGCTTGACTCACGGAAATCACTGGTGGCTTGGCTTGACTTGGGATGATCAACTGTGCTTTGGCTTGACTTGTGACGATCCACTGTGGCTTTGCTTGACTTGTGACGACCAACTGTGGCTTTGCTTGACTTGTGACGATCAACTGTGCTTTGGTTTGATTTGTGATGATCAGCTGTAGCTGGACTTGACTTGTGACGATCAACTGTGCTTTGACTTGACCTGTGATGATCAGCTGGGCTTTGGCTTGACTGGTGATGATCAACCGTGCTCTGGTTTGCCTTGTGACGATCAACTGTAGCTCGACTTGATCTTTTAACATCGGCTGTGACTTGACTTGACTCTTTAACAACAGCGGTGACTTGACTTGACTCTTTAATAACAGCGGTGACTTGACTTGACTCTTTAACAGCAACGGTGACTTGACTTGCCTCTTTAACAGCAGCGGTGACTTGACTTGCCTCTTTAACAGCAGCGGTGACTTGACTTGACTCTTTAACAGCAGCGGTGACTTGACTTGACTCTTTAACAGCAGCGGTGACTTGACTTGACTCTTTAACAGCAGCGGTGACTTGACTTGACTCCTTAACAACAGCGGTGACTTGACTTGACTCTTTAACAGCAGCGGTGACTTGACTTGACTCTTTAACAGCAGCGGTGACTTGACTTGGCTTGTGATTGGCAGCAATGACGCTATGGGGTGTTGTTGTTGCCGCCATTTTGTGAGCGTGATCTAGCGTGGCTGTGTCCACACAATTGGGTGCGGTGTCTCGTTCCTCCGCGATCCCCACAGTGAACGAAGAGCCAACACATAGCAAAGCATAGTCCAAGAACTGACTGAGAGATGAACGGGGACCCTCACGGATTAGCTGTGACTTGAGCGGCTGGTTAATGCCGTCACAAAAGAAGTCTATGAGTACACAGTCTGGCAGATCAGAGAGATGGGCGAGATCTAAATAGTCCTGTACATAATCCTCGAGTGGTAGCGAGCCCTGCTCGAGGTGCAAAAGCATTCGTGCAATGTCCATATCTGGCCAATATCCATGTGAAAAGCCGCTGGATCCTTGTTTGGCCGAGTATTCTGTTATGGGTTTGACGAGACGTGAGACAGGTGGATCCATTCGCAAGGCTTTATTATTAAACATGGTCACACAGGCAGGGTCAGACAGGAGCAAACAGGTACGATGAAGACAGGGCAGAGAATAATCCGTGGGCAAGCGTGGGTCGGAGATCAGCGTACAGAGTCCAGAGGGCTAGGCAGAGAGAGGGAACTAGGAACACGGGCAGGAATCAAACACGGCAAGGCAGACTAAAGATACTGGGAAACGCTTTGTATGTAGACTGTGCTAAACAATACTCGGCAGAGTGTGAATGAATGTCCATGGTATTTATAGTGCTTGTGTGTGCGTGTGATTGGGTGATGGTGATTGCGTGATTGTTTGCAGGTGCGTGCGGGATAAATGGTGAACAGCTGTGTGGGTGCAGTGGATGCTGGGAAATGTAGTCCTTAGTGTGATCTGAGACGGTGTGAAAGTCCAAGTGGTGGGTGAGTGACCTCTAGAGGTGAGTGGCTGGAAGTTCGTGGTCTGGATTCGTGACAGTTAGGAAGATTGTTCCAGCAGCAAGGAACAGTGAAGGAACCGTGATTTTGTGCTTCTCTCGTTCTGGAGGTTTGGTTTGTACCTGCTGGACATCGCAGTAGTCCAGTTTAGAAATAACAAGGGTCTGAATGAGTAGCTCTGCTCTGTTAGGATCAGTGATGGGAATAACGGCGTTATAAATAAACGGCGTTACTAACTGCGTTATTGTTTTCAGTAACGAGTAATCAAACTAATTACTGTTTCTCCCGTTACAACGCCGTTACCGTTACTGACAATAAAATGTGGCGTTACTATAATTTATTATAATATTATTAGAATTTTATTTTTCAGTTCATCTGAATGGATGCGCAGTGTAGCTGTATTTGACGAACCGTAAACTCTAGTGTGAAGCACACACACACACACACACACACACACACACACAGAGCGAGAGTCTTTCATAACATGCAGAATTGACGCGCTACATGTAAACGATATTATTTGTTGTGTTTTCGTGTCAAAATAACGGAGTTCTTTTGGAATTCTTCAGCTTTTAAGAACTGCTGGGTTCTCTGTTAGTGGGCGGAGCTAATGCGCAAACGACAATCTCATTGGCCGGTGCTCACCTATTATCATCCCTGTTTTGATTTCAGCGAATCAGTTCGAGCGAACGCAGACAACCTGATTAATATTCATGACCCAGCAGCTCATTAATCCTTAGTGCGTTTTATATTGTTATTAGTGGTATAATTCGTAGTAGTTTTGTTATCTTATCATTTTTCCCCCTTTTTTATAGAAACACTAAATGATAAACAATATCTTAAGCAGCAGTCCTAAGTTCAGTCAACATGACAAATATGAATTCATTGATTATTCTAATTACTAAAGATCTATCATCATATAATGCTAAATTATCATAATATCATATTATAATACTTGACTAACTGATGCTAAGTGTCAGTAGATAAATAGTGTAACTGTAGATTAATGTACAATGTTTTATAATAATAATTTATTCTATTTAGTGTCCATTTCATTCATTTAACATATTTAATATTGGGGGCATCCAAGTTATTTGACATTTTTTAACTTTTTTTTAAAAAAAGTAACGCAATAGTTACTTTCCCTGGTAATTAGTTACTTTTATAATGATGTAACTCAGTTACTATTTGTGAGAAGTAACTAGTAACTATAACTAATTACTTTTTTAAAGTAACGTGCCCAACACTGGTTAGGAAGGACTTAATCGACCTGATGCTGAGCAACACAAACATGCATGCTGTCATTATCGAGTGAATCATTCAGTTTTGGGTGGACTATACTCATTAAGAAAAGCCCTCATTGCTGTCTAAGAGAATCAACTGAGATCTGGTGAGCATGTGTTTTAAACCACGAGCTGGTTCTTCTTCTGCTGAGTCTCCAGTAGTTTCTGCCCAGCGTTGCACTTTCATCTGATTGTCCTGGCAAGCACCTCACTCCCTTTGTCAGCATAATCACAGCTAGCAGAGTAAATCTTCAGCCAATCTGCTGAAATTGAAATGTGCTCTATGCCAAGCTGCAATGGCTGCCCTCCGTTTCATCAAACGAGAGTGGCTGAACTTCGCAGCGCTCAAGTCTTTGCTTACGACGGGAGACACGACACCTTCACTGCAAGATCTTCAAAACGCTCCTCAGAATCACAGCCTCCTTTCTTTACCTTTATTTAGATACGCTACAGATTGTCTCAAAGCAGCTTTACAGTGATAAACAGACACATAATGATTCAGTGATGGGTCAGAGATCAGTTCAGGTACAAAAAACTAACAAACAATACTGTCATTGTTCAGTTTAGTGTTGATTCGGTTTCATTCAATAACTGTGCATACACTGAAAAAAATGA
>JALXFT010004119.1:92500-94126 GCA_023376895.1 Aspiorhynchus laticeps
GCTATGACAACAACTCCAGGGAGCTTACAGACCTGTTGTTATGACAACAACTCCAGGGAGCTTACAGACCTGTTGCTATGACAACAACTCCAGGGAGCTTACGGACCTGTTGCTATGACAACAACTCCAGGAAGCTTACGGACCTGTTGCTATGACAACAACTCCAGGAAGCTTACGGACCTGTTGCTATGACAACAACTCCAGGAAGCTTACAGACCTGTTGCTATGACAACAACTCCAGGAAGCTTACAGACCTGTTGCTATGACAACAACTCCAGGAAGCTTACAGACCTGTTGCTATGACAACAACTCCAGGGAGCTTACAGACCTGCTGCTATGACAACAACTCCAGGAAGCTTACAGACCTGTTGCTATGACAACAACTCCAGGAAGCTTACAGACCTGTTGTTATGACAACACAGACCTGTTGCTATGACAACAACTCCAGGAAGCTTACGGACCTGTTGCTATGACAACAACTCCAGGAAGCTTACAGACCTGTTGCTATGACAACAACTCCAGGGAGCTTACAGACCTGCTGCTATGACAACAACTCCAGGAAGCTTACAGACCTGTTGCTATGACAACAACTCCAGGAAGCTTACAGACCTGTTGTTATGACAACACAGACCTGTTGCTATGACAACAACTCCAGGAAGCTTACGGACCTGTTGCTATGACAACAACTCCAGGAAGCTTACGGACCTGTTGCTATGACAACAACTCCAGGAAGCTTACGGACCTGTTGCTATGACAACAACTCCAGGAAGCTTACAGACCTGTTGCTATGACAACAACTCCAGGAAGCTTACAGACCTGTTGCTATGACAACAACTCCAGGAAGCTTACAGACCTGTTGTTATGACAACACAGACCTGTTGCTATGACAACAACTCCAGGAAGCTTACGGACCTGTTGCTATGACAACAACTCCAGGAAGCTTACGGACCTGTTGCTATGACAACAACTCCAGGAAGCTTACGGACCTGTTGCTATGACAACAACTCCAGGAAGCTTACAGACCTGTTGCTATGACAACAACTCCAGGAAGCTTACAGACCTGTTGCTATGACAACAACTCCAGGAAGCTTACAGACCTGTTGCTATGACAACAACTCCAGGAAGCTTACGGACCTGTTGCTATGACAACAACTCCAGGAAGCTTACGGACCTGTTGCTATGACAACAACTCCAGGAAGCTTACGGACCTGTTGCTATGACAACAACTCCAGGAAGCTTAGGGACCTGTTGCTATGACAACAACTCCAGGAAGCTTACGGACCTGTTGCTATGACAATAACTCCAGGAAGCTTACGGACCTGTTGCTATGACAACAACTCCAGGAAGCTTACAGACCTGTTGCTATGACAACAACTCCAGGAAGCTTACAGACCTGTTGCTATGACAACAACTCCAGGAAGCTTACAGACCTGTTGCTATGACAACAACTCCAGGAAGCTTAAGGACCTGTTGCTATGACAACAACTCCAGGATGAGCTTCGAAGAACCAAATGATCCGAGATCAAGTGAAGTCATCAACTGAGTTAGCGACGTACGAAGAACGGACCCCTGGGCCCGTATTCATGAACAATCTTAGCGCTAAGAGTTGCTCCTAGTAACAAAATT
>JALXFT010001891.1:0-2500 GCA_023376895.1 Aspiorhynchus laticeps
ACGGGTGAAATGTGGGTGTTTCCTCTTAAAATTAAAGAAAAGATCCTAGTAAAGAAAAAAGTAATTCAGAGAGCATCTTAACCCTTAAAAGAGGTCTTAAGTGTCCAAAAGTGTTAGGAGTACGAACGAGGACTTTTAAGAGGCAGCGGAGAAGATGAACTGTGTTGCACACATCGATCTATATATGATGATCAATATATAATGTTCTCTATTATAGATCAGTGGTTGCACACAATGCATGACGGTGAGTTAATAAGACGCTACACATTAGCTCGTGCAGGGATAACGATCTTATTAGAGACATGCTAACATCTCCGACACCGCGCAGAAATGCCATAGAGCCAGAAATGCATTAACTACATTAACATATGTAGCAACTGTAAAATTGTAACTATGCAGCAGTGATGATCTGAGTCTGTCACAACCTTCTATAAGAGATCATCACAAACTATTACAGCACTTTCAGAACCGCATTGTGTCGCTGTTCAGTTCCTATTAAATACGTTAAGTATGTGTGTGTGTGTGTGAGAGTGTGTGTGTGTGTGTGTGAGTGTGAGTGTGTGTGTGTGTGTGTGTGTGTGTGTGTGTGAGTGTGTGTGTGTGTGTGTGTGTGTGTGTGTGTGTGAGAGTGAGTGTGTGTGTTAGAGTGTGTGTGAGTGTGTGTGTGTGTGTGAGAGTGTGTGAGTGTGTGTCTGAGTGTGAGAGTGTGTGTGTGTGTGAGTGTGTGTGTGTGTGTGAGTGTGTGTGAGTGTGAGTGTGTTAGAGTGTGTGTGTGTGAATCAATCAACTATCTCCCCCACGATAGTTGATTGACAGGCCGTCTTACCTTAGCCCCGCCCCCCTGTGTGAGCTGAGAGCTCCGCCTCCAGTGCAGGGAAGACAAGATGTCTCTGATTAAGTGATTGAGGTGTTTTGTTGTTGGATGTAATCGTGAATATAGCAGTCGTCATATACTCCCGACATCTGAGCCGCTGAAGACGCAGAGGATTAACATTACTATAATTTTGAAGTGAATGCTATGATCCCTGATCTACATAAATGCGTCTATGTTCGCACGAATCATTCGTGATCCAGCTTCATCTACAGAAGAAGTCAGTATAAGGTTTTTTAATGAATCTTTGCAAATCACCTTTCCTAATAATGTGCTAGTTAGTCAGTTTCATGGCTGAAGTAAACAGTACTGCTCGTCACCCCACGGAAGAGAGGGGCGGGGTCAGCAGAGCTCATTAGCATTTAAAGCAACATGGACTAAAAAGCGGCTTGATGTAAACAGAGCTGATTTTAACAGGGTAAAAAGTGTTATTGAGAAATTTTAACCAAAGTATGTTATAGACTTTTCAATAAGACCCTAAAGAATCATATCAACTTGTGTAAAATGGCATCCGATGACCCTTTAAAGTGTATCACATCGAGTCCTTTGATCTCTGGGTGTGTTATAATCTATTTAAAAGGTCAGGCTAAATCTAGCTTCCATTCTTCAAAGGTCTTTTAGTGCCCAGGTACCAGAATCCAATTTCTCCTCACCATCACACTGTTCTCTGGTTTGTATTACAGTTAATCCAAGATCTGAACACCAGCCTCCAGTCTTAATTAATCCTGACTTCAACAAGCTTTTTGATGAATAGATTTACTGTAGAAACGGCACTTTTTGATTTTTCATCTTTGATTGAACTCATTGGAGATCGCTTTGAGTCCTTGTTTGAGGTTTTTGCATGTAAGGAACCAGGATAAGCTGATGTTTCGGTGACGACTCGGTCTGAACCCTGAAGATTGAGGTACTTTATCTGATCTCTGATGGTTGAGGGACGAGTTTTTGGTTGTTCCTTCCTTCTCCCTTGATCCTCTTCTTTTGCTCCATTTCTGCTTTCTCTTTTAAGTGTGTCAGAGATGTAGGTCACACGTCTTTTTTCTCGTGAGCAGTCAATTCAATTTGGAGAATAAGAGGGTATCAAATTTAAACAGCAAGCGGGTGCTTTGGGGCCGGCGCTGACACAGGGGCCCGTCGTACCTAAAATACTGTCCCCTTGCGTCATTGTTCCTCGAGAGAGAGAAAGAAAAGAACAAGAAGCTGATAACAACAGCTATTACATCCAGCGTTAAAATAGAAACAAAAGCACAAGGTTTGGCTTCTGTGTAACATACTTCAAACAACCATCTGCATGAAAAACACAGTACTGTGAAGACTTGAGAAAATGCTGTAAAGTGAGGATGTTTTAAATTAATCAATCGACTTATATTAATGAAATTAACTTGATGTGGCCATCTTTTCATTTAAGATCTGCTTTGGTAACACTTCACACAGCTTTAAGGCAGTTTGCAGGTAGTTTGTTTCAAGCATAAATGTGACCCTGGAGCACAAAACCAGTCATAAGGGTCGAAATTGAGATTTATACATAATCTGAATAAATAGCTTTCCATTGATGTATGGTTTGTTATGATAGGACAATATTTGAAAATCTGGAATCTGAGGGTGCAAAAAAATCTAAATATTGAGAAAATC
>JALXFT010001891.1:7500-12500 GCA_023376895.1 Aspiorhynchus laticeps
TTTTTTTCAGCAGTAAGTGATACATCATAATGAATTAATTTATCAGGATTTAAAATTAGTTACACAGAAATAAAGCGGTATGAACCGCTATTTCACAAAAGAATAAGGACACATACCCTACTCAGTCTAGTCTGTTTCTGTTTATTTGTAGTCACAGTATACATCACATTTAGAAAGAATGATCATTTCTATATTTATTTCCATCAAAAATACGACCTGAGTAGCCTGCTTATTATATTTTTATGACATACGCGGAGTAAGAATCTTCCTCTGACCCGTACGCTGTCACTTTAAGAACCTTCCTCTGACCCGTACGCTGTCACTTTAAGAACCTTCCTCTGACCCGTACGCTGTCACTTTAAGAACCTTCCTCTGACCCGTACGCTGTCACTTTAAGAACCTGCCTCTGACCCGTACGCTGTCACTTTAAGAACCTTCCTCTGACCCGTACGCTGTCACTTTAAGAACCTTCCCCTGACACGCACGCTGTCACTTTAAGAACCTTCCTCTGACCCGTACGCTGTCACTTTAAGAGCCTTCCTCTGACCGCACGCTGTCACTTTAAGAACCTTCCTCTGACCCGTACGCTGTCACTTTAAGAACCTTCCTCTGACCCGTACGCTGTCACTTTAAGAACCTGCCTCTGACCCGTACGCTGTCACTTTAAGAACCTTCCTCTGACCCGTACACTGTCACTTTAAGAACCTTCCTCTGACCCGTACGCTGTCACTTTAAGAACCTGCCTCTGACCCGTACGCTGTTACTTTAAGAACCTTCCTCTGACCCGTACGCTGTCACTTTAAGAACCTTCCTCTGACCCGTACGCTGTCACTTTAAGAACCTTCCTCTGACCCGTACGCTGTCACTTTAAGAATCTTCCTCTGACCCGTACGCTGTCACTTTAAGAACCTGCCTCTGACCCGTACGCTGTCACGTTAAGAACCTTCCTCTGACCCGTACGCTGTCACTTTAAGAACCTGCCTCTGACCCGTACGCTGTCACTTTAAGAACCTGCCTCTGACCCGTACGCTGTCACTTTAAGAACCTGCCTCTGACCCGTACGCTGTCACTTTAAGAATCTTCCTCTGACCCGTACGCTGTCACTTTAAGAACCTTCCTCTGACCCGTACGCTGTCACTTTAAGAACCTTCCTCTGACCCGTACGCTGTCACTTTAAGAACCTTCCTCTGACACGCACGCTGTCACTTTAAGAACCTTCCTCTGACACGTACGCTGTCACTTTAAGAGCCTTCCTCTGACCGTACGCTGTCACTTTAAGAACCTTCCTCTGACCCGTACGCTGTCACTTTAAGAACCTTCCCCTGACACGCACGCTGTCACTTTAAGAACCTTCCTCTGACCCGTACGCTGTCACTTTAAGAACCTTCCCCTGACCCGTACGCTGTCACTTTAAGAACCTGCCTCTGACCCGTACGCTGTCACTTTAAGAACTTTCCTCTGACCGTACGCTGTCACTTTAAGAACCTTCCTCTGGACCCGTACGCTGTCACTTTAAGAACCTTTCTCTGGACCCATACACTGGCACTTTAAGAACCTTCCTCTGACCGTACGCTGTCACTTTAAGTACCTTCCTCTGACCGTACTCTGTCACTTTAAGAACCTGCCTCTGACCCGTACGCTGTCACTTTAAGAACCTTCCTCTGACCGTACGCTGTCACTTTAAGATCCTGCCTCTGACCCGAACGCTGTCACTTTAAGAACCTTCCTCTGACCCGTACGCTGTCACTTTAAGAACCTTCCTCTGGACCCGTACACTGGCACTTTAAGAACCTTCCTCTGACCGTACGCTGTCACTTTAAGAACCTTCCTCTGACCGTACTCTGTCACTTTAAGAACCTGCCTCTGACCCGTACGCTGTCACTTTAAGAACCTTCCTCTGACCGTACGCTGTCACTTTAAGATCCTGCCTCTGACCCGTACGCTGTCACTTTAAGAACCTTCCTCTGACACGCGCGCTGTCACTTTAAGAACCTTCCTCTGACCCGTACGCTGTCACTTCAAGAACCTGCCTCTGACCCGTACGCTGTCACTTTAAGAACCTTCCTCTGACACGCACGCTGTCACTTTAAGAACCTTCCTCTGACCCGTACGCTGTCACTTTAAGAACCTTCCTCTGACACGCACGCTGTCACTTTAAGAACCTTCCTCTGACCCGTACGCTGTCACTTTAAGAACCTTCAGCTGACCCGTACGCTGTCACTTTAAGAACCTTCCTCTGACCCGTACGCTGTCACTTTAAGAACCTGCCTCTGACCCGTACGCTGTCACTTTAAGAACCTTCCTCTGACCCGTACGCTGTCACTTCAAGAACCTGCCTCTGACCCGTACGCTGTCACTTTAAGAACCTTCCTCTGACACGCACGCTGTCACTTTAAGAACCTTCCTCTGACCCGTACGCTGTCACTTCAAGAACCTGCCTCTGACCCGTACGCTGTCACTTTAAGAACCTTCCTCTGACCCGTACGCTGTCACTTTAAGAACCTTCATCTGACCCGTACGCTGTCACTTTAAGAACCTTCCTCTGACCCGTACGCTGTCACTTTAAGAACCTTCCTCTGACCCGTACGCTGTCACTTTAAGAACCTGCCTCTGACCCGTACGCTGTCACTTTAAGAACCTTCCTCTGACCCGTACGCTGTCACTTTAAGAACCTTCCTCTGACCCGTACGCTGTCACTTTAAGAACCTGCCTCTGACCCGTACGCTGTCACTTTAAGGCACAACGTCAAAATCTTTTATTTAATAAGAGCAAGAAGCAACCTGTTTCCCATCACATGTCACGATTGTATTTATTTCGTTTTATTACATTATTGTCTTTTGTAATTGTGCTGTGGACGCAAGTCTAAACACGCTGTTCTCATAATACTCATGAATCTCATTTGTGATTGCAGGAGACCGACCTGTTAGACCTCTCGCTCATCAAGGATACCAGAAATGGGAGATTTGCCAAGACGCCGAAGGTAATACAGCATTTAGATGAGTTTCTGCGTCGATCATTTGTTCCCGCAGGGCTGAGCTTGTGTTTGTACGAACAAGATGAAACTGAACAGGCGTTGTTGTCTGTTCATTCCTGCCGCAAATACTGTATGATTATAAATGTAGGGATGTCCCGAGAGGAGTATGCTGTCAGAAAGCAAAGGATATGCCAGTTTCACAAACAGCAGGAGATCAGGGCTGTTGTTCAATACCAAGTTCGGACTTGCGTCCTCGGTAGTTCGGACTTCCCAAGTTAGACTCGGGAGTGATCTCCTGAGGACGGGAGAACACAAGTCCAGTAATTCTGCTAATGTAACAACACTGTACTTGATAACATCAGTCAGCTCGCCTAAGTTATCTACGCTGTATTACAATACGACGAAATATGATATCAAACACCACAGCCTCTTTTTGTTTTCATGTAAACATATTAATAGCCACAAAAATGTAGTTCAGGGAATGTACTGTACATACATTAGAGTGAAACGAAATATATCAAACAGCGTTGCCTCTTTTCTGTTTCATTTAAAATATTAATAACCACAAAAATGTGGTTCATGCAATGCGTACACGCATTACAATAAAACTAAATGATATCAAAACTGCCTTTTCATTTTCTTCAAAATATAAAACACAACCCTCTTCGTTTTCAATTTAAAATTATATAAACATTAATATGTGGTTTAGGTAATATGTGCACATATACTCTGATTCACTGTATGTATAATAAAATTAAATATGACAAGCACAACTCTGCCTTTTTAATGAACAATAATAGCCATTATAAAAGTAAAGTAGCCTATAAGAGACTTATGTAATAGGAAATAAAGACAAAAGCAAACAAATCAGTCACGTTAACAAAGTAAGCGCTGTATTACGATTAATAAATAATTTATGAAACATTTGTGCTCAGCCAAAACGATATGAACTGGAAGAAATAATAGATTCATGAGAGTAAAGATTGCCTGTTAGATTTACCCAAAGTGAATTTGACCTCATGTTTAATCACTACAGAGACATCAGAGCCGGCGGTAGATGTCAGAAGCACTAGCCGTGGTGAGGGTGCTCTCACTGGGGTACATGAGCACTGAGCGTCCGCTGATCGCCTGGAACTCACGGCTCTTTATAAATAAACCTAAGATTTGAGTTTTAAAGGGACAGTGCACCCAAAAATGAAAATTCTGTCATCATTTACTCACCCTGAAGTAGTTCCAAACCTGTATGAATGTGTTTGTTCTGAACACAAAGGAAGATATTCTGAAGAAAGAGGGAAACAGAGCAGTTCTGGGGCACCATTGACTTCCATAGTATTTTTTCTCCTACTATGGAAGTCAATGGTGTCCCAAAACAGCCTGGTTACAAACATTCTTCAAAATATCTTCCTTTGTGTTCAGCAGAACAAACACATTCATACAGGTTTGGAACTACTTGAGGGTGAATTTTCATTTTTGGGTGTACTGTCCCTTTAAATAACTACATTCTCGCCTGAAATACTCTTAGAATGGCATTTCATGACACAATAACAGTAATATTTTAGAAAATTTAGCGGTTTCCCTCTCCGCCATTAAAGCTAGCTGATTGGTGATTGCATTACAAAACCTCTTTCTATTAAAGCTATTTGGAATAGGGAACTATCTGACCTTAATGTATCTGTCGACTGGGAGAGAGTGTGGTCTAATCTCAGCCTAACATCTAAAAATCTGACTCATCGTCTTATTCACTTCAAAGTCATTCATAGAGCATACATAACTCCTTACAAAAGATTTAAAATCAAACTACAGTCAAATTTGAACTGCCATATATGTAACACTACATCATCAGGCACTTTTCTGCATATGTTTTGGGAGTGTCCTGTCTATGGACACATGTTAATCTGGTTTTGTCATCATTACTGCGAATTGATTGGTCTGTTAACCCAAGTTTGTGTCTTCTTAATGATGATTCAGGTCTCTGTATTAGTTAAATGCAAAAGAGAATGTTGTTTGCTGGGTTTACAGACAATAA
>JALXFT010001891.1:17500-30000 GCA_023376895.1 Aspiorhynchus laticeps
AGAAAACTATCATTTAAATTGGTAATGCATGGGAATATTGCAACTAAAAAAATCCCTACTAATTTATGCAGCCTCCTCGTCTACAGTATGCTGTATAAAAGAAGACATTTTTGTTACTCTGACGGTGTCTGCATGATGAAAATATGTGCAATTAATAAATACCTGCACTGCAAAAAAATTATAAAAAAATAATCTTTTCTTACAATTTTTGCCTTCTTGTTTCCAGTCAAAATATTTGAAGATTCTTAAATGAAGATGCATTTTCTATATAAAAATGAAAAAAATTACATAAGGTATTTAATAATGTTTCCATGGGGGAAAAAAAAATTAAGTGCATTTTTCTTATTTTGCTAATTATCTGCCAATGGGATAAAAAATAAAAAATATACTTGTTTCCGTTTGCACTAATATTATTTTTCTTATGGCGGACAATTTTACATGTTTTGCTTAAAATGCACTTGTTTCCCCCAAGATTAATTTTTCATCTATAAAACTTAATCTTTCATCTTAACTTAAGAATTAGATATTTGTAGCCTACTTGAAATAAGACAACAATACTCAGTAATAAAAGCATGTTTGTAGCGTGAATAAAAGAACGAGGTATTTAAACACTGCTTATGCTTTAAAAAGTGGGAGGAGACCGAAATAAACTCTGGGTTTACCAAAGAAAACCAGGGGTGCGTTTCCCAAAAGCATCGTTAGCTAACTATGGTGGTAAGTCCCATTGAACTCTATTGGTAACGACGGAACTTGCGACCGTAGTTGCGTTTGGGAAACGCACCCCAGGTTAGGTTCACAGTAGTCTCGGCCTCAGACGTCACGGACCGCTGGCTAAACGTCTGATGCATACGGCACACTTATCTGGAAACACTTCAGGAGTTTCGAAGTCGTCCTCTGATTGGTTGGATTATGCAGGATTTCCGGGAGACGTGCGTGTCGCGTTCTTTAACGTTCCGCCTGGAAACAAACAAACCCCCTCACGAAAGAAGAACGCCGTAGTGTTTACAAATGTGACGACAGACGCTTATCAGGATCAACTAAAGTATGTGAAAATGTTAAAGTTCGTGGCATAGAATCTTTAAAATATGTCCGAGAGTTTTACACACCGGTCTGTTATTGTGGCGACATTTACACGCCCCGAAACATGAGGCGGAACAAAACGAAACGTGATTGGTTGCTTTACCTGTCAGTCACACATAGCCTCACATAGCCTTAGCCAATCAAAGCGGCCAAAGTTCCCAGACCTTCAACCGTCAGTCTAGGTTCACAGAGTAAGTTACCATGGTAAGTGACTCTGAGTCTAAGTCACCTCTCTGTCAGAAACAGGCTTGACCTACTCTGGTTTAACAAACCTCTCATTCTGAAATGGAAAAGCCGGAGGCTAACATACTCAGAGTTTTCTCTCTGGTCCTCGTGTGCTTTCTTCTGTTTATCTGCTCTTTGCTGATTTGTTGTGTGTTCAGTCGCTCAACTCAACTTTAGCCTTTGCTCTCTCCGTGCATGTTTTTGTTGAAGTCTTAACTTCTAAACATGTGTCTCTCTCTTGTGTGAGACGCGAGAGCAACGCTGATAGATGTTTCTATAGAAAATGTGATAAATATGAGTTCTGTGTGAACGGCTTGGGTTCAGTTTTGAGGTACACTGCAAAAAATGCTTTTCTTACATAGATTTTTTGTCTTGTTTTCAGCCAAAATATCTAAAAAATCTTAAATCAAGAAGGATTTTCTAGACAAGTAAAAACTATTGTCTTGTTTTCAGAAAAAAATAGTCAAAATTAAGTGAGTTTATGCTTGAAACAAGCAAAATAATCTGCCAATGGGGTAAGAAAAATAATAATCTTATGTCAAACAGTAAACAAGATTATTTTTCTTACCCCATTGGCAGATTATTTTGCTTGTTTCAAGCAAAAACTCACTTAATTTCAGATATTTTGGCTGGAAACAAGACGAAAAATCTAAGTAAGAAAAGCATTTTTTGCAGTGTAAACATCATCTTTTAGTTTTGTTAACTCGTCTTTTTCTCGCCGTGTTACGAGGCACTTCATTTATGCTAAAACTGTCCCCTTCTGGTCGTTACAGACCGCCATGATGCAGATTACATGGATTCATTTGTGCCTACTGTATATTTATTTTGATCATTTATTAATTTGCATGGAAATCCTCTGTGAAGTGAAGTCTACTGAAGTTATTTTGTGAGGTATTGCACGTGATGTGTAATTCAATTCAAGTTTATTTGTATACATTGTTGCAAAGCAGCTTTACAGAAAATGTTAAGTTTCTACATTATATTTAGGAGCATTAGTGCTGACTACGGCAGTAATGTACAGTAAAAATTAGGGCTGAACGATTTTGAAATAATCTAATTGCGATTTTTTTTAACAATATTGCGATTTAATATGCGTTTATTTTTTTAAAGCTCTTTATATTCTGTATTATTCAACAAAGACAAGCAATAAATCATTGTATAGTATGCAGTGTTGGGCACGTTACTTTAAAAAAGTAATTAGTTATATTACTAGTTACTTCTCACAAATAGTAACTGAGTTACATCATTATAAAAGAAACTAATTACCAGGGAAAGTAACTATTGTTACTTTAAAAAAAAAAAAATCAAATATGTCAAATAACTTGGATGTCCCCAATATTAAATGTTAAATGAAATGGACACTAAATATAATACATTATTATTATAAACATTGCACACTAATCTACACTATTGTAATGTTTCTGTGGGACACCTATCAAATTATATTGATTATTGTAAATATGATCAACCCTCTATGGACACCTTGGCAATATAATCTGCATTGGCTTGTCATTGTTTTTAGATTACTCACCAGACTAATATTAATTATCTGATATACTAATATATATATAAAGCTTATGTTTGTAAAATGGCACAGTTTTTTTTAAATATCTCACTTAGCATCAGTCAGTCAAACATTATAATATGATATTATGATAATTTAGCATTATATGATGATATAACTTTAGTAATTAGAATAACCAAGTATGAATTCATATTTGTCATGTTGACTGAATTTATGACTGGTGCTTAAGATATTGTTTGTCATTTAGTGTTTCTATAAAAAAAGGAAAAGAAAACTACAAATAATACTGATAAGATAACAAAACTAATACGAATTATACCACTAATAACAATATGAAACGCACTAAGGATTATTGAGCTGCTGGGTTCATGAATATTAATCACGTTGTATGTGTTCGCTCGAACTGATTCGCTGAAATCAAAACAGGGAGGATAATAGGTGAGCGCCGGCCAATGAGATTGCGTTTGCGCATTAGCTCCGCCCACTAGCAGAGAAACCGTCAGTTCTTAAAAGCTGAAGAATTCCAAAGAAACGTGTTATTTTGACACGAAAACACAACAAAGAATATCGTTTACATGTAGCGCATCAATTCTGCATGTTATGAAAGACCCGCGGACACGAAAACAACCCGCGGCAAACTGCAGACTCGGCAACATAGCGTGCCAACGTGATGCTTCCTCTGAAGACTGCTTAGATGTGTTGGACTTGAAGCAGCGCTGCTGGACCGATCGCTGTGTGTGTCATCAAAGTACCGCAAGAGCTATAAGAGAGCGTCTCCTTATGCTTTCTCTCGCCGTACTTTGATGTCATACGATCGATCTTCAAGTTGAACACACCGCTTTACTCTCGCGTGTCACGTGACCGAGTGTAATCGCAGCCTCTGCGGTTGAAAAATCGCGTTTTTTCATATCGCGATATTATCGCAAATGCAATTAATCGTTCAGCCCTAGTAAAAATCATGCTGCTAGTTACAAATGACATGTAATCAAACAGACGGTGAACACTATTAACAGCAATGATTATATGTTGCGATCAAACACTTTTCACTGTTTTGTATGTTTCATCTGAGGTCCTCTGAGGGGTCGGCATCATCTCTTCTCAGGTGTTCGGTCATCTCAGATCTCCGTAAGGATTGGATCCAGACTGAAGCTTGTGTTATTCATCGGGATGTCAATCCTGTGACAGAAACAGAGAAGCAAATAGAGACGAAATTAGCGTAGCTGTTGTTCCATCCAAGCCAAGATGATGTGTTCAACCCAAGCTAAAGCATAATAATGTGTTTGATCAGGTATAACTGCAGTACAAGATTATGAGAATGCTTGGCTAAAGAGATGTGTGTTTAATCTAGATGTAAACAGAGAGAGTGTGTCTGAACCCCGAACGTTATCAGGAAGGCTATTCCAGAGTTTGGGAACCAAATATCTCCTTTAGTGGACTTTGCTATTCTAGGTACTACCAAGAGTCCAGAGTCTGTGACCTTAGGGAGCGTGATGGATTGTAGAGAGATTGAAGACTAGTTAGGAGCTAAACCATTTAGGGCCTTATAGGTAAGTAATCATATTTTGTAACTGATACGGAGCTTAATAGGTAGCCAGTGCAGGGGCTGTAAAATTGGGGTAATATGTAATGTGGGGTAAGGACTCTAGCCGCTGTCTATCTGTAGCTTGTTTATTGAAGATGCAGGACAAGCAGCTAGCAGTGCATTACAATAGTCCAGTCTAGAGGTCATGAATGCATAGCTTTTCTGCATCAGAGACAGGGAACATGTTCCGTAGCTTGACAATGTTTCTAAGATGGAACAATGCTGTTTTTGTAACATTGGAAATATGATTTTCAAAAGACAAGTAGCTGTCTAATATAACACCCAGATTTGTGACTGTAGAATGTTGCATTTTGGAATGGGTCAAAATTATCAATTTTTCTTTTATGCCAAAAATCATTAGGATATTAAGATGTTCCATGTAAGTTTCCTACCGTAAATATATCAAAACTTAATTATTGATTAGTAATATGCATTGCTAAGCCTTCATTTGAACAACTTTAAAGATGATTTTCTCAATATTTAGATTTTTTTGCACCCTCAGATTCCAGATTTACAAATATTGTCCTATCATAACAAACCACACATCAATGGAAAGCTATTTATTCAGCTTTCAGATGATGCATAAATCTCAATTTTGAAAAATTGACACTTATGACTGGTTTTGTGCTCCAGGGTCACATTTGTGTTAAACTTTAACTTGACTGAATGAATGTAAATATAAGACAGCTTCTCAAAAAAGCGTGTTGTTTACACTATAAATGTGGCGGTGTGTAAAAGTGCAAGCTTCTGTTGCTATAGCTACCATCCTGAGCTTAAGGCCCTGCTGTATTTCTAAAGGCCTGGCCAGCGTTTGTCAGTTTTACTGCAGATTGCCAGCCTCTTTCGTTCTGGGTCCCTTTCTAACACAAAGCACAATGGGAGACGTGCCGCGGCACCGATCCACCGCAGGAGACGGGAACATCGAGTTCTTCTTTTGCTCTGCATCTTCTCGTACCTTCTGCTTCCTAGCAGCGCTTCGTGTTTCCGTCTCGGGCAGATTGTGCTTTTCTTTGGAAACTCAACAGAGCTTCGTTTGTTTGCCGTTGTTGTTGTGTGATGAAGTTGCACGAAGTGATCTGACTGCGGGTTTGTGGTGTGAAGCGTGATGCCATTCTTCTGCCAATAAATTTAACCCATAAGCCCATAGACTGTTTAGAGCATAGAAAATATGCATAGACAGAGCAAAACAGTATAGAGTTAATTGTGTGTTCACATACAGTACATGTGTATTAATCAACATTTGAGAAGCTTTCTTCAGGAACGGTTAGGGTTAGGGTTAACCCTTAGTATTAAGATGCCTTCCATAATTTAAAATAAATACACTAAAATCTATTTGAAATACATTTATTTTATGCTAAGTATACTGTAGATACATTTACATATTTATGTGCTTAAGGCGAGACACTGCAGGTGAATAGCGTAAAAACAATAACTAATAGTTATCGCCTTACTTACCCAGCTGATTGATTACATTGATAATTGCAAACATTTTTGTATTACAAGTTTTATAAATTGTTAGGTTTAGATATGCAAATGAGTCATTATTTAATGAAATATGCGCTAATTTGCATAACTTTCTAGTACAGAAATCTAAACACTGGATGATGTCAGTTTCAAAATTATTGTACTCCATAATTCAGAAAATGCTTAGAACGGACAGAAAACACTATATTTTCGGGATTAAAATGTTGTATATAATCAAGTACATTATATATGAACAAATCCCTCTGTAAAAACCTCCAGGATATAGACTATAGGAATAATAATGTAAAGTTTGGTGTGTGTAAGTGCTGCTGAAGTGGAGATTTATGGCTCAGTGTAGGAGAAAAAACTCAATATTTGAGAAAATGGCCTTTAAAAATATGTATTGTAACTAAACTAAACTAAAAAGCCCAAAATCTCAAACTTGACAGGTGCGTGTTTTTGCCGTCAGTGTCTCCCCTTAATAAAAATACTCTGACATTGTTCTTTTAGTATACTAAACTGGTATACTGAAAGTGTACTAAATTGGAACTACTAATTTTATGCTTAATGCACTTAAATTGTGCAGAAGTAGTACTGAAGTCCGACTAAAGATAGACTAAAGTATATTTGATTGTGCTAAAGTGGAAATATTGCAAATATTTTGCATTTAAAGACTGATGGTCAAAGATCATACAATCTTTATCATATATGTGTCTCTGGAGCACAAAAGCAGTCATCAGTAACACAGGTATATTTGTAGCAATAGACAACAATACATTGTATGAGTCAAAATTATCATTTTTTCTTTTATGCCAAAAATCATTAGGATATTAAGTAAACATCATGTTCCATGTAAGTTTCCTATCGTAAATATATCAAAACTTAATTATTGATTAGTAATATGCATTGCTAAGAACTTAATTTGAACAACTTTAAAGGTGATTTTCTCAATATTTAGATTTTTTTGCACCCTCAGATTCCAGATTTACAAATATTGTCCTATCATAACAAACCATACATCAATGGAAAGCTATTTATTCAGCTTTCAGATGATGCATTAATCTCAATTTTGAAAAATTGACACTTATGACTGGTTTTGTGCTCCAGGGTCACATTTGTATTAAACTATAACTTGACTGAATGTGTTCAAAATACATTGTTGTGAAACTGCTCTATTTTCTGCTGTATTCAGTGTATTGTCTTTCTTTCTCAGTGTATAGCCGCGTTCTGTCCAGATGATGTTAGTTTGTTTCACACAGATCCACACAGTATAATAATGAAGTATGAAACTCTGCTGATACGTGTTTAAAGGTTTTTATAAAAACAGTGACTTCAGTAAATGTGGGTATTTTGTGTAGTTGATGTACAATATAGATTCAACAGCAATAGGAACTGAACATTAATGTGCTTTAGTGTCTTGTTATACAGGGAACGACAGATAGAAACAAAGTACATATTTACCCTAATAACAAACTCTTCTGTCTCTTTATCTCAGACAGTAAATGTGATTTACTTTGGCAGAATGGAGCGCAGTGTTGTGATAAATGTCTGGCCCGCGCGTGTGTTTCCGTGTCTGTTTCTTGTATTAGCATGTTGATGGTGAGTACTGTATAAACTCCAGCTGTGTCCAGAATCATTCGTAATGCTGGATCGGTCAGGATTCTGCGACTCGTCTCGTGTTCTTGTGTGAAGACGCAGTCGACCGTCGAAGCTGCTGCGTTAAACGATGTTCCTGCCATCAGCTGAATTATAAAAAAATGCTGGACTCCCATCATTGTGATCGTTTGTGGCTGTTCATATTTCTGTTCCTTAAAATATTCATCAAATACCTATGATTATATATTAATGATGTACAGCTAGTCTGTAAAATCAGTGCAGTACATTGTCAGCAGGGTGTTTGAGACAGACGGATAGAGAGACAGACAGACAGACAGACAGACAGACAGACAGGCGATAGACAGACAGACAGACAGAGACAGACAGACAGAGACAGACAGACAGACAGACGGACAATAGACAGACAGACAGACAGACAGGCGATAGACAGACAGACAGACAGGCGATAGACAGACAGACAGATAGGCGATAGACAGACAGACAGGCGATAGACAGACAGACAGACGGACAATAGACAGACAGACAGAGACAGACAGACAGACAGGCGATAGACAGACAGACAGGCGATAGACAGACAGACAGACGGACAATAGACAGACAGACAGAGACAGACAGACAGACAGGCGATAGACAGACAGACGGACGGATAGACAGACAGACAGAGACAGACAGACAGACAGACGGACAATAGACAGACAGACAGACAGGCGATAGACAGACAGACAGGCGATAGACAGACAGACAGACGGACAATAGACAGACAGACAGGCAATAGACAGACAGGCGATAGACAGACAGACGGACGGATAGACAGACAGACAGAGACAGACAGACAGACGGACAATAGACAGACAGACAGACAGAGACAGACAGACAGACAGACGGACAATAGACAGACAGACAGAGACAGACAGACAGACGGACAATAGACAGACAGACAGACAGAGACAGACAGACAGACAGACAGACAGACAGACAGAGACAGACAGACAGACAGACGGACAATAGACAGACAGACAGAGACAGACAGACAGACAGACGGACAATAGACAGACAGACAGACAGACAGACAGACAGAGACAGACAGGCGATAGACAGACAGACAGAGACAGACAGACAGACAGACGGACAATAGACAGACAGACAGAGACAGACAGACAGACAGACGGACAATAGACAGACAGACAGACAGACAGACAGACAGACAGGCGATAGACAGACAAGCTTTATTGTTTTCTGAGGGAAAAGTAATTTCATAAACAGCATCAAGCACATCTGGAGTCTGTATTCTTCATTAAAACAATCTGAATGTTTAATTGGCTGTGAAAATGAGAAAACGTGTTCAAGGACAAGTTTAAGTTGACGTCGAACTTCAGATATTTCTTTTTTAAGCATAAACTCACTTCATTTCTCAGAAAACAAGACTTCTTCTTTCATGTCATTTTGTTTCTCAAGTGAATGCATGCGGCTCTCCTCACAGTCACAGCTGCTTCTGCTCTGAACGAACCTTCTGGAGGGTTTTGCTCTAATACAGAGAGACTGGACTCACATTATATCAGCTCAGCCTGCTCACATTGTGCTGAATAAGACATGAAGGATTTTATGTCAAGCTTGATGAGTTGAGCTCATCGTTTTATTTGACTGGACACAAGACCTGCGTCAGATATTACCAATTCTGCATGCTACAGGAGAAATACAACTGATTATTTAGAAGAAAGAGGTGACGTTTATTAAAAATAGTAGTTTTTTAAAGCCCTCAGGACTATGACTCCAGCATATAAGTGTTAAATTGTTAAAGCTGGGTGTGTGTTTGAGCTCCTAAGAATGATTCCTCAGATCATGAGTGTTGTTGAGGAGTCAGATGCATCATTTTCACTAGAAAAACCCCACAGAACCTAAACACATGCACAGACCAGAAGATACTGAGACTCCTGAACAGCAGACCGGAGGAAAACACATACAACACCTGTCCATTTTCACATTCTCCATTAAATAACCTTCAAAATTATGTATGATTGGTTGGAATCGGATGAAAAATGACCCGTTTGAAGTCAGTTTTCTGAAGCAAAATCACCTAGCAACGTTACATATTTTCCTCCAGTTATATATTAATAATAATAATAGCTATAGTAATAATCACATTATATCTATGTTTTATTTGATCTGTTATTATAAATAAGAACAGATGCAAAAAACAGTATACAAATATAAGAAACAAATAATGAATTATGTTTTTCAGAAGCATTCAAATAAGGAAAACAAATAATCAAATGTAAAAATCACTTTAGTGTGCTCGTTACAAATAAATTGATTATTAAAACTCCAAAAGCAGTTCAATCAAGTGCCGCGAGTGATTCCCTCTTTTCTCTTATTGTTAGATTAACAATAATGCGACATTAATGCGTGGATCTAATATAATGTTATATATCAGGGCCTGTATTTATCAAGCTTCTCAAAGTGCCATTTTAGTCTTAAGTGCTGTTAATTCATTAAAGTTACTCCTGCTTCCAAACTTAAGTATAAAAGCAAGTTATCAAATTTCTTAAAGCTAAGAATCACTCTTACTCTCGCAGTTATGTAATCGCGATTAATCGCATCCAAAATAAAAGTTTTTGTTTATATAATATATATGTGTGTGTACTGTGTATATTTGTTATGTATATATAAAGACACACACATACAGTATATATTTTGAAAATATATATATATATATTTATATTCATATAATTTATATTATATATAAATATATTAAATATATAAACATAACATATTTTTCTTAAATATATACATGCATGTGTGTGTGTATTTATATATACATAATAAATATACACAGTACACACATATATATATATTATATAAACAAAAACTTTTATTTTGGATGCCCAGCACTAAATTATATATTATAATTATATATTATGGGAGTGTTTTTTAAAGTGCATAATACTGGCGCTAGACTGAAGTCAGTGATGATAACGTAAATGTTCTTTGCTCGCTTTAGCTGCTTTTTGAATAACTGAGGAAATTATAATTAGTAACTTACAATGTTTCTATTAAATTGTTATCATGTTAAATACAAATTCAGTCATATTAAAAACATTAGGCTGCTTTTAGCCTTACGCTGGAGTTGTTTCACATTCGTGTATCTGCGACCTCACAGGCTGACGATAGGACGATATGATAATTGAGTAATCACCCAACACTAGGTCAGATTACAGCAAATCTGTAACTAAGACATGGTGGAAAACGTGTTTATCTTTCATTTACAATGTGTATATCATAATGTATTCTCTTGAAAATTCTTTATTGCCAATATGTGTTGAACTTCTCTTAAGAATTTCACCATTCAATGTGAATTCATCTGAGAATATTCTTAAATAAGGAAATATATTCAGTGATTGGTCCATGCGTATGTCGTCGAATTGGTCCAAAATCCCGTTTGTGGCACAGCAAAGTGTCGTGAATCATCTCTTTAAGATTTAGTCTCTTAAGAGATGCTTGATAACTAACTTTTAAGTGCAGCTTTGAGCCAAAAGGTTTTTTACACTTAAGTCAAATCTTAGCAGTGTTCTTGTGAGTAATTCTCAGAGGCTTGATGAATACAGTCCCAGATGTTTTTCCCCAAACATTCACTTAAGACATAACAGATTATGTTTGCATGAAAACTTAAATAGTGTAATTCTGTCTGTTTATCGGGATCGTGCGCCGTCGGCTTCATATTTATGCGTGGCCATCTGATGACAGTCAGCGTGAGAAGTGAGCGGAGGAAAGGTACTCCTCTCAGAAATCATACTAATAAAGATCATTTTAGAACTATTTGGAGCATTGGGATCGCTAGACGAGGGCTTAATTAACTTATTTTTATGACAACCTGGAATTCGACTAAAATCAACATTTTCCACTTTTTTGCGTGTAGCTCAGCCTGTGCGCATTCACACTCATTTTGCCAGCATGGGTCACATATGTACTTACATATAGCATCTGCATAATTAACTCTTTCCCCGCCAGCGTTTTTAAAAAAAGTTGCCAGCCACCGCCAGCATTTTTGATGATTTTCACCTAAATTTCGGCCCTCAGAATATTTTCTGCTATGAATATATGAACATATTATATATCAAAATAAAGAACCAAGCCTCTGCTTTTAATTAAAAAACTATTTTATTCTATCTTGATGTGGCATCATGTTTTATCACCACTTGAATGCACATAGGTTTCATCAGAAATACAACATTTTGGACAAAAAACTGAGAAAAATGCATTTTTATCAAAGTAGTGCATTTTCAAGCAAAATACATTCAAATGTCAAATTCTTTCACCTGTAAATAATTATATGAATAACTGAAATTGCATTCAATAAACAGAACAGACACACGCACACACACACACACGTTTAAACACACACATATAGGCTACATACATACATACATACATACATACATATACATACTGTATACACACACACACGCACGCACACACACACACACGTTTAAACACACACATATAGGCTACATCCATACATACATACATACATATACATACTGTATACACACACACGCACACACACACACACGTTTAAACACACACATATAGGCTACATCCATACATACATACATACATACATATACATGCTGTATACACACACACACACACACACACACACACATACATATATAATATATATATATATATATATATAGAGAGAGAGAGAGAGATCATCATAAACACACACACACACATATTCAGATTGACGGGTTATCGGTCCATACACAACTAGAGATGTTTCTGTGTCTGTAAAGGCATCTCTCTCACTGACTACCTCGTCCCGATCAGATTCAAAATGGTCAAAACATGATCTACATATATATATATATATATATATATACAGTATATGATCTACATGTTCTCTGATCCTTCCATTCATGCTGATCGTCTTGTATTCGGACCCGTAAGACCCTGAAGTCCCGTAACTCATTCAGGACATGCGCTAGGGCTTTCCTTACCGTAATATAC
>JALXFT010001891.1:35000-47500 GCA_023376895.1 Aspiorhynchus laticeps
GGATAAAAGCGTCTGCTAAATGCATAAATGTAAATGTAACGTCTGCTCTGATATGATACAAGATATGAAATCATGTGCTTGGCCCGTGATTGATGGGTCCCGATCAGTGTTGGGTGTAACGAGTTACTGTAATTAAATTACGTATCCACTGAAAAAGTAAAGTAAGGGATTACTGGTAATTTAATTACAGTTACTTATAGTACTTGCGTTACATACTGTAAATACAGTTCTAAAATCAATATTGAATCAATATTGTTCACTTTCAGCTTTTCCTGATTCCAGAGAAACCTTAAATACTCAGATACAGACTTTCTGCCGTCTAGGTCTCCGTGAGCAACTTTCTACATACTTGACACAGAGACATGAGAAATATGTCTATAGAAAGCTTGAAGTGTCTACTTTTAAATGAACGAATTCAAATTTTAAAACAAATATTCTTTGATTATGTAATCCGTATGAAACTAAAGCAAGGTACAGTCTTTTCCGTATCTGAGCTTATTATATGCAGTCTTGTATGCAAACGCCCTCAGCTAGATACAAAAAATACAACCCCAAATCAGAAAAAGTTGGGACAGTATGGAAAACGCAAATAAAAAAAGAAAGTAGTGATTTCTAAATTTACTTTGACTTGTATTTCATTGCAGACAATATGAACATAAAATATTTCATGTTTTGTCTGGTCAACTTCATGTCATTTGTAAATATACATCCTTTCCTGTCATTCAGACCTGCAACACATTCCAAAAAAAGTTGGGACAGTAAAGCATTTACCACTTTGTAATGTTGCCAGGACTGAAGACACCAAGTGATGAAGTGTTTCAGGTGTAATTTTGTCCCATTCTTCCAGCAAACAAGTCTTAAGGTGGGCAACAGTACGGGGTCTTCGTTGTCGCATTTTGCGCTTCAAAATGCACCACACATTCTCTATTGGAGACAGGTCGGGACTGCAGGCAGGCCAGTCAAGTACCCGTACCCTCTTCCTCCGCAGCCAGGACTTTGTAATGTGTGCAATATGTGGTTTTTGCATTGTCTTGTTGAAATATGCATGGACGTCCCTGGAAAAGATGTCTTCTTGAAGGCAGCATATTGTGCTCCAAAATCTCTATGTACTTTTCAGCATTAATGGTGCCATCACAGAAGTGCAAGTTACCTTTGCCAAGGGCACTGACACAACCCCATACCATGACAGACCCTGGCTTTTGGACTTGTTGCTGGTAACAGTCTGGATGATCCTTTTCTTCTTTGGTCCGGAGCACACGGCGTCCATTCCTCCCAAAAAATACCTGAAATACTGATTCATCTGACCACAGTACACGTTTCCACTGTGTGATGGTCCATCCCAGATGCCTCCGAGCCCAGAGAAGTCGACGGCGCTTCTGGACACTGTTAACATAGGGCTTCCTTTTGGCACAGTACAGTTTTAACTGGCATTTGTGGATGTAACTACGTATTGTGGTACTTGACAAAGGTTTGCCAAAGTAGTCCTGAGCCCATGTGGTGATATCGCTTATAGATGAATGACGATCCTTGATGCAGTGCCGCCTGAGGGATCGGAGATCACGGTTGTTCAGCTTAGGCTTGCGCCCTTGTCCTTTACGCACTGAAATTCCTCCAGATTCCTTGAATCTTTTAATTATGTTATGCACTGTTGAAGGTGAAATATCCAAATCTCTTCCTATCTTTCTGTGAGGAACATTGTTTTTAAACATTTCAATAATTTTCTCACGTATTTGTTGGCAAACTGGCGATCCTCGGCCCATCTTTGCTCCTAAAGGACTAGACCTTTCTTGGATGCTGCTTTTGTACCAAATCATAATTACAATCACCTGTTGACATCAACTGTTTCAAATCACATCATTATTTAACCAATTTACCTCATTACTAGCCCTAGATTGCTCCTGTCCCAACTTTTTTTGGAATGTGTTGCAGGTCTGAATGACAGGAAAGGATGTATATTTACAAATGACATGAAGTTGACCAGACAAAACATGAAATATTTTGTGTTCATATTGTCTGCAATGAAATACAAGTCAAAGTAAATTTTGAAATCACTACTTTCTTTTATTATTTGCGTTTTCCATACTGTCCCAACTTTTTCTGATTTGGGGTTGTAATATAAATAAGAAGAATAGGTTTAAGCTAACTGAGACTTGTTATAGCACTTGAATATTTTTGCTGATTTTGATTGCTTCTGTTGTCCTCATTTGTAAGTCGCTTTGGATAAAAGTGTGTACTAAATGACTAAATAAAATAATTAAAAGAATAATGAACTGATGAGATCAGCGCACGTGCTCTTTGTTGTTGTAGCAGGTTTCTATGGTTACCGAGCGCACGTGCTCTTTGTTGTTGTAGCAGGTTTCTATGGTAACAGAGTCCTCGTTACTAACGAAGCTTCAGTGGCTTTCATTTACAGTACAGTAATAGAGTACAGTAGTACACCACAGTCGGTTATTTACGATGGATTTCGGCAGCAAACTGGAAGAACTGAACCTGACGCGCGATGAAATGAGTCGGCTCGGTGAAGCGCTGAAAGACGAGCAGTTCCGCGAGTTACTGCGCGAATACACCGCGGAGATCTCGAGCCCCGAGAACCGGAGGAGACGCGAGGAGGAGCTCGCGCTGCTGGAGGCGCGGAGAGGCGTGAGCGCGCGCGTCCTTCACCCCAAGCCTCATCACGTGCTGAAGACGCGCAGCGCGCGCGGGAAACTCTTCATCAACATCTGCTCCGATCCGCTGATCGATAAACCCTCGAGCGAAGCGGCCAGAGACCGGGACGGGACACCGGGACACCGCTGGCGGATACCGTTCAGCCTGACACCGGCCACACCGGACCGGGACGCCGCTGGAAACAGCTGCGTGACTCATGACGTCATCTTCCACCCGGACGCGCTGCGCCTGGCGGGAAACAGCAGGAGATTCATGAAGCTGCTCCACAGCACCGCCGTCGGAGGAATAGAAGACTCCTTCCTCGTGCAGCTGGAGAAACACAACATCAAGCAGCTCAAGATGAAGTATAAAGGTGTTCCGCAGGCGGCGCTGATCCGCAGACCGATACCTGGACACCAGCAGAACACCTGCGAGGACCTGCTGTCATTCCCAGACCCGGACCAGAGCCGGAGAGAACCAGAACCAGACCCGGACCAGACCCGGAGAGAACCAGAACCAGACCCGGACCAGAGCCACACAGAACCAGAACCAGACCCGGACCAGAGCCAGAGAGAACCAGAACCAGACCCGGACCAGACCCGGAGAGAACCAGACCCGGACCAGAGCCAGAGAGAACCAGAACCAGACCCGGACCAGACCCAGAGAGAACCAGAACCAGACCCGGACCAGACCCAGAGAGAACCAGACCCGGACCAGACCCAGAGAGAACCAGACCCGGACCAGAGCCACACAGAACCAGACCCGGACCAGAGCCACACAGAACCAGAACCAGACCCGGACCATACCCAGAGAGAACCAGATCCAGACCAGACCCACACAGAACCAGACCCGGACCAGAGCCAGAGAGAACCAGACCCGGACCAGAGCCACACAGAACCAGACCCGGACCAGAGCCACACAGAACCAGAACCGGACCAGAGCCACACAGAACCAGAACCAGACCCGGACCAGACCCAGAGAGAACCAGACCCAGACCAGACCCACACAGAACCAGACCCAGACCAGACCCACACAGAACCAGACCTGGACCAGATCCACACAGAACCAGACTCCAGCCCATCATCCCATCAGCCCACAGCACCGCAGTACAGCGTGAAGTACCGCTCAGTGGTGGATCTGCAGGACTACAGGATCTCCAGAGACTCGGGGCCCGGGGCCCGGCCCACAGAGATCATCATCACCGTTGAGTTACCTCTGCTGGGGTCCGCTGGAGACGCCGAGCTCAGCGTGACGCAGCGGCGGCTCGTCCTGGAGTCTCAGAATCCAGCGTACAAACTGGATCTTCCGCTCTCGTATCCCGTGGATGAAGACAAAGGACACGCCAAGTTCAACAGAACTAAGCACCAGCTGACGGTCACTCTTTCCGTTCGGCCGGCGCCGAGCACCGGGTCACAGCGGGTCAGACGTGATGAGATGAAGAGCAGCGATGAGGAGGATGAAGCAGATCCAGAGCCTAAAGAGGACTGCAGTACTTTAACCCGCTCAGCAGAACTCCAGCCTTCAGCATCAGAACCTCAGATCACCGCTTTAACAACAGAACCACAGACGCTCAGCGATCCAGCCGTGAACCGGACAGAACCACAGGAACCGGATCATCAGATCTGCTCTGTAGAAACAGACAAAGATGAACCTAACATCAATCAGCCGGTCGACCGTTCATCAAATACAGTACGTGAGCTTTTATATATGAGCATGCATCAAATACAGTATGTGAGTTTTTATATATGAGCGTGCATCAAATACAGTACGTGAGCTTTTATATATGAGCATGCATCAAATACAGTATATGAGCTTTTATATATGAGCATGCATCAAATACAGTACGTGAGTTTTTATATACGAGCATGCATCAAATACAGTACGTGAGCTTTTATATACGAGCATGCATCAAATACAGTACGTGAGTTTTTATATACGAGCATGCATCAAATACAGTACGTGAGCTTTTATATAGGAGCATGCATCAAATACAGTAAGTGAGCTTTTATATAGGAGCATGCATCAAATACAGTACGTGAGCTTTTATATAGGAGCATGCATCAAATACAGTATGTGAGCTTTTATATAGGAGCATGCATCAAATACAGTATGTGAGCTTTTATATAGGAGCATGCATCAAATACAGTATGTGAGCTTTTATATAGGAGCATGCATCAAATACAGTATGTGAGCTTTTATATACGAGCATGCATCAAATACAGTATGTGAGCTTTTATTTATGAGCATGCATCAAAGACAGTATGTGAGTTTTATATGAGCATGCATCAAATACAGTATGTGAGCTTTTATATACGAGCATGCATTAAATACAGTATGTGAGTTTTATATACGAGCATGCATCAAATACAGTATGTGAGTTTTATATATGAGCATGCATCAAATACAGTATGTGAGCTTTTACATACGAGCATACATCAAATACAGTATGTGAGATTTATATAGGAGCATGCATCAAAGACAGTATGTGAGCTTTTATATACGAGCATGCATCAAATACAGTATGTGAGCTTTTATATACGAGCATGCATCAAATACAGTATGTGAGCTTTTATATACGAGCATGCATCAAATACAGTATGTGAGCTTTTACATACGAGCATGCATCAAATACAGTATGTGAGCTTTTACATACGAGCGTGCATCAAATACAGTATGTGAGCTTTATATATGAGCGTGCATCAAAGACAGTATGTGAGCTTTATATGAGCGTGCATCAAATACAGTATGTGAGCTTTTATATACGAGCATGCATCAAATACAGTATGTGAGCTTTTATATACGAGCATGCATCAAATACAGTATGTGAGCTTTTATATAAGAGCATGCATCAAATACAGTATGTGAGCTTTTATATAAGAGCATGCATCAAATAAAGTATGTGAGATATATGAGCATGCATCAAATAAAGTATGTGAGATATATGAGCATGCATCAAATACAGTATGTGAGTTTTATATATGAGCATGCATCAAATACAGTATGTGAGCTTTTACATACGAGCATGCATCAAATACAGTATGTGAGTTTTTATATATGAGCATGCATCAAATACAGTATGTGAGCTTTTACATACGAGCATGCATCAAATACAGTATGTGAGTTTTTATATACGAGCATGCATCAAATACAGTATGTGAGCTTTTATATACGAGCATGCATCAAATACAGTATGTGAGCTTTTATATACGAGCATGCATCAAATACAGTATGTGAGTTTTTATATACGAGCATGCATCAAATACAGTATGTGAGCTTTTATATACGAGCATGCATCAAATACAGTATGTGAGCTTTTATATACGAGCATGCATCAAATACAGTATGTGAGCTTTTATATACGAGCATGCATCAAATACAGTATGTGAGCTTTTATATACGAGCATGCATCAAATACAGTATGTGAGCTTTTATATAAGAGCATGCATCAAATAAAGTATGTGAGATATATGAGCATGCATCAAATAAAGTATGTGAGATATATGAGCATGCATCAAATACAGTATGTGAGTTTTATATATGAGCATGCATCAAATACAGTATGTGAGCTTTTACATACGAGCATGCATCAAATACAGTATGTGAGTTTTTATATATGAGCATGCATCAAATACAGTATGTGAGTTTTTATATATGAGCATGCATCAAATACAGTATGTGAGTTTTTATATACGAGCATGCATCAAATACAGTATGTGAGCTTTTATATACGAGCATGCATCAAATACAGTATGTGAGCTTTTATATACGAGCATGCATCAAATACAGTATGTGAGTTTTTATATACGAGCATGCATCAAATACAGTATGTGAGCTTTTATATACGAGCATGCATCAAATACAGTATGTGAGCTTTTATATACGAGCATGCATCAAATACAGTATGTGAGCTTTTACATACGAGCATGCATCAAATACAGTATGTGAGCTTTTACATACGAGCGTGCATCAAATACAGTATGTGAGCTTTATATATGAGCGTGCATCAAAGACAGTATGTGAGCTTTATATGAGCGTGCATCAAATACAGTATGTGAGCTTTTATATACGAGCATGCATCAAATACAGTATGTGAGCTTTTATATACGAGCATGCATCAAATACAGTATGTGAGCTTTTATATAAGAGCATGCATCAAATAAAGTATGTGAGATATATGAGCATGCATCAAATACAGTATGTGAGTTTTATATATGAGCATGCATCAAATACAGTATGTGAGCTTTTACATACGAGCATGCATCAAATACAGTATGTGAGATTTAAGATACAGTGGATATAAAATGTCTACACATCCCTGTTAAAATGCCAGGTTTCTGTGGTGTAAAAAAATGAGACCAAATAAATCACCTTTAATGTAAACTATAACCTAACCCTAGACTGAAATCTTTTAGGAAAGGGGGAGTACAAATAAAAAACTAAAATAATGTGGTTGCATAAGTTTGCACACCCTCTTATAACTAAAGATATGGCTGTGTTCAGAATTAAGCAATCACAGTCAACTCATGTTAAATAGGAGTCAGTACACCTGCCTTCATTTAAAGTGCCTCTGATTAAACCCAAATAAAGTTTAGCAGTTCTAGTAGCTTTTCCTGACATTTTCCGAGTTGCATCTTACAGCAAAAGCCATGATCTGCAGAGAGCTTCCAGCATCAGAGGGATCTCAGTGTTGAAAGCTATCAGTCAGGAGAAGTGTACAAAAGAATTTCCAAGATATACCATGAAACACAGTGAAGACGGTCATCATCAAGTAGAGAAAATATGGTGCAATAGTGATATTACCAAGAGCTGGATGTCCCTCCAAAACTGATGATAAATGAGAAGAAAACTGGTCGCAACATTAAAGGAGCTGCAGGAGTTTCTGGCAAGTACTGTCTGTGTAGTACACGAGACAACAATCTCCCGTATTATAATTAATTCTAAAAGGTATGTTTGAGACAAAAACAACAACACTGCACATCACCAAAGGAACACCATACGATCACGCTTTAGGGCTGTTTATCCTCAGCTGGAACTGGGGTCTTAGTCAAGGTGGAGGGAATTATGAACAGTTTCATATATCAATCAATATTGGCACAAAACCTGAGGCTTCTGCTAGAAAGCTGAAGAGGAACTTCATCCAAATACATCAGCATGCATTCAAACCAACAAAACAATGGCTTCAGCAGAAGATGATAAAGTTTGGGAAAGGCCCTGAATATCTGTGGGTGATCTGAAGAGGGCTTGACAGATTTGGAGCATTTTTAGCAAAAAAGAGTGGGCAAATATTGCTAAGACGTGCCATGCTGATACCCAAAAAGACTGAGTGGTGTAATAAAATCAAAAGGTTAATTAGTTTAAGGGTGTGCACACTTATGCAACCACATTACGTTTTTTCTTCCCTAAAAGATTTCAGATTGTTTATACAGGTGATTTATCTTGGTCTCATTTTTTTGCATCACAGATTATTAACAGCAGTGTGTACTTTTTATATCCACTGTATGAGCATATATCAAATTCACTGGAATATCAGTTTGAATTATTTCTGATCTAGTAGTGCAATAGATGTGACATACTGTAGATATTGGTGATAATAATTAATGCATAACCGTTACTGTTTTCTGTGGAAGTTTTCCAGCGAATCTGAAATCCCAGCAAACGGTGATGAAGTGAGCGGCGCTCCGGAGACAGAAAACACACAGGAATCAGAGTCAAACACAGCATTATCTCCACACCAGCGGCTGACGACAGATAATAACACACCGATAAACCACAGCAGCTCGACTCACGAGGATCCCAGCTCTTCTCAAGACACTGAAGAGCCACAGACGAGACGTTCTTCAGACCAGGAGAGCACAGCGGAGGTTATTCTGAGAGAGATGGAGCCTGACGGCAGACACGTCTTCATCTGCTTCCAGAACTCCCTGTGGTCCGATTTAGACTAAACCTGCAATCTTCTCTTAGCTAACTGATAGAGTTATTAGAGTTGTGTTTACATAGTCACTTAGTTTGTGAGACAAGTTGTGTCTTCCATACAAGTGCACTTCAATAATGTACTTCAAGTGCTCTATCTTCATGCACTCACTAAATTTGTACTTAATATACTAAAAATGATCCTTAAGATACACTTCAAATCAATTAAGTGTGCTATTGTGAGATGCCATGAATATGAACTCAAATGCAGTTTTAACATACTATCTTTGCATTTAGTTTCCACTTGTAGTGCACTTGAACCATCTTTCATACACTAGTACTCAAGTGCACTACAAGTGCTGACTAAATACAAAGATAGTATGTTAAAACTGCATTTTAGTTCATATTCATGGCATCTCAAAATAGCACACTTAATTGATTTGAAGTGTATCTTAAGGATCATTTTTAGTATATTAAGTACAAATTTAGTGCATGAAAATAGAGCACTTGAAGTACATTATTGAAGTGCACTTGTTTTTCACCCGTGTTGTTTAGTTTTGTTCTGACCTTTTGGGGTAAAAAATGAAAAAGCTTGATTGAAATAAAAGAAACGGAGCAAATACTGTGATGTGAAATCATTAAATAATTAAATCATTTTTCTTTGGCAGCTCAAACTTCTGTTTTAATAACTTTATTTATTTCACAAAACATATATGTTGCGATGCTGGAGTTTGTTCCACAAAAGTGTCCAGTGAACAAACCCTTAAACACCGAGCTAAAAGAACACAGAAGGTCAGAGAGGTCATCTGAGGTCGAACAAACACAGAAGGTCAGAGAGGTCATCTGAGGTCGAACAAACACAGAAGGTCAGAGAGGTCATCTGAGGTCGAACAAACACAGAAGGTCAGAGAGGTCATCTGAGGTCGAACAAACACAGAAGGTCAGAGAGGTCATCTGAGGTCGAACAAACAGAAGGTCAGAGAGGTCAAACAAACACAGAAGGTCAGAGAGGTCAAACAAACACAGAAGGTCAGAGAGGTCAAACAAACACAGAAGGTCAGAGAGGTCAAACAAACACAGAAGGTCAGAGAGGTCATTCTGAGGTCGAACAAACACAGAAGGTCAGAGAGGTCATCTGAGGTCGAACAAACACAGAAGGTCAGAGAGGTCATCTGAGGTCGAACAAACACAGAAGGTCAGAGAGGTCAAACAAACACAGAAGGTCAGAGAGGTTAAACAAACACAGAAGGTCAGAGAGGTTAAACAAACACAGAAGGTCAGAGAGGTCATCTGAGGTCGAACAAACACAGAAGGTCAGAGAGGTCATCTGAGGTCGAACAAACACAGAAGGTCAGAGAGGTCAAACAAACACAGAAGGTCAGAGAGGTCAAACAAACACAGAAGGTCAGAGAGGTCAAACAAACACAGAAGGTCAGAGAGGTCAAACAAACACAGAAGGTCAGAGAGGTCAAACAAACACAGAAGGTCAGAGAGGTTAAACAAACACAGAAGGTCAGAGAGGTCATCTGAGGTCGAACAAACACAGAAGGTCAGAGAGGTCATCTGAGGTCGCGCTGCACGCAGCCGTCCATGAACTGGCAGTAACACAGAAGGTCAGAGGTCATCTGAGGTCGCGCTGCACGCAGCCGTCCATGAACTGGCAGTAACACAGGAGCGAGCAGAAGTGCTTCTGCACCGGAGCCTCGGTGCCGCCCATGTTGTCCACCAGCACCACGGTGTGAGAGACCAGGTGCAGGTTGATGCTGACGGACGTCTGGATGTAGGCGTCCACACAGACCCGGCCGCAGGAGCAGGCTTTGGAGAAGTCCAGCTCGTGACACAGGTGCAGCGGGACGGAGCGAGGGCCGTGAGGGATTCTGCAGCGGAGAACAACACAAGAACAGTGTTAGCAGCAGCGGGACGTGTATTCATACCAGAAACTCTCAGTGTGGGTCTTTCGGGTCGGTACGCAGGTGTACAAATCGTTACAATTTTTCAGCAAATTCAGACAATAAATGCGGTTTTGACGCGCTGTATACTAGCGCCTCAGTTCTAACGGCAGCGTGGAGCGCCATCACCCGTCATCTTTATCAGTGTTGGGTAAGTTATTAATAACTAGTTACTAAATACATCTTCAACAGTGTAATTAGATTACTGTACAAATTACTGTCTCAAAAGTATTACTTATTACTTTCTAAATCCTATATCAACCTCGACAACGTTATATGGAGGCTACATTAATTATTCTGCTCACACTTTAGATTAGGGATGTGCGGGTCTAGTCGACTAAACGGTGCAGCTCCTACTAGTCGACACTGAAAACAATAGTCGACTACACGAGAGGAAAAAACATGATGATTTTATCATTCAAATCACCATCATTTTAATGTAACATTTAAAACATTTTAAAGAACAGTTAAAATAAAACTTTTGAAAAAGAATACATATCAAAATATTTAAATACATAAATATGTTTTAAAAGCGTATCTGGGCGGGAACTATAATTTTACCTCACATGCGTTTTCTTCATGTCAGTTGCGGCGAGCTCCACGCGAAAGACCAGCAAGGTGTGGGATTATTTTGAATTAGAAGGAAATGGAAACGTTTTTTGTAAACTGTGTAATGTCAAATTGGCTTACAATAACTTTACTGGAGCTATGCGTAATCATATTCAATACAGGCATGTATGTGTTAGCTTGGAGTCTAGCCAAAGCCATGTCAATCATGTCATACACTACAACCTGCCGCTGCGGTCTGCGATCCTATCCGCGCTGTCTATTCCTCTAAACGAAGACCCACTTCGGTGGTGCTGCGGGATTTCCAGGCTCTTTTCGAAACTGTCTGCTTGCTTGTAGTTATCTCTCTGTGTGCTTGTGACTTCAGCTCCTGCCGAGCGCATGTTTTGCCTCTTATCCCGTCTTTCGCCAGACCACATTAACATGTTAAATTCACTGAACAAATGCACACGGTCTGAGTAGGTGAAACGAGCTTTGTTTTGTTTTTAGACAATATAGCCAACATGAAGTACATTTTTAAAAGCCGTTTTAATGCTATTCCTTGATAAACTTTCCTATTGTTTTTTACTTTTGTTTTAATATGTGTTTTAATATGTTGGCTAACGTTATATGAAAATGAAGAATTCTGTCAGTCTATTGATTGATTTTCCATTTCTGCATTGCTCCAGCTGATCTGAATAAATAAGCTATGCACTGGTTTATGAAGAGTGTATGCTCTTCCTTTTTTCTGTTTAACGACCGCCTAAAATTAATTGATGATAACGCGAGGAAGCATACGGCATAATCGTGACCTATTTTTAGCAGAATTCATTGAGGGATTTGACAGTGATTCAAAGATTAAGTATTTCAACTGTATGCTGTTATATAGACACACGCACAGTTTTGTTGTTTTTTTTTGCCATTTTTGGGGGGTTTCTAGCTTTTAGACTAGTCGACTACAAAACTTCCGTTTAAACGACAGTCAAATTAGTCGTAGCGCACATCCCTAGTCCACAGCTCGTTATTTGCTAGACGAAATATTAGACTATACTCATATTTACTTCACCTGTTAGTGAAAATACAAATCCTTACACACACTTGAACCTAAAATAATCATTCATAAGATTTCAGTGTTTCCCACAGGATTTTGTGAGACTTGTAGCGGCAGGTGACGTCACATATTCATTTGCATATTTATGACGTCATTGCGTCAAGTTTGCGTTCAGATGAATTTTGGCACTTCAGATTTTCTACTCTATGAGCGGTCACATACTGTAATACAACTGAATGCCCAATAAAGCTGTTAACATTTGCATATTTTCTGTTGTCATACATAAAACAGGTATAAATAGTAAACACGACTACATGTTAACCAGGAATCACTCTCACTATACTCCTTAAATCCTGATTTATAATCACGACATCATCTGATAAAATCAATATACATCT
>JALXFT010001891.1:60000-77500 GCA_023376895.1 Aspiorhynchus laticeps
CCAGCCGTTACTCTGCGGGGTGAAGGGTCAGTGCCGCTCGTCTGAAGCTTGTGTGTGTTTCAGGAGCGTTCCTCAGCACGGTCCGTCCGGACGCTCGTGGCACTCCTTCACTCCGGTGTCAGCGGATCACATCTTTCTGTTCGGAGGCTTCACGACCGACAGACAAACGCTGAGTGAGTGACGCAGACGAGACGCACCTCGTCACTCGTAACACACGCTTCACTAACGTGTCTGTTTCACAGGCGACGCCTGGCTGTACTGCGTCAGCAGGAACCAGTGGAAGCCGCTCAAACACGAGCACACGGAGCGGCCCAGGTGCGTCTGACCTCTGACCTCTGGCCTGTGTTTATAGTGTCTCGGTGATGCTGATGTTGCTGTGTTTTCTGCAGACTGTGGCACACGGCGTGTTTGGGTCCTGATGGAGAAGTGTTTGTGTTCGGAGGATGCGCCAACAATCTTCTCTCTCATCAACAGGCTGTGAGCAAAACATCTACTTTCTCATAATGCTGTTTACATGAACTCCAGAGCCAGCGAGGACAAACCAAATGATCTGTAGTTAAAGTGCCCTATTATGGATTTATGAATGAGTGTTAAATCTGAAAGAGCTCCGTGTATAAAGTTATCGTCTCTCAAGAGAAAGAGTCGACTCTGAATCATTGAAACGAGTCGACTCTGAATCATTGAGAGAGTCGACTCTGAATCATTGAAAGAGTCGACTCTGAATCATTGAAAGAGTCGACTCTGAATCATTGAAAGAGTCGACTCTGAATCATTGAAAGAGTCGACTCTGAATCATTGAAAGAGTCGACTCTGAATCATTGAAAGAGTCGACTCTGAATCATTGAAACGAATCGACTCTGAATCATTGAAACGAATCGACTCTGAATCATTGAACGAGTCGACTCTGAATCATTGAAACGAATCGACTCTGAATCATTGAAACGAGTCGACTCTGAATCATTGAATCGAGTCATTTTTAAAACCAATCCCTGTTTGACGTCAACATGAAACATTAGCATATTCCCCGCCCACTTGTTGCCACTTTTGTAGCTCTGTTTCCACGGTAACGCTGTACACAAAGTAACACTGCGCTCTGCTTTAAATGAAATCGACCAATCAGAGCAGAGTAGCGTCACGCAGAGGAGGAGTTTGGAAAAATTAATCATTTGGGAGCAAATAAGGTACAAATAAATGCATATTATAAGAAAATAAAGTGTTTTTTGACCTCAACCTGTTGTTGTGGATCCCAAAACCAAAATATGAACTTTCATAACCCATAATAGGAGCACTTTAAGAATAATGCTCACTTGTAGTTTTGAGACTGACAGACACCGAGTACAGATACAGACTCGTTTCTTCTCTTTCTTCACAGGCTCACAGCAACCAATTACTGGTTTTCACCGTTCAGCCCAAACCGCTGGTCAGGTGAGTGATTTCAGCGACGCGTCACACGTTCTGTCTCTGATCCTCGCTGAGGTTTGACTCTGTGGATGTTCAGGTTGTGTTTAGACGCGGCCGTCCTGCACCGGAAGCGTCTGGAGCTCATGTGGGACGTTCTGCCCAAAGCCCTGCTCCTCCGGCTCAGACAGAGAACCGCCGGAGACTCCTAGAAGACCATCACACTCGTGTTCAGACGAGGACCAGAGCAGAACCAGACGAGAACCAGACGAGAATCAGACGAGAACCAGACCAGAACCAGACCACCTGTGCTGAGAAAACAGACGAGAACCAGACCAGACGAGAACTAGACCAGACGAGAACCAGAACCAGAGCAGAACCAGACGAGAACCAGAACCAGACGAGAACAAGACCAGAACCAGACGAGAATCAGACGAGAACCAGACCAGAACCAGACCACCTGTGCTGAGAAACCAGACGAGAACCAGACCAGACGAGAACTAGACCAGACGAGAACCAGAACCAGACGAGAACAAGACCAGAATCAGACGAGAACCAGAACCAGACGAGAACAAGACCAGAATCAGACCAGAACCAGACGAGAACCAGACCAGAATCAGACGAGAACCAGACCAGAATCAGACTAGAACCAGACGAGAATCAGACCAGAACCAGACGAGAACCAGACGACCTGTGCTGAGAAACCAGACGAGAACCAGAGCAGAACCAGACTAGAACAAGACCAGAACCAGACGAGAACCAGACAAGAACTAGACGAGAACCAGACAAGAACTAGACAAGAACTAGACCAGACGAGAACCAGACGAGAACCAGACAAGAACTAGACGAGAACTAGACGAGAACCAGACAAGAACTAGACAAGAACTAGACCAGACGAGAACCAGACAAGAACCAGACAAGAACTAGACCAGAACCGAACCAGACGAGAACCAGACAAGAACTAGACCAGAACCGAACCAGACGAGAACCAGACAAGAACTAGACCAGAACCAGACGAGAACCAGACTAGAACCAGACGAGAACCAAGAACTAGACCAGAACCAGACGAGAACCAGACCAGAACCGAACCAAACGAGAACCAGACAAGAACTAGACCACAACTGAACCAGACGAGAACCAGACCAGAACCAGACTAGAACTAGACCAGAATCAGACGAGAACCAGACAAGAACTAGACCAAACGAGAACCAGACAAGAACTAGACCACAACTGAACCAGACGAGAACCAGACCAGAACCAGACTAGAACCGAACCAGAATCAGACGAGAACCAGACAAGAACTAGACCAGACTAGAACCAGACTAGAATCAGATGAGAACCAGACGAGAATCAGACGAGGACCAGACCAGACGACCTGTGCTGAGAAACCAGAGACCTTCATGATGAGTTGGTCATCTCGTGTGGATTGGGAAAGTCCGTGTCATTTAAGAAAATGATTTATTGCTCTGGACAAACAAAAACACCTGATTTTATTTCAGCATTTTCAATTACTTTTATTAATATCACATCTGCATTAAAAACGTCAAACACTGGTCAATGCTCTTTTTTGTCGTCAGTGTTACAATTTCCTAATTATAACCAAACAATCAGCACAAGATAGCAGTTTACAAACACATGTACTGAATCTCTTCAAGATGATCTAATTCTCTAATCCTGATCTTCTGATGCAGATTTGTACAAAAAGCCAGAATTTATCGTTTCATATCACTTTTTTTTTTTCCAACATGGAAAATAAATAGTGGAACATTGATATTTATATTGTTATTTTTATTTATTATTAACCTGTTAACTGTCACGGGTCCACTTGCCATTACATGTTCTATACAGTAATATCTTAGTCTGAACCTAAAGCAATCCTGACAAACTATATCTCGTTTGAAAGCTTAAAGACTCTAGTTTTCATATTTGGTGACTGATTTTTGAAATATTTTACAGAGCAACTGTAATTTGTTAATTTGTAAGAAGAGTACTCATCAGAGTCAGAGAGCGATTTACTTTGAAATAGTGATACATATATAAAATCATGAAAAATCTGGTCACTAATGGGGTTTGATGGTCGTCTAGTGGAGACGCTCTTATATGGTCACTAATGGGGTTTGACGGTCGTCTAGCGGAGACGCTCTTATACGGTCACTAATGGGGTTTGACGGTCGTCTAGCGGAGACGCTCTTATACGGGCACTAATGGGGTTTGACGGTCGTCTAGCGGAGACGCCCTTATACGGTCACTAATGGGGTTTGACGGTCGTCTAGCGGAGACGCCCTTATACGGTCACTAATGGGGTTTGACGGTCGTCTAGCGGAGACGCTCTTATACGGTCACTAATGGGGTTTGACGGTCGTCTAGCGGAGACGCCCTTATACGGTCACTAATGGGGTTTGACCATTGGTCTAGCGGAGACGCCCTTATATGGTCACTAATGGGGTTTGATGGTCATCTAGTGGAGACGCCCTTATATGGTCACTAATGGGGTTTGACGGTCGTCTAGCGGAGACGCCCTTATACGGTCACTAATGGGGTTTGATGGTCGTCTAGCGGAGACGCTCTTATACGGTCACTAATGGGGTTTGACGGTCGTCTAGCGGAGACGCCCTTATACGGTCACTAATGGGGTTTGACGGTCGTCTAGCGGAGACGCTCTTATACGGTCACTAATGGGGTTTGACGGTCGTCTAGCGGAGACGCCCTTATACGGTCACTAATGGGGTTTGACCATTGGTCTAGCGGAGACGCCCTTATATGGTCACTAATGGGGTTTGATGGTCATCTAGTGGAGACGCCCTTATATGGTCACTAATGGGGTTTGACGGTCGTCTAGCGGAGACGCCCTTATACGGTCACTAATGGGGTTTGATGGTCGTCTAGCGGAGACGCTCTTATACGGTCACTAATGGGGTTTGACCATTGGTCTAGCGGAGACGCCCTTATACGGTCACTAATGGGGTTTGACGGTCGTCTAGCGGAGACGCTCTTATACGGTCACTAATGGGGTTTGACGGTCGTCTAGCGGAGACGCTCTTATACGGTCACTAATGGGGTTTGACGGTCGTCTAGCGGAGACGCTCTTATACGGTCACTAATGGGGTTTGACGGTCGTCTAGCGGAGACGCCCTTATACGGTCACTAATGGGGTTTGACCATTGGTTTGACCAACCCCATTATTTTTGAAATATCAACCTCAAATTTGGAACATTACTTGTTCAGAATTTTGGTTTTGATTCTCTAGCAGTTTTAGAGCAAAACATGTTTTGTAAAATATATATTTTATGTAAATATTTTAATTTTTACTTCCATAACTTTTTTTTGTAATATAATTTTAATAACGTTTTTCACCTCTACAATAATAGTCTTCTTTAAAAAGATACCAACCTTAAGTCTCTGCTCCAAAGAATTCAAAATGTATAATAATTTAAGTTGGAAAAGTCATTTTCAGGCCTATACTCAAAAAGTGGAACCAGCAGTTAACAAGTTAAATGCATTTATTATGAGTTGATAAGAGAAAATTATTTGCTTGAGGAAAAAAAACAACAAAGCTTAAACTGTTTTCTGTTTTATAACGTAAATATTCAGTGTTTCACAAAGCAATTAAAAGCATTATGGGATGTGCTTCACTTCTTCTTTGCTGCTAGCAGGTTCGGTGCGGACACCTTGACCTTCCCCGGCATGTTTCTGGACAGATCCGTGTCCTGTAAGACAGCAGCGTTAGCCACAAACACACACCTTCAGCTCTGATCAGATTCATGAGACGTCACATACCTTCACGCTCCTGAAGAGATCCTTCTCTCGAGCGCTGGCGTCTTTCCCGCGCATGAAGCTCAGCACGGCGGTGCGGGCCGCTGCGGTCACAGAGCACGCTTAGCACATTCACTCGCATTTATAGCATTACAGCTCCACATGAAGACGATCCTTACCTTTCCCCTTCTTCTGGGTCCCTGGAGTTAACTTCACTTTGTACCTGGAGTCAGAACAGGTGGATGTTATGAGATGATTCTGCTCTGAGAGTCAATTATTCTGTTGGCTTGAGAAAGCCAACCTACTGATCTACTATTTAAGCTGCTTCTTATTATTCCTATGAGACTACATTTCTGAACGCTCCTCCTTCTAGAGCTTTCAAGCTAGAGCCACCAAACTCAGCCCAGATCTTCAGACTGTTCTGATTTAGTGTGCTGTATCTTTTCAGACTGATACAACTTACGGTTTTCGTAAAAATGAAGATTAAAAATCATAAAAATCCCATAGACTTACATTGACAGAATGTTCAAATGAGCCAAGACTATTCAAACTCCAACTGTCAAAATTCAAACTCCCAACTGTCAAAATTCAAACTCCAACTGTCAAAATTCAAACTCCCAACTGTCAAAATTCAAACTCCAACTGTCAAAATTCAAACTCCAACTGTCAAAATTCAAATCTAAACACACTGAAGCCCATTAAACTCAATCAGACTTCCCTTCTATGTACTATTTCTAATCCATTCAAACTCATCTATCAATCCTAGCGACATGCTAATCATGCTAGTATCATGCTAGTCACTCGCTAATCATGATAGCAACATGTTAGTTACTTGCCAATCATGCTAGCAACATGCTAATCATTCTAAAAACATGTTAGTAACATGCTAATCATGCCAGCAATATGCTAGTAACAGGCTAATCATGCTAAAAACATGCTAATCATGCTAGGAACATCTATCTAAATATTCAAACTTCAGGCTTTAAGAACTGCTTTAAACTTTCAGGCTAGGCTTTCTCAAGCCAACCTAAAGTTAGTCTTGACGAACTTTATCTAGTTATTGCTATTATTAGTTTTTGTGCTGATCTGATCAATACATCTTGAAAACGTACTTGTAGTTGGAGAGCGCCATGTAAGGAGCACAAACCGGCACCGAGAACATCAAGACGTCGTCCGGATGAGGCAGACCGGTCAACGAGTCCAGAACGTTCTCACCGTCCTGAAAACAACACAATCACTGAATGCTGTATCAACAGATCTCCGTCACTACAGCTGATGCAGGGCTCGATCAAAGCAGTTTATTTATTCACAAATTCTGTTTTAATTTTTCTGGACTCCTTTTTAATGTTCAAATTAAATTTTATTAATCAAAAAGCATGTCTAATTAATTAAAATCATTATACAATTTAACATTAATGTATTAAAAGAGTAACAAAAATGACATGTTTAGGCTCGTATGAAATGTTTTATTTTCTTCTCACCTTATGTTTTATTACCAAATTCTGTTTTAGTCTAATTATTTGAATGCATACAATTTTTATTTATTCTTACAGTAGCTTATGAAATGCCCCCCCCCCCTCAGAAATTATGTGTTGTGTATTTAAATTTTACTGATTATCAGATGAAGCCATAAAACATTGATTTAATTTATATTTTAATTAATGAAAATTAAACATTTACATTTTTGGCAAATAAAGGGGATTTACTATTTTAATAAAAATATTTTGTGATTATTTCTTAATAAAATAGTTATATTATTTTCAACAGTAGTAGTATTACGTACATTCTAGTAAATAATAGTAATATAGCTATTTCTGGCACAATGTCTTCAAGTTAAACAGGACTTTTATTTTGACGGGTTGCCGAGTAAAGTTCTGTGTGTATATGATATGACTAGTTTTACTCAAATGAAATGGTAAAATGCTGGTTTTGATCAGTTTTGGAGATATTGTTGATGTATTTATGTCTTCATTGAGACGTCAGACGCTGAAATCACGCGCTCTGTGTATGTAGTAAACAAAACCCTGCTCCATTCACACAGAGACACATGCAGGATTCAGATTTACATCAGATACTAGTCCAGATCACCATTTGATTTAAGTGACCTGCTTTTGATTAATGCATCCAAACTTTGACAAACTCCGTGACGTTATACTATAAATTCAGTTTTTATGACTAGATTCCGTCCGTGTTTTATAGATATCATAGAGCTGCTCTTCTCTTGGATCCAAACACAGAGATGTCTGGCTTGTTCTTCTTCACTCACCTCAGCAGCAGGATTGTCCAGCTCCTCCGTCTCCTGAAACACAATCACAACACGCTTTACTCACAGATCACACGTGTAATATTTCATCTGTCAGATATATTAGATCATGTGACCTTCACGTCTTGATCTCCTCCCGCAGGATCTTCAGCAGCTTCTGCATCTTCGTTCTTCCAGACGCTGTGTTCAGCTTTGGGCTTCACGGCTGCTTTCTGATGAGGCGGAGGTTTCTTGAGCGGCTCTTCTTTCATTTTTCCTTTCTTTCCCTTCTTTACTTTTTCCTCTTTAGTGGATCCTGCAGACTGTTTTCAGTTCGTGTGAATGACAGACGCATAACGACAGAAACAGCCTCTAAACTACAAGATGTCTCTGTACAGCATGTGCTCTTTCTGTGCATTTACTGCCTGTTTCTGCAGCTGCCAGCCTCTTAAACTCGTCTTGTGTCGGGGAAGTTACTTTTAAAAGTAATGCGTTACAACTTCCCAAAGTGCGGTTCGTGAACCCCTGGTGGTTTGTGAGGGAATTGCAGGGGGTTCGTGAGTTGGTACAGGGTATGACTACCAGTGTATACCATAGCGAATTAATAAAAAAAATGATTAAATTGAAACGTTTTTGCAAATAAATGTTACACTGTAAAAAATGAATCATGGGTCTTGTAATTTTCATTAAAAAAATTAAGGTGATAATTAAAAATAGTGTGTATATTTCATTAAAGAAATAGTGATTCAGTGTTGAATAGAAAATATTGAGGCTTTTTACTAATAAAACCAAGAGATGTGTATTCATATTTTATTTTAAAGGAAACTTTAGGCTTGAATCGAGGAACTTATTAAACTAAAAAAAAATAAGGAAAGATGGCTAACTGTTTATTTTAAAAGAATTAGCTCAATTTTGCAGTTTTGTTAGTTCCCAGCATGCTTTGTATATAGCTGGACGGAGAGTAAATATTGAAATTAAATGCTATTTTATGTGTTTTTGAGTGATGGAAACATCTATTAATGTTTAATATTCAGTTTGACATTTGAAAGAGTTTCTGTTTCATCGTGCAGAAGAGTAGAGTTTATGGTTATGGAGTTTATGGTTATGGATATTACTCCTATAAGACATTAAGCCGTGTTCAATGATACTTTCCAGTATTTCTCAAGTATTTTGAGCTGTTTGCAGTCTTTTAAATGTACAAAATAACTCAGTCAAATACAGGCTTCGCTCAAAATCACTGACTTCTGAGAATCAGCTTAAAATAAATGAACACGTTTCACTAATTATATTAAATTCATTGTGTTGATTAATTAATTTAGGAGATTTTAACATGATTTATTCAAGTAGATTCCATTCAAAAACTACTCAAAAATATTAAGTGTAATATTGTTACCATAATTTTTTTAAAGTAAATAGCTGTTCCATTTTTTACAGTGTACAGGTTTATACAATTATCATGTAAATGTAAAATCTTAAATGTATAAAAATAATTATCTTTTTGGAAAACCCTGTATTTAAAAAAAAAAAGTATTGTGGAAAAAATGTAATACATTGTAAATTAAAGTAATATGAATATGTTATAACAACAATAGCAATTTAAATATTACTGAAACTTTAAAACTGATAAAAATAGTTTTTAAAGTTAAACATGCAAATGTGCCATTAAATTATTGAAATATTTACTTAAAATATCAGGGGGTACTTTCAGTGAATAATTTATGTCAAACGGGTTCGGCTGACAAAAAAGTTTGAAAACCCCTGCGTTACAATGTTGCTAAAAAAGTAACTAATTACGTTACTTTTTATGGAAAGTAATGCGTTACGTTACTTTTGAGTTGCTTTGTAAATCTGTGCTTGTTTGTTTTTAATATAAAAAGTTCTTCTTGTACAAATATTAAAGCTCTTTCACATTAAAAGTGAAGTGACTCCGGCTCAGACTGAAGTTAATGTGGATTCACGTCTGTACAGTAGAGGAGCAGATCAAACTAATCACATGAAGAATATGACACAGTTCAACACTATTCAGCAATAACTACAATCAAACACTAATGTGTCATTTATGATTATTAATATGATTGAATTGGATCATCAAAGCTCAGCAGCAAAGACATTGGTTAATAAAATGGGATTAAATACATATTTATAATTAACATATTTAATTATTGCAGGCTTGTATAATATCCTGAGTTTGAATTGGGCTTTTTATTGATTTTGAGGAACACTGAATGTGTTTTTGTGCAGGTGAGATGAGTAAATACATGTTGATATTTAGTCTAGAACTACAGTAAGATCGTGTTGATATTTAGTCTAGAACTACAGTGAGATCGTGTTGATATTTAGTCTAGAACTACAGTAAGATCGTGTTGATATTTAGTCTAGAACTACAGTGAGATCGTGTTGATATTTAGTCTAGAACTACAGTAAGATCGTGTTGATATTTAGTCTAGAACTACAGTGAGATCGTGTTGATATTTAGTCTAGAACTACAGTAAGATCGTGTTGATATTTAGTCTAGAACTACAGTGAGATCGTGATGATATTTAGTCTAGAACTACAGTAAGATCGTGTTGATATTTAGTCTAGAACTACAGTGAGATCGTGTTGATATTTAGTCTAGAACTACAGTGAGATCGTGATGATATTTAGTCTAGAACTACAGTAAGATCGTGTTGATATTTAGTCTAGAACTACAGTAAGATCGTGTTGATATTTAGTCTAGAACTACAGTAAGATCGTGTTGATATTTAGTCTAGAACTACAGTAAGATCGTGATGATATTTAGTCTAGAACTACAGTAAGATCATGATGATATTTAGTCTAGAACTACAGTGAGATCGTGATGATATTTAGTCTAGAACTACAGTAAGATCGTGTTGATATTTAGTCTAGAACTACAGTGAGATCGTGTTGATATTTAGTCTAGAACTACAGTGAGATCGTGATGATATTTAGTCTAGAACTACAGTAAGATCGTGTTGATATTTAGTCTAGAACTACAGTGAGATCGTGATGATATTTAGTCTAGAACTACAGTAAGATCGTGTTGATATTTAGTCTAGAACTACAGTGAGATCGTGTTGATATTTAGTCTAGAACTACAGTGAGATCGTGTTGATATTTAGTCTAGAACTACAGTGAGATCGTGTTGATATTTAGTCTAGAACTACAGTGAGATCGTGTTGATATCTAGTCTAGAACTACAGTGAGATCGTGTTGATATTTAGTCTAGAACTACAGTGAGATCGCGTTGATATCTAGTCTAGAACTACAGTGAGATCGTGTTGATATCTAGTCTAGAACTACAGTAAGATCGCGTTGATATCTAGTCTAGAACTACAGTGAGATCGTGTTGATATTTAGTCTAGAACTACAGTGAGATCGCGTTGATATTTAGTCTAGAACTACAGTGAGATCGTGTTGATATCTAGTCTAGAACTACAGTAAGATCGTGTTGATATTTAGTCTAGAACTACAGTAAGATCGTGTTGATATTTAGTCTAGAACTACAGTAAGATCGTGTTGATATTTAGTCTAGAACTACAGTGAGATCGTGTTGATATTTAGTCTAGAACTACAGTAAGATCGTGTTGATATTTAGTCTAGAACTACAGTGAGATCGTGTTGATATTTAGTCTAGAACTACAGTGAGATCGTGTTGATATTTAGTCTAGAACTACAGTAAGATCGTGTTGATATTTAGTCTAGAACTACAGTGAGATCGTGTTGATATTTAGTCTAGAACTACAGTGAGATCGTGTTGATATCTAGTCTAGAACTACAGTGAGATCGTGTTGATATTTAGTCTAGAACTACAGTGAGATCATGTTGATATTTAGTTTAGAACTACAGTAAGATCGTGTTGATATCTAGTCTAGAACTACAGTAAGATCGTGTCGATATTTAGTCTAGAACTACAGTGAGATCGTGTTGATATCTAGTCTAGAACTACAGTGAGATCGTGTTGATATTTAGTCTAGAACTACAGTGAGATCATGTTGATATTTAGTTTAGAACTACAGTAAGATCGTGTTGATATCTAGTCTAGAACTACAGTGAGATCGTGTTGATATTTAGTCTAGAACTACAGTAAGATCGTGTTGATATTTAGTCTAGAACTACAGTAAGATCGTGTCGATATTTAGTCTAGAACTACAGTGAGATCGTGTCGATATTTAGTCTAGAACTACAGTAAGATCATGATGATATTTAGTCTAGAACTACAGTAAGATCGTGTTGATATTTAGTCTAGAACTACAGTAAGATCATGATGATATTTAGTCTAGAACTACAGTAAGATCGTGTTGATATTTAGTCTAGAACTACAGTAAGATCATGTTGATATTTAGTCTAGAACTACAGTAAGATCAAGATGATATTTAGTCTAGAACTACAGTAAGATCGTGTTGATATCTAGTCTAGAACTACAGTAAGATCATGTTGATATTTAGTCTAGAACTACAGTAAGATCATGATGATATTTAGTCTAGAACTACAGTAAGATCGTGTTAATATTTAGTCTAGAACTACAGTAAGATCGTGTTGATATCTAGTCTAGAACTACAGTAAGATCGTGTTGATATTTAGTCTAGAACTACAGTAAGATCGTGTTGATATCTAGTCTAGAACTACAGTAAGATCATGATGATATTTAGTCTAGAACTACAGTAAGATCGTGTTGATATCTAGTCTAGAACTACAGTAAGATCGTGTTGATATTTAGTCTAGAACTACAGTAAGATCGTGTTGATATCTAGTCTAGAACTACAGTAAGATCGTGTTGATATTTAGTCTAGAACTACAGTAAGATCGTGTTGATATTTAGTCTAGAACTACAGTAAGATCATGATGATATTTAGTCTAGAACTACAGTAAGATCGTGTTGATATCTAGTCTAGAACTACAGTAAGATCGTGTTGATATTTAGTCTAGAACTACAGTAAGATCGTGTTGATATCTAGTCTAGAACTACAGTAAGATCGTGTTGATATCTAGTCTAGAACTACAGTAAGATCGTGTTGATATTTAGTCTAGAACTACAGTAAGATCGTGTTGATATTTAGTCTAGAACTACAGTAAGATCGTGTTGATATTTAGTCTAGAACTACAGTAAGATCATGTTGATATTTAGTCTAGAACTACAGTAAGATCGTGTTGATATCTAGTCTAGAACTACAGTAAGATCATGTTCACACACAACGCTCTGATTTCTGTCACCATGGCAACACCAGAGCTGTCACTCAATACATCACCATGGCAACACCAGAGCTGTCACTCAATACATCACCATGGCAACACCAGAGCTGTCACTCAATACATCGCCATGGCAACACCAGAGCTGTCACTCAATACATCACCATGGCAACACCAGAGCTGTCACTCAATACATCACCATGGCAACACCAGAGCTGTCACCCAATACATCAGAAACAATGTAACTCAGATATTTTCTTCTGAATTAACAAGTAATGCGTTACTTTACTAGTTACTTTAAATAAAGTAATCTGATTACATAACTCACGTTACTTGTAATGCATTACCAACAACACTGATTATGATATCTGTGAATAACATGATAATAACATGAGTGTAATACTGACCCCCAATAACTTCATCATCAGCTCTCGGTCCTCTTCATCCTGATCTTTGTATTTGTCCTTCATCTTCTTCAGTTTGTTCTGGAGAAACAATCAAAGCATCAACATGACACGCCGGTAACACGTATGTTAGACCGCTGCTCGTTAGTGTAATGACCTTCTGTCCTCTCTTCAGCGGCTGATTGGCCGCTTCGCTCTTACACGTCTGGGTCACGCTCGGAGCTTCCGGCGGGTTGGGGTCAGATTCCTCCGGATCGTCCGGCTTCTGCTTCTTCTTCATGTCCCTGATGACAGAGATTAATCAGTTATGCTGATCTAACTGATGTCTTTGCTCAAGATTGTCTTAAATGCTGAATATTCAGTAATATTATTGATTTGACTGCACTATTAGATCAGAAGAGTTGATATGAATAATGACTATATTTGCTACATTGATACTAACATTTTTGCAGCAAATTAAATAAATTGAACAGAAAAATATTAACACTTAATTAAATACAATTATGTAACACTATTGTCTTGAATTTTACAACATTAACACTTATTTTCCAGGGTAGGGTAAAAACAAGTTTCCATTAAAAACGATACATTAATAACATTAGTCTATTTTATATGTAAATAACATTCAGAAACTGTAATTGAAATAAATAATGATCAATAAATACTTAAAGAAAAAAAAACATAAGAAATGCCATTTGTTTATTATTTCATCTGACATGTGCAACACGGACTGAAGCGCACAAAGGGACGCGCTAATAAAAACAAACTATGTTTATTTACATATTCTCTCTCTATTAATATGTACGTGAGTGTTAATGTCAGCAGCATCATATATGACTAAAGGATTGAAGGTTGTCTGGTAAAAGAAGAGCATATTGATGCAGTTATTTTATTCAACCGTCACTCCTGACCAGACGCTTCCGTCAATATTTAGTTTATACGTAGAGTTACACTTCAACTACGTGTAATGGTGCAACGAACACATATTTAGTAGTGCGTAAGTTGTAACTTAGTGGCTGTTTACGTCAAAGCTAGGCTAAGTTGTAACTTAGTGGCCGTTTACGTCAAAGCGAGGCTAAGTTGTAACTTAGTGGCCGTTTACGTCAAAGCGAGGCTAAGTTGTAACTTAGTGGCCGTTTACGTCAAAGCGAGGCTAAGTTGTAACTTAGTGGCCGTTTACGTCAAAGCGAGGCTAAGTTGTAACTTAGTGGCCGTTTACGTCAAAGCGAGGCTAAGTTGTAACTTAGTGGCCGTTTACGTCAAAGCGAGGCTAAGTTGTAACTTAGTGGCCGTTTACGTCAAAGCGAGGCTAAGTTGTAACTTAGTGGCCGTTTACGTCAAAGCGAGGCTAAGTTGTAACTTAGTGGCCGTTTACGTCAAAGCGAGGCTAAGTTGTAACTTAGTGGCCGTTTACGTCAAAGCGAGGCTAAGCTGTAACTTAGTGGCCGTTTACGTCAAAGCTAGGCTAAGTTGTAACTTAGTGGCCGTTTACGTCAAAGCGAGGCTAAGCTGTAACTTAGTGGCCGTTTACGTCAAAGCGAGGCTAAGTTGTAACTTAGTGGCCGTTTACGTCAAAGCGAGGCTAAGCTGTAACTTAGTGGCCGTTTACGTCAAAGCGAGGCTAAGCTGTAACTTAGTGGCCGTTTACGTCAAAGCGAGGCTAAGCTGTAACTTAGTGGCCGTTTACGTCAAAGCGAGGCTAAGCTGTAACTTAGTGGCCGTTTACGTCAAAGCGAGGCTAAGTTGTAACTTACGTACAGTTGTGTTTATTACAGTGAAGCTGCTTTGACAATCAATGGAAGCCTGTTTCTGCCTCTGAATAAAAATAAAACGCTAATCGCAACGTTTTATCTCACAATTCATCTCATCAATATCAACTTACAATTGAGTCATAATTCTGAGAATTGCAAAAAGTCAGAATTGCTATTTTATATCCCGCAATTATAACATTATATCTGGTTATTGTTTATATCACGGAATTCTGAGAAAAAAGTCACACTGCAAAAAATGATTTAGTCTTGTTTTCTAGTATTAATATCTACAATTTCTGGAATTAAGATGTGTTTACTTGACAAGTGAAATGACTTAAGATAATATGTCTTGTTTTATGAAAATATTATCTAAATTTAGTTAGTTTTTGCTTAAAACAATCAAAAATATCTGCTAATGGTGTAAGAAAAATAATCATAATTCAAAGAGTAAACAAGATTATTTTTCTTACCCCATTAGCAGATATTTGTACTAGTTTGAAGCAAAAACTAACAAAATTTTGATATTTTGTTTAATAAAACAAGACATAATATCTCGAGTCATGTCACTTGTCAAGTAAACACATCTTAATTCCAGAATTTGTAGATATTAATACTATAAAACAAGACAAAAATACTATCATTTTAAATAAAATACTAAATCAAATCATTTTTTGCAATGCAGAATTGCACGATAAACCATAATAAACATAATTAAGAATTGCTAAATGCTCTTTAAGGCTTGATTTAAACTCATCAGAGCATATTTCAGGTATAAAGCGCTCTAGTCATAAACGCCTCACCTGTGCTGTTTGGCCGTCAGGTGCTTCTTGGCTTGTGTCTCTGTGTTCACCTGCAGCACAGACGCACCTGTTAACCCTGTGTTCACTCTCAGCTGAACACCTGATCTCAGGTGTGTCACTCACCTGCCGGGGGTCGTCCTGTTTGAACGCGTCGCTCTGAAGAGTCCTGCGGAGAAACACAGACTGACTCAGTCGTCCCGTCACACAGCAGAGAAGCAGGAGGAGCGGAGCGAGCGTCACCTGTTGAGCTGCAGGTGTGACAGAGAGATGCTGGTGTCTGGGAAGCTGATCTCAGCGTCTGGCTCTTCCTCGTGGTCTCGGACGCGTGCGGTCGTCTCGTCTGGAGATGTGCTGGACTCCTGCTGCTTCTCCTCGTCCTCGCTGTCCTCCTCTGAGACACAAACACACAGCGCTGATCATCTGACACAAGGCTGGAGAATCACAGGAGATGATGGAGGTGTTTGTGAGCGGACACCTAAGAGTTCTTCTCCTTCCTCCAGGAGCTCTGCAGCGCCGTCCTCCTCTTCCTCATCCAGCGTCTTCATCTTCCTCTCTCCACGATGTCTGAAAACACTCTGATCATCCACCTACGATCACAAAGAGACACGGACGAGCGTCGATTACGATCACACAGATCTTTAAAGGAGACATATTATGCCACTTTTGATAATATGTAATATAAGTCAGGTGTCCCCAGAATGTGTCTGTGAAGTCACAGCTCAAAATACAACACAGATCATTTATTATATCATTTTGAAAATGCATATTTTGAGTGGAAGCAGAATCACTCTGATATTCGTGCCTGTTTCTTTAAATGCAAATGAGCTGCTGCTCTCCCCGCCCCTTTTCCAGAATAGAGCTGCTACCTGCTAAAAACATCTGTTTTGGTTCTGATTATCATGTTTATCGCGCTGAAATCATGCGTTTTAAACCATATTAGTTTAAACTTCTGATGGTGCACACGGCTGTCACAGCATGTGAGTAAACCAAGTTCTCATTCACACACAAGTTTACGTTAAAAACACACGACAGCTGGGAAATACGCATGATTATATTAGATCTGTGTGGCAGTAAATGCACAGCTCTGTCGTCTCCTCTGAGGCTCTAAACAGTGTTCTGCAGACAAACACACAACACTTAGCATGGTTTACTCAATCTTTCACCATGGTATTAGAGCTGATACACCGTTGTCGCTTGCTAAATCAAGATGACGGTGCAGCGGGTGGAAACTTACAGATTAAGGGGCGGTGATATTATAATGAGATCACTTTGCCACGTCACCAAGAGAGCGCAATCAGACGCTTGAAGAAAAAGGCTTACTAAAACAAAGTCACTGGGTTAGTATTGTTCACGTTTCCTTGCATCGGGACCTGATTATAGCACTTAAAACCTGGAAAAGTCATATATTCATGATATGTCACCTTTAACTCTGACAGAATTCCCTTCTTTCTGTGTGTTTGCTGTTATAGTGTTATTGTTACACATCTTCTGAAAGAGCAGCAGAATCAAGCATGTAAACAGCATATCAATCTGTCTAATTCACACTGCAAAATATGATTTCTTCCTTAGTATTTTAGTCTTGTTTTCTAGTATAAATATCTACAAATTCTGGAATTAAGATGACAAGTTAAATTATTTAAGATATTATGTCTTGATTTATGACAAAAATATCCAAATTGCATTAGTTTTTGCTTCAAACAATCAAAAATATCTGCTAATGGTGTAAGAAAAATAATCTTGTTTAGTCTTTGAATTATGATTATTTTTCTTACACCATTAGCAGATATTTTTGATTGTTTGAAGCAAAAACTAACAAAATTTTGACATTATTTTTATTGAAAACCAGTCATTTTACTTGTCAAGTAAACGCATATTAATAACAGAATTTGTAGATATTTATACTAGAAAACAAGACTAAATACTAATAATAAATTATTTTTTGCAGTGTATGACTGTGAATCT
>JALXFT010001891.1:82500-87500 GCA_023376895.1 Aspiorhynchus laticeps
GACACACCTTCACTCTTTAGCTCCGCCCACGACACACCTTCACTCTTTAGCTCCGCCCACGACACGCCTTCACTCTTTAGCTCCACCCACGACACGTCTTCACTCTTTAGCTCCACCCACGACACGCCTTCACTCTTTAGCTCCGCCCAAGACACGCCTTCACTCTTTAGCTCCGCCCACGACACGCCTTCACTCTTTAGCTCCGCCCACGACACGCCTTCACTCTTTAGCTCCGCCCAAGACACACCTTCACTCTTTAGCTCCGCCCACAACACGCCTTCACTCTTTAGCTCCGCCCCCACAACACGCCTTCACTCTTTAGCTCCGCCCACACCACGCTTTCACTCTTTAGCTCCACCCACGACACGCCTTCACTCTTTAGCTCCGCCCAAGACACGCCTTCACTCTTTAGCTCCGCCCATGACACGCCTCCAGGAGCTCGGCTTTTTTCGGAGAGAATCGTAAATCTGTATCTTTCTTTTATAAATATGATAAAACTAAAGACTTTTTGGAGATATGAAGGATTACTAATTAGTTGTAATTTTACATTTTTTAAATGTGCCACGATCCTAGGTTTCGCCCATATGTCAGTAAGAATTTTTTACTCATTTAAAACACAATATACTCGCTTATTCTTTTATACATTTTAATATGTACAAGCATGTTATTAGATTTTTTAACATATTGTGTTACACTGAATAACAATGCAACATTATTTCAACCAAATCTTGACATTTTATTCTCCAAAATCGTCTTAAAATTCGACACTTTACTTACATTTAATGTGCTTTCTATGGACATAAAATAATTTTTGTAAATTAATTTTTTCTTTGACCCATGTAAGTGCAATAAAAGCGTGAGATGTGAGCGTGTTCCACCGCGAGGCGGTCTCTGCTCACCTTCTGCGCCGCCTCCACGGTCTTCTGCTCTTTCTTGGCCGCGCTTCTCTTGCTGTCGTAATACCTGACGAGACACTCGTACTTCAGTAAACGTGTCACGAGCATCACGTCTGATCACAGGACTCACGTCTCCACTCACTTCTTTGCGTTGGCGTAAGCCGAGAGATTCAGATCCACGTCCACCAGAACCGGTTTGTCCTTCTCCACTTTTCCTTTCTCTTTGTTCTTCCCCTTCTTCCCCTTCTGTGCTTCCGGAGCCTCCGCAGGCTGTCTGGCGTCCGCGTGGTCCTCCGGAGCGCCGTAGGGGTTTCTGAAAGAGAAGAGGATCCGGTCACACCGAGACACGCTGAGGAGCATCTGATGAGCTGCAGGTAAAGCTCTCACTTCAGCAGCATGGTGATGTGATTGCTCTGCAGCTTCAGCTCTTTAATGGAGCAGGCCACAGGGTCTCCGGCCGCCTGAGCGTCCTTCACGATCTGACCGATCTCGGCCCAGTCCACCTGATTGGCCAGAGCGCTCCGCACCACCTGAAGAGCTCGGTCCACGATGTGAAGGTTCATCTCCACCAGCTCTCCCTTCAGCCGGTCCACCTCCTACAACACCACGCAGTGAAAGAGTGGAGTGTAGCGTCAAGACTAACTTTAAGATGGCTTGAGAAAGCCGGAGCAGAAAGTTTTAAGTTTTTCAGTCTGAAATAGTATGAAGTTCAAAGTTGTTTTAAAAGTTTAAAGTTTGAATGTTTTGAAGGCAATACAGTCTGTCAGAGACAGATAGATAGATGCTATGGACCTCAGAGAGGTTGCTAGGGTATTCTAGGTGGTTGCTAGGGTGTTGCTATGCCGTTTCTAGGGTACTCGGAGCGGTTGCTAGGGTATTCTAGGTGGTTGCTATGCGGTTGCTAAGGTACCCGGGTAGGTTGCTATGCGGTTGCTAAGGTACCCGGGTAGGTTGCTAGGGTGTTGCTATGTGATTGCTAGGGTACTCTGGGCGGTTGCTAAGGTGTTGCTATGCGGTTGCTAGGGTACACGGAGCGGTTGCTAGGGTGTTGCTATGCGGCTGCTAGGGTACTCGAGCGGTTGCTAAGATGTTGCTAAGGTATCCGGGTAGGTTGCTATGCGGTTGCTAGGGTACTCAGAGCAGTTGCTAAGGTGTTGCTATGCGGTTGCTAGGGTACCCGGGTAGGTTGCTAGGGTGTTGCTATGCGGTTGCTAGGGTACTCTGGGCGGTTGCAAGGGTGTTGCTATGCGGTTGCTAGGGTACACGGAGCGGTTGCTAGGGTGTTGCTATGCGGTTGCTAGGGTACTCGAGCGGTTGCTAAGATGTTGCTATGCAGTTGCTAAGGTATCCGGGTAGGTTGCTATGCGGTTGCTAGGGTACTCTGGGCGGTTGCTAGGGTGTTGCTATGCGGTTGCTAGGGTACCCGGGTAGGTTGCTAGGGTGTTGCTATGCGGTTGCTAGGGTACTCTGGGCGGTTGCTAGGGTGTTGCCATGCGGTTGCTAGGGTACACGGAGCGGTTGCTAGGGTGTTGCTATGCGGTTGCTAGGGTACTCAAAGCGGTTGCTAAGGTGTTGCTATGCAGCTGCTAAGGTACCCAGGTAGGTTGCTAGGGTGTTGCTATGTGGTTGCTAGGGTACTCTAGGCGGTTGCTAGGATGTTGCTATGCGGCCTTCGGCCGGTCCACTCCCTACAACACCACACACAACCAACCAACCGCTCCAATACAATCAGGGCCAGTATTCACAAAACATCTTCAGGCTAAAAGTAGCTCATAACTCATTGATTTTGGAGAAACTCTTAAAAATAATGAGCGTGTCAGTCCTAAATTTTTGCTCTAAGAGTGTTTCCCAAAGTGTTTTAGCACTAAAACTAACTCCCAAACCTTTATGAATGTGTTTGTTCTGAACACAAAGGAAGATATTCTGAAGAAAGTTTGTAATCAGGCTGTTTTGGGGCACCATTGACTTCAATAGTAGGAGAAAAACACTGCTGTTTCCCTCATTCTTCAGAATATCTTCCTTTGTGTTCAGAACAAACACATTCATACAGGTTTGGATCTACTTGAGGATGAGTAAATGATGACAGAAGTTTCGTCTTTGGGTGAACTGGCCCTTTAAGACTTCTCTCTATTCCTCGGCACAAGTGTGTCTCAGCAGCTTTGTGAAGAGCTTTTAAGAGAAAACTCCTTTACTGCTATTTAGGAGAACTCTGAGATGATATGTTTTGTGAATACAGGCCCTGATCTCTAGAGGATAAAGCCACACAGTGAAGAGTGTAGGATGGGTTCTTCAGACCTGAGCCTGATGAAGCGTCTCCAGCCGCTGCTGGTGATCTCGTCTGACGTTCTCCAGCTTCTTCAGCGCGTGCTTCTCCTGCTGCAGCGCCTTCACGTCCAGCTTCTGACTCTCCATCTGTGAGAAGAACTCATCCACCGCCTGAGATCACACACACCGTGCAGCGCTTTAGATCAACTGTGAAGAACGCTTGATTAAAGTACATTTGAGACCAAGTGAAGAACACAGTGAATGGAACACTCTTCGTGTGAATGTCTAGGAAACACAACGAGTCTTATTAGCAACAGTTTGAAATACAAATCTTCACAGAAACAAATAGAGTAAAGCTTGAAGAGCTCTGCTCCAAATCATCCGAAAGAGCTGTTTCTGTCTTGTTTTCCAGTGTGAATGTCTCAAGATATGTTTACTGGAGAAGCAATATGTGTCTCTGCAGCACAAAAGCAGTCATAAGTAACACAGGTATATTTGTAGCAATAGACAACAATACATTGTATGGGTCAAAATTATTGATTTTTCTTTTATGACAAAAATCATTAGATATTAAGATCATGTTCCATGAAGATATTTAGTAAACTTCCTACTGTAAACTTAATTTTTGATTAGTAATATGCATTGTTAAGAACTTCATTTGAACAACTTTAAAGATGATTTTCTCAATATTTAGATTTTTTTGCACCCTCAGATTCCAGATTTACAAATATTGTCCAATCATAACAAACCATACATCAATGGAAAGCTTATTTATTCAGCTTTCAGATGATGCATAAATATCATGACCCTTATGACTGGTTTTGTGCTCCGCAAATTACAAAAGAAGTCTTGTTTTCTGAGAAACTGATCAATATGACGTGAGATTATGATAAAAACCAAAAAATATATATGTATCTGCTGCTAATAGAGTCACATGACTCCATTGAAAGACATTGTATTTGTTTTAAGCATAACTTTTCTACGTTTACATTTGTATCCCAAGTAAATGATGTGTACTGGAACACAACACAAACATACTGAGGAAGATATTCATGTTTTGCAGTGATGTGACGTTATGAATGCAAGACTCTCTCTCTGATTTAAGATCTGCAGAAACCCTGAAATAAACTAAATGCAATGTTTATATTCTGTCTTGACAAACAGCTCCTGGAAACAGTGTGTGTAACCCAGCACAAACCTTGTTAAAAGACTCAAACTCAACATAGCAGCTCTTTTCATGTTGACAAAAGAGAAACGGATGAAATTCTTCATATCTGTTAAACAAAAGAGGATTAATTACTGCAACAAGACAAACAGCAACGTGATGAGATCAGATCATCGTACGTCAGCAGCTCTTCCTCGGCTTCATCTGGACTCATGCTGGGCTTCTTCTCTCTCTTCTGAAGGATGAAGCCCTGAGACGTGAACAGACGAGCGTTCAGATAACGAGCGAGACGCAGGAGAGGAGTCATTAGTGACACACGCTCACCTTTCCGCTGAAGCTGGACGTTTTCTCCATGTAATCTTCAGCCATCTGCAAGGCCTCCAGGATCCTCGGACTTACTGCAAAAGACAAAATGATGGTTTGATTCCGTTTGAGACCATCATAACACACACCTGCTCCAGCGACCCTGCTGTTTACATCAGAGGTGTTTACCCTGCATCACGTCACACTGGCTGTCCACTTTACAGAGACCTGGCAACCCGACCGCCGCGAGACAGTGTTCGATGAGCGGCCCGCCGTACGCTGCACACACACACACACACAACATGATGAGCACAGACTGTGTGTGTGTGTGTAACAGATGTTTATAATGACACATAAAACATACGCAGATG
>JALXFT010001891.1:100000-117415 GCA_023376895.1 Aspiorhynchus laticeps
TTAAACTCAGTTTCAGTTAAACTCAGCTTCAGTTAAACAGCTTCAGTTAAACTCAGTTTCAGTTAAACAGCTTCAGTTAAACAGCTTCAGTTAAACTCAGCTTCAGTTAAACTCAGCTTCAGTTCAACTCGGCTTCAGTTAAACTCAGGTTCAGTTAAACTCAGCTTCAGTTAAACTCGGCTTCAGTTAAACTCGGCTTCAGTTAAACTCAGTTCCAGTTCAACTCAGCTTCAGTTAAACTCAGCTTCAGTTAAACTCAGCTTCAGTTAAACTCAGCTTAAACTCGGCTTCAGTTAAACTCAGGTTCAGTTAAACTCAGCTTCAGTTAAACTCAGCTTCAGTTAAACTCAGCTTAAACTCGGCTTCAGTTAAACTCAGGTTCAGTTAAACTCAGCTTCAGTTAAACTCAGCTTCAGTTAAACTCAGCTTCAGTTAAACTCAGCTTCAGTTAAACTCGGCTTCAGTTAAACTCGGCTTCAGTTAAACTCAGCTTCAGTTCAACTCGGCTTCAGTTAAACTCAGGTTCAGTTAAACTCAGCTTCAGTTAAACTCAGCTTCAGTTAAACTCAGCTTAAACTCGGCTTCAGTTAAACTCAGGTTCAGTTAAACTCAGCTTCAGTTAAACTCGGCTTCAGTTAAACTCAGTTAAACTCAGCTTCAGTTAAACTCGGCTTCAGTTAAACTCGGCTTCAGTTAAACTCGGCTTCAGTTAAACTCAGCTTCAGTTAAACTCAGCTTCAGTTAAACTCAGGTTCAGTTAAACTCAGCTTCAGTTAAACTCGGCTTCAGTTAAACTCAGTTAAACTCAGCTTCAGTTAAACTCGGCTTCAGTTAAACTCAGTTTCAGTTAAACTCAGCTGCTTAGACTGTTGCTCAACAGAAGGAGCTGAGAGATATGAGTCTGTGTTGAAGGTCTCGTGCGATGCGCTTCGAGTTCTCTCCTCACAAAGGCTGCGGGATCTCCTCGCTGATTCCTCACTGCTCTGCAGCGGCTCTGTCTCTGCTGCACCAGATGTTGACCTACGACCCCGAGGAGCGCATCAGCGCCCGCGCAGCGCTGCAGCACCCCTGCTTCAGAGACCTGCGGTACGAACACGGCCCAGAAGCATTCAAACACTTAAAGGAACACTACACTTTTTTTGGAAATAGGCTCATTTTATATCTCCCCAAGAGTTAAATCGAATCCATTCAGACGATGTCTGGGTCTGAAAGTAGTCTCCAGGTATCTAGTCACCTAGCTGGGGACTACTTTCAGGTAATATCACTGCGCCTGCTGCACTCATGGAGTTCCTTGATTATTACGCCGGAATGAGAATATAGTTCCTAACCATATCAGTCTAGAAAATCACAACCTTTCATTTTCTGTCAGTCTTAGTACACGATGTAACTACAGAAGAGTTAAGCTTTAAATAGGAGAAATATCGAAACTCTTTGATCATTTTTGAGCGAGATGCTAACGGTCTAATCAGATTCAATGATCTATACTAAGCTACGCTAAAAGTGCTACCGCCAGACATCGTCTGAATGGATTCAAACACGGTGAAACTCTACTGTTTAACTCTTGGGGAGATATAAAATGAGCCTATTTCCAAAAAAAGGGGAGTGTTCCTTTAAAGATGCACTCGAGCGTAGTTTGCTCGTGAAAACATTTGACCTCTATATGTGACCCTGGAGCAGAAAACCAGTCATAAGGGTCAATTTTTTTAAATTGAGATGTATGCATCATCTGAAAGCTGAATAAATAGCTTTCCATTGATGTATGGTTTGTTATGATAGGATAATATTTGAAAATGTGGAATCTGAGGGTGCAAAAAAATCTAAATATTGAGAAAATCACCTTTAAAGTTGTTCAAATGAAGTTCTTAGCAATGCATATTACTAATCAATAATTAAGTTTACGGTAGGAAATTTACAAAATATCTTCATGGAACATGATCTTAATTTCTAATGATTTTTGGCGTTAAAGAAAAATGTATAATTTTGACCCATACAATGTATTGTTGTCTATTGCTACAAATATACCTGTGTTACTTATGACTGCTTTTGTGCTGCAGAGACATATACAGCTGTCTTTATAAACACATGATCAGCCTGACTGTGATTGTCTCTCAGAATAAACACACAGTGGCTTCACTAACAGTAAGATGCTGATGAGTGTCAGTTAAATCACAAGCGACCGAGTGAACTCTCAGAGCATCACATGTTCAGTGTTTGAGAAGCTTCAGCTGGTTGTGTGGTGTGTGTTCTGCAGGATGGCTGAGAGGAGAGCAGCGAGTCTGAGGAGGACGATCGGAGCCGTGGAGGGAGAATCCAGCGGGGGTCCTGCATCTGCGCAGCTGTGGCGCATCGCACGGCAGGGAAGACGACAGGTGCCGCTTCACTGGAGCACTCAGACTGAACGCTTTAAACATGCCTAATACAAGTATTAATAAGGCACTAATCGTGCTTTGAGGAAAATACCAAAAATGCATCCAATAATCCAGTCTGTGACGTACTGAACGAACACATCCCATAATCACATAAACACACAACATTAACATCATTACAGAAGCTTCGTTTGCACAAATGGACCAGTGAACTTGAGTACAAATACACTATATTGCCAAAAGTATTGGCGCCCCCTTCTAATGAACTACTTTAGTAATTTCTATGAGTACAAATCTTAATGTTAAAGCATATAATGATATTCTAGGAAATTGTGTGCTTCTAATATTATAGCAACAGTTTGGACTCTTTTCTATTCTAACGTGACAATGTCTCTGTGTATAAGACAAGGTTCAAAAAGAAAATGATTGATTGAGTCAGTGTGGAAGAACTTGACTGGTCTGCATAAAACCAAGTCCTAATCCCAGTTTAACACCTCTGGTGTGACTGTAAACGAAGACCTTGAGCCAAAAACTCATCACCAAACACCAATGACTTGTACATATGGGTTCAGTCATTTTAGACACTTACAAAACTGTTGAACAGAGATGAAATACAATTTTTAAATACATGAATTATGTTCCCATCGTTGTTGCCACAGATTTGGAAGAGCATCTGTTCTAAAGAAGGGGTGCCAATACTTTTGTCTATATAGTGTATGTACAAGTCATTGGTGTTTGGTGATGAGTTTTTGGCTCAAGGTCTTCGTTTACAGTCACACCAGAGGTGTTAAACTGGGATTAGGACTTGGTTTTATGCAGACCAGTCAAGTTCTTCCACACTGACTCAATCAATCATTTTCTTTTTGAACCTTGTCTTATACACAGAGACATTGTCATGTTAGAATAGAAAAGAGTCCAAACTGTTGCTATAATATTAGAAGCACACAATTTCCTAGAATATCATTATATGCTTTAACATTAAGATTTGTACTCATAGAAATTACTAAAGTAGTCAAACCTGTTCATTAGAAGGGGTGCCAATACTTTTGGCAATATAGTGTAGACATTGAAGTTAAACAGCAAAAACAGACAATGATGAATGAAAACATCAAGAATGCTCAATATTGTGCTTCTGTAGAATGTTACTCCAGGAGAGCGTTTTTGTTGTTAGCTTCGATTAATGCATAAAACATTTAAATAACATTATTCAGTTTCAGTACTTTGTCATCATCTAATGAACTTGTTAAATAAACATTGTTACATATTGTTTTCCCAGGTTTAAAAAAGTACACTTCCATAATGCACTTAAAGTGCTCTATTTTTGTACTTAATATACTGAAAATGATTCTCTAGTAAGATCATCTAAGTGTACTCAACTGTGCTATTTTGGGACATCGTGAATATAAACTAAAATGCACTTCTAACATATTATCTCTGTATTTGAAATGTATTTAGTTTCCACTTGAACCATCTTTCCTACACTAGTACACTCAAGTGTACTACAAATACATTTTTAAATACAGAGATAATGTTAAAAGTGCATTTTAGTTTATATTCACGATGTCCCAAAATAGCACAGTTGAGTACACTTAGATGATCTTACTAAAGAATAATTTTCAGTATATTAAGTACAAAATTAGTGCACTTTAAGTGCATTATGGAAGTGCACTTGTTTTTCACCTGGGTTGTCTTTCATTAAATGCATTTTGACAGAAAGTAGTACATAAAGAGTGATGAAATGTTTTAATTGACACTAATCAGTGTGTTGACTCTTATATTCCTCTCTGCAGCATCTCAAGCACACCGGCGACCCGCTCAGCCGACGAAACGCCTCACATTTCCCTCTGGAGCTACCAAAACTCAACATGGTGATCCCGACACCCAAGATCCCTTACCCGGTGTCCAGCTTCCCCGCGCTGAGCGTCTCGCACCGCGGCTCTCTGCCGGCCATCTCCAAGAAGTGCCACTCGCGTCTGACCAAAGTAATCACACCCCTACACCAGAGCTTTCATCTGCTCTAGAGCGTGCTGTCTGTAACCTGTGCTCTCAATCTCTTCTCTTCTGATCTGAAAAGCCCAAAGAAGAGCCACGCCATTTCAAGAGCTACTTCATGCCACCGCTGGAGCGCAACCCAGACAAGTACTAACGAGTACCGACGAGTACGGATGAGTACCGACGAGTACCGATGACTACTGACGAGTACCGATGACTACTGACGAGTACCGATGACCACTGACGAGTACCGACGAGTACTGTTGACTACTGACGAGTAATGATGAGTACTGACGAGTAATGATGAATACTGACGAGTACTGTTGACTACTGACGAGTAATGATGAGTACTGACGAGTAATGATGAGTACTGGCGAGTAATGACGAGTACTGACGAGTACTGTTGACTACTGACGAGTAATGATGAATACTGACGAGTAATGATGAGTACTGACGAGTAATGATGAGTACTGGCGAGTAATGACGACTACTGACGAGTACTGTTGACTACTGACGAGTAATGACGACTACTGACGAGTACTGATGAATACTGACGAGTAATGATGAGTACTGACGAGTAATGATGAGTACTGGTGAGTAATGACGAGTAATGACGACTACTGACGAGTACTGTTGACTACTGACGAGTAATGATGAATACTGACGAGTAATGATGAGTACTGGCGAGTAATGACGAGTAATGACGACTACTGACGAGTACTGTTGACTACTGACGAGTAATGATGAGTACTGGCGAGTAATGACGAGTAATGACGACTACTGACGAGTACTGTTGACTACTGACGACTACCGACGAGTACCGATGAGTACTGATGACTACTGACGAGTACTGTTGACTACTGACGAGTACTGATGACTACTGACGAGTACTGTTGACTACTGACGAGTAATGATGAGTACTGGCGAGTAATGACGAGTAATGACGACTACTGACGAGTACTGTTGACTACTGACGACTACCGACGAGTACCGATGAGTACTGATGACTACTGACGAGTACTGTTGACTACTGACGAGTACTGTTGACTACTGACGACTACCGACGAGTACTGATGACTACTGACGAGTACCGATGACTACTGATGCCACCGAAGCACATCTGAGTCTGTGCACAGCAACCCTGTTCCTTATGCTGGTTTGAACAGTCAACATTTCACATTACAAAATAAAAGTCTTTGCACACAGAAACATGCCGTTTTCAAACCAGTATGCGCTGACGTTTTCATGGGTTTACTGGCTGACCGATTCAAAGCGTCACGATACGCATCGTCCCGAATCAGCTGACGTAACTGCATTTGATTTCTTTCAGATTGTTGAAAGCAGACTTTATAAAAATGGATGTAACAAATGTAGAATAAGAGTCTGTTAACCCAAACCAGACGAACGAATGTCTCTAAACCAGACGATCTCCAGCAGAGACAGCAAGTGCCATTCCTTCCTTCTGTGCCGCTCGTTCCTGGTGTTATTACACATTCAATATTTGCACAGACGTTTCATGATTATTATAAACAGGATTGCTGGTTTGCTATTATTGCGAGCCACTGTGACTTTCAACAAGTGGACTTTATGGTCTTCAATAAAGGGTTTTACTTTACACTGCCATGTTTTGACATTTGCATTGCTTTTCTAACATCATTACTGTACACTGATGCACATTTAGCAGATCTGTAATCATCCGTTTGGTGATTTTACAGTAATGCATTTTGGCATGAAAGTCAGCACAAAATCTTCCTTTGCATTAGTTTTATTATACCAATCAGCTTAAATAAAATCCAAAATAAAAGCTTTTGTTTACATAGTGTACAGTGTATATGTATTATGTGTATATAAATACACACACATGCATGTATATATTTAAGAAAAATGTTACGTTTATATATTTATATGAATATAACTATATACACGTAAATATTTTCAACATATATGCTGTTTGTGTGTCTTTATATACACATAATAAAAATACATAGTACACACATATATTATGTAAACAAAAACTGATTTTGGATGCTATTAATAATTTGACAGCACTAATAAAAACAAAACAGGGTGGTCAAATAAACACATTTTGAAAGGTTATGAATGTTGGCTGATGTACAGTAGAACATAAATTAACCCAAAACAGAACAAACCCCGTAATAACAGGCACTAGTTAGTGTTCTAGCTGGTTAAACCCTAACTAGTACACAGAACACAACAGATACACACCAGACCAAACATCCATGGATTTTTTTTAATGAAGAACAAAAGGTGAAATGCAAAATGTTAACCACATGAATCAAAAATATGAGCACGTCCTCGTCCGTCCCGGTTAGTGTGTGTTTCATCAACAATGATTGGTAGTCACAAAAAAAGTACGTTAAACGTTTAATAGCGTCACACGGTGAGACCGAGTCGCTCTAGTGGCTTGTTTTAGTACTACATAGATTGTGTTTAATAAGCAAAATATGAGCTCTTTCTCTGCGTCTGCTAGACTTCCTGAGCTTCATTCATAAATCTCCTTTATCAAAATACATCTGGGTGACTTATGTACAATGAAACTAAACAAACACACACCTGCATATTTAAGATAATTTTTAATATATCTATTTTTCTGCTTTAGAAATGTCCTGTAATGATGACAAACGTCCACTAGAGTTACTGATCATTTGCTTTTGCCCCAATAAATCACAATATTATACATATAATACAAAGCAGATTTTATCTGAAACGATATTAAAATAAATGCTCAATAGATACAAAGTTTTTAATCATAATTCTCCATGTCTGTGAGTCCTCGCACACAAAAATGTAAAGCCATTCTCTTCTAATAAACTATTAAGTGCAAACAAATTTCTTTAAAAAACTATGATTGCAGCATCCAGCTTTTCAGATTCATATTTCAAGACAGAGGATATTAAAGCCAAGTGCATCAAGGCCTTCCCCAAACATCTATTTCTCTCTTTTGTGTCTTTTTGATTCTTTGTAGTAGTTACCAAAAACAAATAAAATCAGTGCAAAGTTTTCAACAACGGGGTGGAATCTGTTCCATATGAAAGAGGGTGAAAATAAAAGCGTATTAAAAGGATCTGTGATGAAGCGGTTTGGACCACCAGGTCTTTCTCAGCAAACTGAGTCAAATCACACCTTAGACAAGCTTGAAATACACAGGAGGAAGAAAATCATACATTTGAGAGTGAAAACAATTGAAATAAATACTCTGTGAGAACAGAAGCACGTTCTCTGTGAACACGGCCTCCGGAGCGACAGAAAGAGGAGGAAAAACACGGCGTGATGCACATCTCATAGCAGCAGAAATATCCTGGCTATACTACTGTTCCACTGGGAGAGCTGGCTTGGGTTTGGGAGGACAACAACCCCTGCAAAAAAGGAAGAAAAGACATTTGAACCAAGCCGAACATACAGATCACAGTCATAATCAAGTAGTTAAAGTGCCCCCATTATGGATTTTTGTGTGTAACACAGCTGTAAGTGAATGAAAACATCTGCAGTGTTAAATCTGAAAGTGCTCCGTGTATAAAGTTATTCTCTCAAAAGAAAGAGTCGACTCTGAATCATTGAAAGAGTCGACTCTGAATCATTGAAACGAGTCAGCGCTGAATCATTGAAACGAGTCGACACTGAATCATTGAAAGAGTCGACTCTGAATCATAGAAACGAGTCAGCGCTGAATCATTGAAACGAGTCGACACTGAATCATTGAAACACGTCGACACTGAATCATTGAAAGAGTCGACTCTGAATCATTGAAACGAGTCGACACTGAATCATTGAAACGAGTCAGCGCTGAATCATTGAAACGAGTCGACTCTGAATCATTGAAAGAGTCGACTCTGAATCATAGAAACACGTCGACTCTGAATCATTGAAAGAGTCGACTCTGAATCATTGAAACGAGTCAGCGCTGAATCATTGAAACGAGTCAGCGCTGAATCATTGAAACGAGTCGACACTGAATCATTGAAACACGTCGACTCTGAATCATTGAAAGAGTCGACTCTGAATCATAGAAACACGTCGACACTGAATCATTGAAAGAGTCGACTCTGAATCATTGAAACGAGTCAGCGCTGAATCATTGAAACGAGTCAGCGCTGAATCATTGAAACAAGTCGACACTGAATCATTGAAACACGTCGACTCTGAATCATTGAAAGAGTCGACTCTGAATCATAGAAACACGTCGACACTGAATCATTGAAAGAGTCGACTCTGAATCATTGAAACGAGTCAGCGCTGAATCATTGAAACGAGTCAGCGCTGAATCATTGAAACAAGTCGACACTGAATCATTGAAACACGTCGACACTGAATCATTGAAACACGTCGACTCTGAATCATTGAAAGAGTCGACTCTGAATCATTGAAAGAGTCGACTCTGAATCATAGAAACACGTCGACACTGAATCATTGAAAGAGTCGACTCTGAATCATTGAAACTAGTCGACTCTGAATCATTGAAACGAGTCGACTCTGAATCATTGAAACGAGTCGACGCCGAAGCACTGAAACGAGTCGACGCCGAAGCACTGAAACGAGTCGACTCCGAATCATTGAAACGAGTCGACGCCGAATCACTGAAACGAGTCGACTCTGAATCATTGAAACGAGCCGACTCTGAATCATTGAAACGAGTCGACTCTGAATCATTGAAACGAGCCGACTCCGAATCATTGAAACGAGTCGACTCCGAATCACTGAAACGAGTCGACGCCGAATCATTGAAACGAGTCGACGCCGAATCACTGAAACGAGTCGACGCTAAATCATTGAAACGAGTCGACGCTGAATCATTGAAACGAGCCGACTCTGAATCATTGAAACGAGTCGACTCTGAATCACTGAAACGAGTCGACGCCGAATCATTGAAACGAGTCGACTCTGAATCACTGAAACGAGTCGACGCTAAATCATTGAAACGAGTCGACGCCGAATCATTGAAACGAGTCGACGCTAAATCATTGAAACGAGTCGACGCTGAATCATTGAAACGAGCCGACTCTGAATCATTGAAACGAGTCGACTCTGAATCATTGAAACGAGTCGACTCTGAATCACTGAAACGAGTCGACGCCGAATCATTGAAACGAGTCGACGCTGAATCATTGAAACGAGTCGACTCTGAATCACTGAAACGAGTCGACGCTGAATCATTGAAACGAGTCGACGCCGAATCATTGTAACGAGTCGACGCTGAATCATTGAAACGAGTCGACTCTGAATCATTGAAACGAATCGACCAATCAGAGCAGAGTAGCGTCACGCAGAGGAGGGGTTTGGAAAAATGAATCGTTTGGGAGCAAATAAGGTACAAATAAATGCATATTATAAGAAAATTAAAGTGTTTTTTGACCTTGCATGCATCTCAACCTGTTGTTGGAGATCCCAAAACTAAAATATGAACTTTCATAACCCATAATAGGGGCACTTTAAAGACTAGAGTTGGGGATAGAAAATCTATTCCAATTCCAGAATCAGATACTTGTAAAATTAAAATTTCGATTCCGCCTATCAATTCCTGTGTGTGCATCTTTTTTTTAGCTGGTGAAAAGGTGCTGTTAAAAATGTATTTGTGTGTGAATCATTCATTCAAGAGATTCATTTAAAAACACTGATTCATTGAATCATTCATTCAAGAGATTTGTTCAAAAACACTGATTCATCCAGTAATGAATCTAGTGAGTCATTGAATCATTCATTCAAGAGATTCATTCAAAAACACTGATTCATCCAGTAATGAATGAAGTGAGTCACTGAATCATTCATTCAAGAGATTCGTTCAAAAAACACTGATTCATCCAGTAATGAATGAAGTGAGTCATTGAATCATTCATTCAAGTGATTCGTTCAAAAACACTGATTCATCCAGTAATGAAACGAGTGAGTCATTGAATCATTCATTCAAGAGATTCGTTCAAAAACACTGATTCATCCAGTAATGAAACGAGTGAGTCATTGAATCATTCATTCAAGAGATTCGTTCAAAAACACAGATTCATCCAGTAATGAATCATGTGAGTCATTGAATCATTCCATGCATACAATTCCATCAGATTTTGTTTAGTTGTCTAATGTTTCTTCGTCAGAATTATGAGAGAACCACAACCTCCATTAAAAAAAATAAAAATAGAAAGTCTCAATTTATCCAGAATCGTGCCGCTGTATTCTACACACAAACAGCTCTTAATCGAGTCAGTTTTTATGCAGCCGTCTGATTTTTGTTCGTGGTGTTCAGCAGTGATTCAATGTTTTGCAAAAAGAGACACAGAATGAATACGGGTGAGATCCAGAAGGGCGCAAGTGACATTTTAAGTGAAATGGAGATATATACACATCAAATGAAAGCTCTTAATGAGCTCTGTCTACAGGCAAAAGTACTGTCATCCATGAGTGTAGACATTTGTATTAGAAACAATTGAAATCTGTACACAAAACCAGCTGTAATGCTTTCTCAATGTGTTTGTGTTACATGTATCTGTCTTGCATTTTCTGCTCTTTATGCTATTCATTTTCGATGTTGTTTACTCAATTCTATGCTGTGTTTCATGACATGCAACTGCAATCATTATTGTTTCTGGCCTGGTCAGATGTCTACTGTCCACTTAACTGACCGTCCATTGTGTTACTGCTTCTGTAAAGCGTCCCAGAGCTTGGGAAAGTGCTATATAAATTAAACATATTTACCTCTTGGCTAACTGCAAGTCGGTCAAACTAGTTCTTAACATAGAGGCTATTTAATGCCACTGAAGTTCCTGACCCTGGTCCTGTGGATCCTTTATTTTAATGCACCGCTGATGGAGAAACGCTCTCAGTGTTGGAGATATGCTTAATTGTTATATCATCAGCCTGTGAGATCACCGATACATGATATTATCATACTAATTTATTTATTATCTACATAGTTTCACTGCCGGAAAGTGAACCAACTCCAGCGTAGGTCTAAAAGCAGCCTAATGTCTTTCTGAATTTGTTTTTAACATAATTTAATAGAAACATTGTAAGTTACCAATTACAATGATTTCTATAATCTGGATCTGGTTTGGTTAGTGTACAGTGCACAAAAAATCTTGAATAAATGTAGTACAGTTTTGCATGTGTATGAGCCTGTTGTCCAAGATATCATTTATTGACATTTATCTCCAAATTAACTTAACATCAGTCGAGTGTTTGAAATAACTTTGTGATCAGACGTGGTTTCAGATCACAGAATGAGGCAGAAATCATACTATTTTATATGTCGATTAGCATTGCATTATAAATATACTTTATCATTATAAAAACACCCAAGATTGCTTGAAGAACACATAAACCGCAATCGTATGTTTATTGTCTTCAAGTTTCCTCAGTTAAAATGTCTCTATCTGCATTTTATTCAGGAATAACTGGATATTTTTGTCCATATCAGGGATTTCCTGGAGTGTTACTTCTGCGATGCATGTGTAGTTTCTGCTCAAGAGCGCCCCCTGGCTTCCAGGATGAATTAAACACTCGTTACATTACGTGTGTACTCAGTAATGCTCACAACACCCTGTTTTGTGTAAAAATAGGAAAGATAATACTTTTCTCTAAAGAAACAGGATTTTTTTGTCTCTTGGTGAATGCATAAGATTCCCTGAATTATCGTCATTGATATCGTTATCATAATAAATACCAGAAATTATTAGGGATGTAACGGTTAACCGTGAGCCGGTTGAAAATAGATTAAAATGTGATGATTCAAATCGGTTGAGATGCTAAACAAATCACGATTCAATTGGAGAAGAAGTTTATATGAATGTGTCTGACTGTCTTTAGAAAAGTTTACATGGTATTTTCTCTTCATCTCACCTCTGAACGATGCAAATTAAAGTAGTGTTCATAAGTGCAGCGCTGCTTTGTTTACAGCGGTAACCAAGGAAACACTGTATCATTGCTGTTCATAAGCGCTTTGTTTACAGCGGTAACCAAGGAAACACTGTATCGCTGCTGTTCATAAGCGCTTTGTTTACAGCGGTAACCAAGGAAACACTGTATCATTGCTGTTCATAAGCGCTTTGTTTACAGCGGTAACCAAGGAAACACTGCATCACTGCTGTTGATAAGCGCTTTGTTTACAGCGGTAACCAAGGAAACATTGAATCATTGCTGTTCATAAGCGCTTTGTTTACAGCGGTAACCAATGAAACACTGTATCACTGCTGTTGATAAGCGCTTTGTTTACAGCGGTAACCAAGGAAACACTATCACTGCTGTTGATAAGCGCTTTGTTTACAGCGGTAACCAAGGAAACACTGTATCACTGCTGTTGATAAGCTCTTTGTTTACAGCGGTAACCAAGGAAACACTATCATTGCTGTTGATAAGCGCTTTGTTTACAGCGGTAACCAAGGAAACACTGTATCATTGCTGTTGATAAGCGCTTTGTTTACAGCGGTAACCAAGGAAACACTATCATTGCTGTTGATAAGCGCTTTGTTTACAGCGGTAACCAAGGAAACACTGTATCATTGCTGTTGATAAGCGCTTTGTTTACAGCGGTAACCAAGGAAACACTGTATCATTGCTGTTGATAAGCGCTTTGTTTACAGCGGTAACCAAGGAAACACTGTATCATTGCTGTTGATAAGCGCTTTGTTTACAGCGGTAACCAAGGAAACACTGTATCACTGCCGTTCATAAGCGCTTTGTTTACAGCGGTAACCAAGGAAACACTGTATCATTGCTGTTGATAAGCGCTTTGTTTAAAGCGGTAACCAAGGAAACACTATCATTGCTGTTGATAAGCGCTTTGTTTACAGCGGTAACCAAGGAAACACTGTATCATTGCTGTTGATAAGCGCTTTGTTTACAGCGGTAACCAAGGAAACACTGTATCACTGCCGTTCATAAGCGCTTTGTTTACAGCGGTAACCAAGGAAACACTGTATCATTGCTGTTGATAAGCGCTTTGTTTACAGCGGTAACCAAGGAAACACTGTATCACTGCTGTTCATAAGTGCTTTGTTTACAGCGGTAACCAAGGAAACACTGTATCACTGCTGTTCATATGCGCTTTGTTTACAGCGGTAACCAAGGAAACACTGTATCATTGCTGTTCATAAGTGCTTTGTTTACAGCGGTAACCAAGGAAACACTGTATCATTGCTGTTCATAAGCGCTTTGTTTACAGCGGTAACCAAGGAAACACTGTATCATTGCTGTTCATAAGTGCTTTGTTTACAGCGGTAACCAAGGAAACACTGTATCATTGCTGTTCATAAGTGCTTTGTTTACAGCGGTAACCAAGGAAACACTGTATCATTGCCGTTCATAAGCGCTGTTTACAGCGGTAACCAAGGAAACACTGTATCATTGCTGTTGATAAGCGCTTTGTTTACAGCGGTAACCAAGGAAACATTGTATCATTGCTGTTCATAAGCGCTTTGTTTACAGCGGTAACCAAGGAAACACTGTATCATTGCTGTTGATAAGTGCTTTGTTTACAGCGGTAACCAAGGAAACACTGTATCACTGCTGTTCATAAGCGCTTTGTTTACAGCGGTAACCAAGGAAACATTGTATCATTGCTGTTCATAAGCGCTTTGTTTACAGCGGTAACCAATGAAACACTGTATCACTGCTGTTCATAAGCGCTTTGTTTACAGCGGTAACCAAGGAAACACTGTATCACTGCTGTTCATAAGCGCTTTGTTTACAGCGATAACCAAGGAAACACTGTATCATTGCTGTTGATAACCGCTTTGTTTACAGCGGTAACCAAGGAAACACTGTATCGCTGCTGTTCATAAGCGCCACCTGCTGGCAGAGAGTGAATCTGCATCATTAAGCTCGTCTGCTGTTTCTGTTTCATGCAGATATTTTTTATGTATAGTTTCACAAAACTGAAATCAGACCACTCTGTTTTTGCTTCAGATTTTGAAATGATGATCTAATTTAGATTATAAACTGCTCGTGCTGCATCTTTGTTTGGATGATGATTAAAATGCAGCGGTCGCCTCTCATTTTAAACTGAAAGAGCACAGACAAAGCCTTAGAGTTTGTTTATATGAAGAGATTTCTTTTATTTGTGTAACTTGCTTATTTGATTCGGGTTTCAATTTAGTTGTTATATTTCAATGTCACAAAGAAACGTGCAGCAATAGCCTAATAAACGACACCTTGTCATTTACTGTATACTGTCTTCAACCGCATGTAGCTTAAACACCATCGTGAGTGAATCGTTACATCCCTAGAGATGATGTGATGTATTTAAACCCCATATCGCCCGTCCCAACTCACCACTTTGCCGGGTCTCGCCCACGTGCAAATAAATCCCTCCTGACACACGCGGACTATACAGTCCTCTAGAAAGATGAGCACGGTGAGTCTCTCGTGCGCGATCTTTTTACAGATGAGCGGCTCGAGCAGCGGCACGTCCTCCATGCGCGGGCACAGCTGCGTGCCCAGAGTCTTGGCCGGTCCGTTTTGGTTTTGGCCAGCAGGTTGAGCTTGTCGCTGCTCTTGCTGCTGATGTGGCCCATGCTGTGGTTGCGCTTGTGGTCTTTCTCGGGGTGCCGCTCTTTGCGGTCGTGCAGCGAGAGCGTGGCGAACTTGCTGACGCCGGTGGCGACGGGGTTGTCCGACGCGGCGCTCTTGCTGTTAGCGGCGGAGTGCGGGAGGCTGTTGGAGCGCGGCAGCGGCGCCGGGAGCGAGCTGGAGCCCTCGCTGCTGCTGGCGTTCATTACGTTAGTGTGCGTACGCGTCCGGGATAGCGGCAGGTGAGGGAATAGTATGTCCTCTGTGAGGTCCCACAGGCATAGCTGAGTGTCCTGCCCCACCGAGCCGAAGCGGTACGTCACGCTGACCGGCCGGCTGTCCGTGGAGTTGCGCTTGGACAGGCGAGACTGTGTACTATTGGCTCGCTCGCGGCCCGAGTGCATCTGGTCCTGGAAGTCCTCGTCGCTCCCGCTGAACTCCATCGGCTCGCTCTCCTCAACGCTAGTGGTGTAGTGGTCAAACCCCACCACGCTCACCCAGGACTTGTGTCCGTGTCCGCGTGCGATCACGCGGCAGTCTGCGAAGCACCAGACGGTCACCAGATCGTCCTCGCCGCCGGCTACGATGTACTTCCCATCGGGGCTCCAGCAGACGCAGAGCAGCCCGCCGAAGTAGCTCTTCATGGTGCCGTGCAGCTCCACCGCGTCGAAGTTGAAGACGCGCAGGAATCCGTCCTGACTCACGCAGGCCAGAACTTTCCGTCGGGCGAGAAGGAGAACTCGTTGAGCGCGCCCTCGCCCACCGTCCACTTCAGCAGCGGGTTGCGCGTGGACTTGCTCTTGCAGGTGTGGACGGCGTAGCTCTCGCCCTGCTTCAGCAGCTGGTAGTGCGGCGCCGTGGTGCCGCAGGTGTGCTCCACGTTATACAGGTACAGGCTCCCGCTGGAGTGAGCCACGAGGAACAGGCTCTCGGAGCCCGGGACCCACTTCACACACGTGACCCGAGACTTATCTATCAGTCTCTGAGCGGACGGAGGAGACAGAGAAGACATGGGTTAGTTAGATCAGACGATTATGATCAATGCATACAAAGCTGCACGCAAAATATTGCACCGTTTCCAGTCAAAGAGAACAAAATCATCACGTGCTGATAAACTAACACTATATGCATCACTAGGAGAAGCCACTGAATATAATAATCTTCATATATGACGAATGACTTGCGTCTCAGAGCGAGCAGACGAGACAATAAATGCTGTTTTTAATTCAAAATACGGCGTTTCCATCCCTCGCTTCTGATGAGATGCTTTAAAAAGCGCATAAAAACAAGGTGATGGAAACATAGCTAGAGGCACTGCTTTCAATTACATTAAATGTATTAAAGGAGTAATGGAATATAACTACAGTATTTTTATGATTAAGCTATAGCGTTTGTGCATTTATACTGAATGTATTATTGTTTTTATCATGGTATTGATGTGCTATATGTGTGGTTTGAACTGTGTTTATCATGATATAAATGTATAATATTTTTTTTTTTTGTACAGATGTTATTGATTTTAATAATGAACATAAATGTACATCTGCATCCTAACTCAAGCTACTAATACTATCAAATGTGCATTTCTAAAAGACAAAAAAAAAGTTATTAATATTATCATGCAACACAAACCCTATTTCGTCATTTGAAACAATATCACTTATTAGAACATGCAGAAATTAATTTTTATATTAAGATTTTAATTAAATTTAACGGTCTGGTTTCTACAACTTTCATTGTGGAGCACAAAACTGGCTTTAAACTTGAAAGAAATAAATATGTAACATTTATCGTGATAATTATCAATATTGGCTTATATTTTTTTGGCCCAGCAGAAAGTACTCTCAAAGTAATTATAATACACTATAGTTTTAATAAACTGTATTAAGGAATATTACGCAATTTCTGTTGTGCAGCAGTTTGAAATCAACTTCAGTGGATAATAAACTTGCATTAAATCATAAAACAAAATCCAGAGCAATTAAAACAGACAACACTAAATCTCTGATTTTTCTTAAGGTCATCCTTTTGGATTATTAAAGTTGAAGTAAACCAGTGAAATCCAGAGAAATATGAAACAGAATCTGGGAACAATGTTAAAGTCTATCTCCCGGAGTCCTGCGACACTCACTTCTTCATTGAAGAGTTTGCTGGTCTCCTTCTTGATGGGGTCGATGAGCTGCACCTGTCCGGCGGAGAAGCCCACCAGCAGAGACACGCTCTCCGCCGTCGCCGTCAGGTGATTGAAGTCGTGGCACGTGGGCTGCGTTCCCTTGTAGATCCTCTTGTCTATGGGCTTACTGAGATCAGCAGCCTGCAGAGAACACACACACAGAGAGATGAAGACCTGCAGCGCTGACACACACACACACACACACACACTCACTCACTCACTCACACACACTCACTCACACACACTCACTCACACACACTCACTCACACACACACTCACACTCACACTCACACACACACACACACAGAGAGAGAGATGAACACCTGCAGCGCTGACACACACACACACACATATGCTCGCTCGCACACACAA
>JALXFT010001892.1:0-62500 GCA_023376895.1 Aspiorhynchus laticeps
CCAGTCGCAGAGTGAAGAGTTTAGGCCGAGGTCTGTGAGTTTAGAAGCCAGCTTGATGGGGACTATAGTATTGAAAGCTGAGCTATAGTCAGGGCTGGACTGGGACAAAAAATCGGCCCTGGCATTTTTTTGGTCCAGGCGGCCCAACACCACCATACAATATATATATATATATATGATATACACTACCATTCAAAAGTTTTTGAACAGTAAGATTTTTTTTTAATTATTTTTTTAAAGAAGTCTCTTCTGTTCACCAAGCCTGTATTTGTTTGATCCAAAATACAGCAAAAAACAGTAATATTGTGAAATGTTTTTAATATTTAAAATATATTTTAAAATGTAATTTATTCCTGTGATCAAAGCTGAATTTTCAGCATCATTACTCCAGTCACATGATGTTCAGAAATCATTCAAATATTCTGATTTGCTGCTCAAAATACATTTATTATTATTATTAGTAGTAGTAGTAGTAGTATTATTATGTATTATGAAAACAGCTGAGTAGATTTTTTTTCAGGTTTCTTTGATGAATAGAAAGTTCAGCATTTATCTGAAATAGAAGAACAGCATTTATCTGAAATAGAAATATTTTGTAACATTATAAATGTCTTTATCATCATTTTTGATCAATTTAAAGCATCCTTGCTAAATAAAAGTATTAATTTCTATAATTTCTTTCCCAAAAAACAAAACAAAAATTATACTGACTCCAATCTTTTGAATGGTAGGCTATAGAGTATAATGTTACAAAAGCTTTTTTATTTCAGATAAACGCTGATCTTTGGATCTTTCTATTCATCAAAGAATCCAGAAAAAAATAATTACTTGACTGTTTTAAATATTGATAATAATAATAATAATAATAATAAATGTTTCTTGAGCAGCAAATCAGCATATTAGCATGATTTCTGAAGGATCATGTGACCCTGAAGACTGGAGTAATGATGCTGAAAATTCAGCTTTGATCACAGAAATAAATTACATTTTAAAATATATTCAAATAGAAAGCAGTTATTTTAAATAGTAAAAATATTTCACAATATTACTGCTTTTACTGTATTTTGGATAAAATAAATGCAGGCTTGGTGAGCAGAAGAGAATTCTTTAAAAAAAAAAATCTCAATCTTACTGTTCAAAAACTTTTGACTGGTAGTGTAGATATGTATCATTGCATAAGAATAAAACGTCAGGTCTGACAATATCGTGTCTTTTCGAATTTAAATCTAGATTTATTCGCATTGGCCCATGGAAACCTCTATGAACACACTTGACTTGACTTTGCCAAAAAATCGCAGGGGACGAATTTACGGTTTATTAAAAAGTGTTAAATAAAAAAAAAAAAAAATATTAAAAAGCGTATTCTGCACTCATGGCGCGCGCGCGCACACTAGATGCCTGCCTCCGTTGCGAGTCCCTTATCAAGCACTTTACCGATTCAACTCCTCTCCTCTCCCCTCCTGCCTGGCTCTTTGGCCCGCATCACTCACCGCAGAGCAAGCCTGTTTTTATAAAGCTGCTGTGAAACGTGGGGAAAGCCGATACGGAAGAAGTTGGGGTTTATTTAGGCGGAGCAAAATACTTCATGGCTCTGTCTATAGCACATTGTGATTGGGTGGTTTACGCTGTCAATGCAGGAGACAAACCAATGGGCCACTGACTGCTCGTTGTCCCTGCGTGATGGTCCTTGGCAAAAAAAAAAAAAAAAATCTGTCGGCCCCTTCAGTGCGTCGGCCCACCGGGAAAATGCCCGGTATGCCCGATTACCAGTCCAGCCCTGGCTATAGTCAATGAATAGCAGTCTTGCATAGTTCCCATTGCTGCTGTCAATGTGTGTGAGGGAGGAGTGGAGTATGTGAGAGATGGCATCATCAGTAGATCTATTGGGACGATAGGCAAACTGAAGAGGGTCCAAAGTAACAGGGATGGAGGAGCTAATGTGGCTCTTTACAAGTCTCTCAAAAACCTTCATGACTATTGATGTGAGGGCCACTGGACGATAGTCATTCAGGCAAGAGGGTTTATTGTTCTTAGGCACAGGGATGATGATGGATTTTTTAAAGGAGGTGGGAACCACAGAGGTAGCAAGGGACTCATTAAAGATTGAAGTGAACAAACCAGCAAGCTGATCAGCGCAGGACCTCAGGACACGGCCAGTAATCCCGTCAGGTCCGGCCGCTTTCCTTACGTTCACTCTCTTAAGGGCCCTGCGAACCTCGTCCTCCGTCACGGTGATCACAGATCGCAGCTCTGTCTGCTGCTTCCTGATGCGCTGGTCGGCAGAGTCGCGCTGCCGCCATTGCATTCAAAGCGGCCGTAGAAGGTGTTTAATTCGTCGGCCAGCAACGGATCTGTTCTCACCTCCGCGAAGGATTTGTTTCCAAAGGCACAGATGGTCCTTAGTCCCTGCCACATGCGTCGAGAGTCATTGAGTTGAAAATGAGACTCAATTCTCTCCCTGTATCGAAGTTTGGCGGCTCTTACTGCACGTCGGAGAGCATAGCACGATGCTTTGTACTCGCTCATATTCCCAGACAAAAGAGCCTCGTTGTATGCGGCAGTGCGTTTGTTAACCGCATCACGGATTGTTCTGTCCACCCACGGTTTCTGATTCGGAAAGGTCCTTACAGTCATTGTTTCTGTAGCTTGCTCGGTTAGCATATTTACAAAGCGTACCGCTACATCCGTGAACTACAAAGCTTACCGCTACATCCGTGAACTAAATACTGAACAAAATGTGCATATTCATGCGTAACGTAGTGTAATATTTCATTTTTCAATTTTGTGCGTAGCCTAAGATACACTTTTATTCACATTTTATTTCTTCCTAGTAAATTGTTTTAGAAGTGTAATCTGAAGTTATTTTTTAAATAATGTGTCTTTAATAATAAAATTTTTAGTAAATGTATGCCCTTACCAGATTAAGAATGTCACTTAGTTTAATATTTCACTTTTGTGCATATTAATAAATTGCACTTTTATTACTTATCTTTTGTCATCTTGACCAAATTGTTTAAGAAATGTAATTTTTTTTTGCTTTGATATGCCATATTTTGCAACGGTGAACAAAATCACTGTTTTTGAATAATGTCTTAATAAATATTTTGCTTTTAATTTTGTATAAATTTCTCCCTTTTCTCATTTATATCGGACTAAGAACATCACTAAATGTTTAGAATATTTTTTTAAAGCAAACAAATTGAAAAAGATTATGCCTAACCTAATAATTAATTAAGATTTCATTTTCACTTTTGTGCTTAAAATACTTTTGTCGTTTATTTTTAACCGTTTAAGAAAAGTAATCTATAATTTAAAAAAAAAAAAAAAAAAAATATATATATATATATATATATATACACACACAGGTGCTGGTCATATAATTAGAATATCATAAAAAAGTTGATTTATTTCACTAATTCCATTCAAAAAGTGAAACTTGTATAATGTATACATTCATTCCACACAGACTGATATATTTCAAGTGTTTATTTCTTTTAATTTTGATGATTATAACTGACAACTAATGAAAACCCCAAATTCAGTATCTCAGAAAATTAGAATATTACTTAAGACCAATACAAAGAAAGGATTTTTAGAAATCTTGGCCAACTGAAAAGTATGAACATGAAAAGTATGAGCATGTACAGCACTCAATACTTAGTTGGGGCTCCTTTTGCCTGAATTACTGCAGCAATGCGGCGTGGCATGGAGTCGATCAGTCTGTGGCACTGCTCAGGTGTTATGAGAGCCCAGGTTGCTCTGATAGTGGCCTTCAGCTCTTCTGCATTGTTGGGTCTGGCATAATCGCATCTTCCTCTTCACAATACCCCATAGATTTTCTATGGGGTTAAGGTCAGGCAAGTTTGCTGGCCAATTAAAAACAGGGATACCTTGGTCCTTAAACCAGGTACTGGTAGCTTTTGCCAAGTCCTGTTGGAAAATGAAATCTGCATCTCCATAAAGTTGGTCAGCAGCAGGAAGCATGAAGTGCTCTAAAACTTCCTGGTATATGGCTGTGTTGACCTTGGACCTCAGAAAACACAGTGGACCAACACCAGCAGATGACATGGCACCCCAAACCATCACTGACTGTGGAAACTTTACACTGGACCTCAAGCAACGTGGATTCTGTGCCTCTCCACTCTTCCTCCAGACTCTGGGACCCTGATTTCCAAAGGAAATGCAAAATTTACTTTCATCAGAGAACATAACTTTGGACCACTCAGCAGCAGTCCAGTCCTTTTTGTCTTTAGCCCAGGCGAGACGCTTCTGACGCTGTCTGTTGTTCAAGAGTGGCTTGACACAAGGAATGCGACAGCTGAAACCCATGTCTTGCATACGTCTGTGCGTAGTGGTTCTTGAAGCACTGACTCCAGCTGCAGTCCACTCTTTGTGAATCTCCCCCACATTTTTGAATGGGTTTTGTTTCACAATCCTCTCCAGGGTGCGGTTATTCCTATTGCTTGTACACTTTTTTCTACCACATCTTTTCCTTCCCTTCGCCTCTCTATTAATGTGCTTGGACAAAGAGCTCTGTGAACAGCCAGCCTCTTTTGCAATGACCTTTTGTGTCTTGCCCTCCTTGTGCAAGGTGTCAATGGTCGTCTTTTGGACAACTGTCAAGTCAGCAGTCTTCCCCATGATTGTGTAGCCTACAGAACTAGACTGAGACCATTTAAAGGCCTTTGCAGGTGTTTTGAGTTAATTAGCTGATTAGAGTGTGGCACCAGGTGTCTTCAATATTGAACCTTTTCACAATATTCTAATTTTCTGATACTGAATTTGGGGTTTTCATTAGTTGTCACTTATAATCATCAAAATTAAAAGAAATAAACACTTGAAATATATCAGTCTGTGTGGAATGAATGTATACATTATACAAGTTTCACTTTTTGAATGGAATTAGTGAAATAAATCAACTTTTTGATGATATTCTAATTATATGACCAGCACCTGTGTGTATATATATATATATATATATATACACACACACATTTACTAAGTCCTATTAAAATCCTAAATCCTATGCTTTTTTTTCCTGACCAACAAAGACCCCCCCCCCCCCCAAAAAAAAACCACTCTTGCTATAAGACATCAGTCTTTATGTGTAGCCAAACACTCGTCAAATTGATGTACTTAACCTGTCATATTCATTTAAAGAGCTTGTGACATGGAAACTAAATAAATCGCTTGAGTCATAGCAACCATGTGGCACATGACACTTATTCTAGGTACAGATTCAGACATACATGTCAAATTGTGCAATATGAAAATAAAAATCACAACTGCAATTGTGACAGTAATTTGGTTTATTTTCCATTTTAATGTAACCTGATAAAAGGCAAAACAGATGTTGTGACTTCATGGATATGTAAATGTCACATAACCACACTCGAAAAAGGCATCTTAATCACAGTATGGGAAAACATAAGGCATTTCCAAACTAGCCGTATGACTTAGTCAAACAATCAAATATATAGTGACTTTCACAGACCGGTGAAACAACTGACCATCTAAAACACTGCGCACCACTGCATGTTCCCACTGAAGAGCTACAATACCTCAGCAATGCAATGAATAGTTTACATACATTATATATATATATATATATATATATATATATATATATATATATATATATATATATATATATATATATATATATATATAAAACTGTTATTTGAATAATTTCTCAATTCATGAAATGCTTAATAGATGCATTCACATAACTGCTATATATACGGCAATCTGAACGCGTTGATCAAATTGCACAACTTCACACCTGTCAGCCCTGGCGTAAAATATTGCAGGATAGGACTAGAGGTGTGACGCGTGAAATGTTTACAAATTGAAATAAAGATGACAGCAGCCCTCCTTTGGTATCCGCACGATCCAAGACGAATCCGATTTATTTATTTTTTTTAAACTTGCCCTTTTATCCCAAGTCAGGGATCTGGCTCAACAGACAGCGGGCGTTTAGTGTGGATCCCAGAGAATAACCATCAGAGGAAGCCGAAGACACACTGATCCCTCACCATCCCTTTTCCATAGGAGCGGATCACACGATCAGCGCCCAAATAATCACTTCCGAGGAAAACATGAATTCAGACAAGTGGATGAATGTAAAAAAAAAAATAAAAAAAAGGAGGAACAAACAAACAAGAACCCCCCCCCCCCCCCCCCAAACAAGGAAAAGGAATGTTACCAAGGGATTCACGCTTCTAAGGGACGTCTAGAATTAGCGTGGAAATCACAACAAGGTAAAAAGAGGAAAGAGCCGTAGCCATAGCACAACAAACAGGAGCAAAGCCGAGATAAATAAAGGGGAACTGAAGCCCAAGGTCGGGGGTAGAGCCGGAGGAAGTGGGGTCACAGGTTCTGACAGCACTGAAATTTGTTGCTCTTTAAACCATCGGTAGTGGGTGGCACGCTGATATCCACTACGTTGTTGCCGGGAGACTCGTCGTGCATGGACCTGTCAGCGATCTGCTTCTGTGATACGATCCGATAGATTTCTGTAACGAAAAGAGCCGTGACATGTTAAGAGACATTTAGTTTGAGAAGCACAATGGGAATGTATTAAAGTATGGTCACATTAATGCTGTTCAGTGGCCACAATCATTGAAAATCATTTCTATAGGAATCCACATCAGTGTTTCTGCAACATTCATTCAGCCGTGGCGGGCCGCCACACCAAAAATCATCCCCGCCATGGCTGCAGCTTCTCAGTAACATCAGTGATGCCGCTCACATCATTCACAGTTGGGTTATTAGCAGAGAACACAGCAGAACTTGAATTTCGGCACGGGATTGCAGCTAATTCTACTCATTCCTGCAGGTTTCGTGCTTATAACACGATGACAGATGACGCAATGTATCATTTGCACGTGCTTTTGAGTCTTGCACATTTAAAGTGAAAGAGAACTAACTCGCGCTCTCTTATAGAACTTTTTCTGTGAGCCCACAGATCGCAATAAACAGAGTGACAGCTTTTAAAGATTATTAAGGGAGTTTGTAAATGTGATACTGATTTAATACAACAGTTCAATAAATAAGAAGTTAATATTAAGTGACTTATGTTGTCTAAATAACACCACTGCCTGATTTTGTGTCAGTTCATCAAGGAAAATAGTTCCAAATAAAGTAACAGCTGAGCCGCTGCGCATCTCTAAAAGCAAACACAGCGTGTACGTGAACTGCGTGTTTAAACGAATCTAGTGAGTCAGTGATTCATGATTACCCATTCATAAAGACAGTCACTTGCTTCATTCATGAAAGAATCAGACGTTCGAACGAATCAATTGAATGAATGATTCAGTGATAAAAGCAATGACATACCGCCACCTACAGGTGGTTTTAGTTTAATTTTTAAAGTATAATTTCAGTTATTTAAATCATTTAATATTTCTATATTCAACATTTTATATTTAAAACATTAATCTCAACATGAATTTAATTGCACTCATGCCACCTCTGAGCCTCATTAAACATACCTGCAAGCCACTTTTGTGTTCTTCTGTGCCACCTCTGTAGTACAAATACATTTTTTTATTAATACTAATTTCATGTGATTGCTAACTTACGTCTTATTCTACTTATTATATTGTTTAAATTAGAAATTCTAAAAAGCTTATAAATATAAATTTTTGAATTTGACAATTACATACTTTTAATAAAATTAGAAAAATGCCATTACAAAGGTAAAAAGAAAATGCCCCTGTAAATCACTTTAAGGAGTCAAATATCACCTCGTATTAGGAAGGCTAATTTTTGATCAGAATGTTTGATTATTGATCAGAAGGTGCTCCTAAATTTTTTTCAAATTAGTAGGACAAGTGCTCCTAAAAAGAAAAGCATAGAACCCTGTGTAACAGTATATTAGATCCGTGCAAGAGACAGCAGCCTAAATAAACCTGCTGCTGTCTTTCATTACTGTCTATTTATACAGTGAAGACTATCCAGTGTTATTTTACAGCTGAATAGATTACAAATTTAATTTGTATCTTGTTTTTGTTTGTGCTATTGATTGCCATTAATGTATTCATTCATATTTTATTATTTACTATTTACTTGTCTTTTTTAGTTATAATAAATTCAATTCTGAGTGCATGAGATTCTTGGGTGGAGAGGGGGCGTGGCCTCCTGTAGTCCTGCCACCACAGCTGGAAAAAATCCTAGAGGAAACACTGCACATGATCAGTAATTTCGTAAAAGGACGAAATATTTCCCCATGCAGATTTCGCAACAGGTTCAAGTTGGTCACATGGATTCGGCACATTCGTCTGAAAGCAAATTTTGCAGACAAAATCCAGTCTTTACAATAGGAATCCATGTGTTCAGGAATTTCACATGGGAGAAAAATTTCCCCTTATAAATTTTGCAACAGATTTGTGTTGGTCACACGACAAACTCTCTGGCTTGGCAAAAAGATTTCCCCGAGCAGATTTTGCAACAGGTTAAAGTTAGTCACATGGATTCGCAGAATTCATCGACTTAGATTGAAATGGACTTTTTCCAGGCAAAATCTACTGGCAAAATCCAGCTATTTTAATAAGAATCCATGCGAACAGGAAATTTGCATCAGGGCGAAATATTTCCCTTCAGATATTTCACAACTGTTTCATATTGGTCACGTGGTAAATTTTCTGGATTAGTTTGAAAGTGGATTTTTGTGGGCAAAATCCAGTTATTTCAACATGAATTTCACATGTGAAAATTTTACAATGTTTTTGATTTACATCTTGAGTCACACCACATTCATCTGCTTGGTTTAAAAGTGACTTTTCTGACAAAATCCAGTAATTTCAATAGGAATCCACGCAATCTAAATTTTGCAGATTTTTACCGATTTTTGCCCACTAAACTTTACTGAAAATTCGCTAACAGTGCATCCACACGGGGCGTCTGCATAAACGTTTCGCATTTACTTTAAATGGGTGACGTCATGCATTGCTGAACTGAATTGTGGATCAATTGCTTTGCAGCACTGCTGTTGCTCAAGCACAGGCGTCAGCCAATCAGATCGCCTTATGCAAATAAGTATGTGACTGTAACTTTAATTATGATCAGGACCCACCTGTTAGTATGTTTTTAAATGCCTCCTCCACATTTGTGGAGTCCAAAGCTGATGTTTCGATGAAGGAGAGATTGTTCTTCTCTGTATAACAAGATGAGATAATTTAACACCTCAGGTAGATCTTTTCTCACTAAACATGGAAATGCAAGAGGAAATGCTTACCTGCAAAAGCTCTGGCCTCATCAGTGGGAACAGCCCTGAGATGCCTCAAATCGCTCTTGTTGCCCACCAGCATGATGACAATGTTGTTATCCGCGTGATCCCGCAGCTCCTTCAGCCAGCGCTCCACATTCTCATAAGTCAGATGCTTTGCAATGTCATAGACCAAAAGAGCTCCAACTGCACCCCGGTAGTATCTGTGAAAGAGACCCACGTAAAATATATACAAAAAATGTATATACTACTGTCAAAATTACAGACCGCGATACCATTCAGTACTGAAATTTGAAAAATGTACATCTCCCACTAAGATTTGAGCGCTGTTGAGCAGATTCTTAAACAGCGCTGATTGGTCATTGTGTTCACGTGCTCAACAGATATGACTGATTGGCTTCAATGATCATCACTTCATGCTCTTCACCGAGCGCTCACACATAAACACACAGGAGCGTTTGAAAGCCGCGTCTATCAGCAGATCGTCTATGTGCAGATATATTAGGGATCCGCTGATGGTGACGGATCAGCTGATAGACGCAACGTTTTTAAAATTTCAGTACCGAATGGTATCATGGTCGGTACTTTTGACAACACTAGTATATAGTACAATAACATATTCATACAAAAGAGATAAATACATTTGTTCTGACAATGATTCAACCATGATTCTTTACTAAATGATGCAGTGGATATAAAAAGAAATAAAAAAAAAAAACATTTGTAATCAATTTTGATATTTTACATTTTATTACATCAAGTATTATTATTAATTATACTGTAATTATACTATAATTAAATTATTTTATCATTAACTAATATACTATTATGGGCCATACATCAAATAAATTATCAATAATTACTCTATGAAATCACTTATAGAATTATCATTTATAAACTTTTATTTTTAATTTACAGTATTATACTACTGTATATTCTATAGTTATAGTATAAGATACCTTTAAAAATCCTCCTATTATTAAACAGAATTTAAATTATACTCCATATTAATTAAAAAATAAATTTACCAATAATGCTAAAATTACTATTGATACATTATTAAAAATAGAGATTTATATTAATTTTAACAATAATAATTCTATAAAATTACTTTCACATAATTTGTTTTAAAAACCTTTTTATTTAGTATACCTTTTAGTCACAGTATAATATTTTCCATATTATTTCTAAAAAGTAAATAATCTTATTATTTAACAAATATACTATAAATAATTAACTTAAAATAATTTGATTAATAACTAACATTTTTTATATAACTATTATGATAAATCATGAAGATATGTGAACCCAATGGCCCATACAGACTGAAGTGTGTATTAATTGGCCCATAGAGATGATGGGTGTGAGCCAGATGGCCCACACAAAGGACATTCAATCTTGCGCATTGAGGACCCTACATGGGAGGTCCTAACAGTGCCATACTCTGGTATAAAATTTCGTCCCACACACAGAACTCTGGGTTATGATTTAATTACTTCTTCATGTACTCACGCTGATGTGATGGCTCTGTAGCGTTCCTGTCCTGCTGTATCCCAGATCTGGGCCTTTATGGTCTTGCCGTCCACTTGGATGCTGCGGGTTGCAAACTCCACACCAATGGTGCTCTTGCTCTCCAGATTGAACTCATTCCGAGTGAAACGGGACAACAGGTTACTCTTCCCCACACCAGAGTCTCCAATGAGCACCACTAGAAAACACAAGAAAACATCAGAATGTTTGAACAAGACAGCTTCAAAGCTGCTCTTATAAAAACCATATCCATAGGGAAGATATCATAGCCATCACCGCAAGAAATGAAGGCCACAGAACAGAAACAATCTACCATGTGTGTCCTTGAAAGTAAACCACAAACCAAAGTGTGCATCCAAAGCGTAAATACAATGTCATCATTTGAAAAGCAGAAACACTAGATTAGTCAGCCATCCTGGTTACGAGGCCATAGAGACAAGAGAGGAGACGTAATCTACCAACACACACTTCCACTGTCATTTCCCCTTCACTCCATCAATTTGACACCATAAAAACTAAAATACAGGCCTAGCCAAATTATATAAGGAACGAGAAAGGCATAGAAAATATCAATCAGCTCATACTGTGTCCGTTGCAATGTGGTCAGCATTCATTTTCTCTAGAGGAAACCTGAGGTAATCCACAAAACGGTTGTTGATATACTGGAGAACAACTAAAAATTGGTCAAAACTTTCAACAAGAAATCTAAAAAATTATCAAAGTGTCACATCTGTAAAACCTCGACAGAAATCTGTGGTTTTGTCACATACTAAAACTCTTTTTAAAGGCACTGTGTAAAAACAGGAACCCAATGTGGGAAGGAACTTTTAAATATATTACTTATAAATAATTAAACAATATAACATATACATACACACACATATATAAATAAACAAACACAAAGATACATATACATGCAACTGAAGCAATTTGATGCATCCAAAAATATGTTTTGCAATGACGTCATGATCATCTACAGTTGTCAATTTCACATTACAGAGTTCATGTGTCAGATTAATGATTTAACTAAATTATCCACTGTAAAAGCTGAGAAAAGCTTACAATGGCAGGTAATGGCCAAATTCGGCCTGTCTGGACATCAAGATGTGACTCTTGTGTAATAAACGACAAAAAAAAAAAGTTTCCTAAGGCCTAGCAACCATACAAAATATTAAGCAACACATAGCTACTAAACGACTACAAAAGTAGACGTTGTTCGACGTTTTTGGTATAACGTTAGAAGCAAAACCCGCTGAAGTGAGCTGAACATGTTTTGTTTGCTGTTTTGGTATGAACTGATTGCATTAAAACAGCTAGTTATTTAGCTCACTTTAGTTTGGAAGCTATCTAGCTGCTTAGCTAACATAATGCTAACTAAATAAGCGAATTGCATTATCGTTTTTCATACTGTCGAAGGAAGATGCAAATCATTAAATTCACTATTCAAATGTATTAATCTGCTATCAGCACTTGATTCTTCGAAAGTCACCAGTTAATATTTCGATAGCTAACGCCAGTAACCTAGCATTCCAGCTAACCCTGCTAGCCACAGTCATCAAGAAACTTGCTGTTTTCGTTGATAATAAAGAAAAACAAAACACGTCTATTCTTATTTTTGATACATTATAAAATACGGACCTTTAAATAAATAATCGTATTCATCGTCACGGGTCCCCATTGTTGGTTTACCGCACTAAAATGTTGTTGTTGGGCGACAGACCTCTCCTGATTAACGATGTCCGATTCGTCAACGAATCGTTCTTACGAGTCGGATCTTTTTAATGACCGTTTGAACCGATTCACGAGTCGGACTGAATGATTCATACACGAACCGAGAATCTGATTTGGTTTTAATACACGATATAACTTTATTAAACAAGCAAAAATGTTTGCAGCCATCTATGGTTTTTGAACATCTAAGTCTCCTGAGCTTAGAAAGAGCAAACTCTGAGCATTAAAATACTCCTATGGAATCTTGATAGAGATTTTAGCAAGACAATAAAGAGATGTTTCTTATAACACATTCTGTTTTGACTCCTTTTTTTCTCAAATATTTCTCAAGTCTCATTTACTTCTATTTCTCCTAAGGAATTTTATGTCTATTTGACATATAATAATAGACATATTGCAGATGAGCAAACACTCAATATGTCTTGCAGATGTAAATGCAGACATCTGTCTCCGAGATGTACAACCAACCACGGAGCAATACATTTTTCCTCTGGGAAGTAGTAGTAGCCTAGTAGCAATAGTGTTGATATTGGTATTAGTAGGCTATTAGGCTATAGACACTCTCCAAAAGCATCCTAAGCTACAGTTCTGCTCATAAGTTTCATACCCCTTGCAGAAAATGCAAAATTAAAAGTTAAAATTAAGAGGGATCATAAAAATTGCATTTAATTTTGTACTGTCCTGAATAAAATATTTCACATTGGCCTAACAGTTGTTTACATACACCCCACAAAACAAAATAACTGATTTGATAAAAATTGCCCTATATAAAAAAATGTGTACATATCTTAACTGTGTCGGATGAGCCACGGATGTTTTCATGTTTTGTAATAGTTGTTAATGAGTCCCTTGCTTGTCCCTGAACAGTTCTTTTCTGTTTCTTTTCACTCTATGGGACAATGAGGGGACCACTGGTGTCAAAAGTATTCACATTCATTACTCAGGTAGAAGTATAGATACTAGGGTTTAAAAATACTTCTGTAGAAGTTGAAGTATCAACTCAAGCTTTTTACTCAAGTAAAAGTGTAAAAGTACTGGTTTCAAAACTACTTAAAGTATAAAAGTAAAAGTAATGTAAGGAAAAAAATGCCATTAAGGACAAAAGCTTATGCCATAATGACTAAAATGGCCATAATTCTAAAGGCCATAATGACTATAATGTTATATTAAAATGTTAATGTTGAAAAATTTGGGATGCACTAGGCTACCTGTTTCAGCCGCATATATGCCCATTGAAAATGAACACATTTTAGTACAACGCAAATACATTAAAAAAACATGTGTACTACTGAGCATTAACGTGTTTCATGGAGCGGAAGATGATCCTGGCTACAAACCTCCTCGCTGGTGCTTGGTTGGGACATTTCGCTCGAGTTCTCTTCTTGAGTCTCTGCCACGGACACTGTTGCCAACTCTCACGAGACAAATAAGCAACCGCAGCTTCAAAAACAAGCCCAATATGTTTTTTGATGATTTATTATCATCAATATTATTTATTAACAATTATTTATAACTAATAAATGAGCCTGCAACATATTAAACTGAAACCACTCTTTTATCTGAAAAGCAAAAACAGAAGCTATTTTACAAAAATCAGCAAACTGCAACAAAAGTGGGAACAAAACTCATCTCCAATCACCTGTGAGCAGAATAGGATTGGAGAGATGGAAAAGGAGAAAAACACAAGAGCTTCAAAGGAGAGCTGTAACATAGCCACATATTTATAGCCTAAAATATATAGGGGTCATTCTATGGAAATGTCCATTTTTCTGTCCCTAGCCTTTACAGAAATAATACACTTGGTTACAATTTTTTATATTTTAAAATGAAACAATGTGTTATTTGAACAATTACACCTTCTTGAGCCATCAATGTGGCAATATTTGTTTTTAATTAATTATAAAGAATTCCAAGCAGCACAAAACTGCTCGTCCCCACAGCCATTGTCACGAATCCTGTCCATGCACTTCTGTTCATTCACCACCAGAGGTCACTCGCTCACCACATTGACTCTTGCACTACACGAACTGAGCACACCATCTCAAAATACAATTCCCATCATCCATTGGCACTGACGTCACACATCTGATTACACTGATCACGCTCACACCTGAGAACTATCACACAATCACTATCACCCAATCACACACGCTTTATAAACCTTGGACTTCCTCTTGCTCTCTGCCGAGTATTGTATGCGCATATCGCTACCCTAGCTGATAGCTACCTTACGGAGCCCTCTCAGTATCATAGTCTTGCCTTGTTAGTTGTCCCGTGTTTCATATCTGCCCGTGTTTCCTGGATTAACCCTTTGGTTTACCGTTTGCCCCTGTTTGGATTATTGCTTGTGTACCTGGATTATCTCTTTGCCTTGCCCTTTTGGATATTGTTTGCTGATCGTCGACCCACGCTTGCCCTAGGATTACTCTGTGTCTTGCCCCTGCCATACCGTTTGCTGTTTATTGACCCTGCCTGTATTATGACCATGTTTTATAATAAAGCCTCGCAAATGGACCCGCACGTCTCATGTCTCGTCGACCCCGTTACAGACATGTACAGAGGGAACGTGCTTTATTTTGAGGTCAAAAACAGGTTTTTCTTCCATTTAAAATAAAATAATGTATACATAACTATCAAATAAATGACAAACTAAATTCCAAATAAATATTATAGACAAATGTATAAAAAATATTATATTAAATATTATAATATATTATATTAAAAAATAAAATATATTATAATAAAAAAAAATCATTAAGATGTCATTTATGTGTATTCATGAAGTCAAAAGGTAATCTAATAATGTGGTCCAAGTTTAAATGTTAAAAAAGAAATACATTTTAAGACCTCTTGCCATACCAGGCTATTGAAACCAAATGTATTAACTCTTAGTATTAGGATATGACTACTTGTTTTTTTTATTACAGCCCGTGATAATTAATACATTACAAAAACATTGTAAAAATTAGGCTAAAAGAAAGTCACCCCTCTCCTTTACGTCTTCTTCTGTCATCGCTTGGATTACAGCGTCACGCTTCTTTTTGAATGTGATTTTTCTCCAATGAGGAGCGGAACATATGACAAATTACTCTACGGCTCTTATATTATTGCACTGGTTGGCTATTAACTGCGAGCAGACAGCGTGTCAATCAATGTATTGGAGAATACGGCGAACATAATTAAAGAAAAGAAGTTGCTTGCCAGATTTCCCTAACAAGCAATCATATCTTTAAAATAAGCCCAAAAAACCGCAACCCGCGACCAGGGATTTTTTCCCGCAACTTTACAAAAAAAGAAGCCCAAAGTCACGTATAATACGCGGACTTTGCAACTGTGGACACGGACATCTTCGTACTTGGCTACATACGTCTGCTATGTCCAGTGTTGGGGGTAACGAGTAACAAAGTTAGTATAGCCTACTTATCACAACATTGTCAATCGCAAACGCTAATTTATTCAAACGTCTCTCTACCGAACTACCTACTGTAGCTTAATTTGCGGAGGACGAAGGGAAAGCACCCGTTTGATAAATGAGCCAGTAGTGGAGAAATAATAACTTAAGAAATTATCTTTTTTGAGTAACGACCCCGACACTGGCTATGTCCTTGCTGGAGTGTGACGTGATTTGTGTCATGTGCAGGTGCGATGGATCGCGTACAAACCAATAGGGTGTCGGAATGGTGTTTATTCTTCTCATACCTACATTTCACTACTGATTATACCCTGTATGATTGTGTATGTGACAAATAAACAAGAACCTTGAACCATCCAACCACAATCAAATTCACTGTATCCGGATGGCGCGATTTATCTGGATAGTTTTTTTTTTTTTTTTTTGAGCGAAGACAAGCCGGAATGAAAACAAGCCGAAATGAAAGAGTAACGAGGCTATTTTTAAAAAGTAAGGAGTAGAAAGTACAGATAATTGCGTGAAAATGTAAGGAGTAGAAGTAAAAAGTCGGCTGAAAAAATAATTACTCCAGTAAAGTATAGATACCCAAAATTTCTACTTAAGTAAGGTAACGAAGTACAAACCCAATTCCAAAAAAGTTGGGACACTGTACAAATTGTGAATAAAAACAGAATGCAATGATGTGGAAGTTTCAAATTTCAATATTTTATTCAGAATACAACATAGATGACATATCAAATGTTTAAACTGAGAAAATGTATCATTTTAAGGGAAAAATAAGTTGATTTTAAATTTCATGGCATCAACACATCTCAAAAAAGTTGGGACAAGGCCATGTTTACCACTGTGTGGCATCCCCTCTTCTTTTTATAACAGTCTGCAAACGTCTGGGGACTGAGGAGACAAGTTGCTCAAGTTTAGGAATAGGAATGTTGTCCCATTCTTGTCTAATACAGGCTTCTAGTTGCTCAACTGTCTTAAGTCTTCTTTGTCGCATCTTCCTCTTTATGATGCACCAAATGTTTTCTATGGGTGAAAGATCTGGACTGCAGGCTGGCCATTTCAGTACCTGGATCCTACTTCTACGCAGCCATGATGTTGTAATTGATGCAGTATGTGGTCTGGCATTGTCATTTTAGAAAATGCAAGGTCTTCCCTGAAAGAGACGACGTCTGGATGGGAGCATATGTTGTTCTAGAACTTGGATATACCTTTCAGCATTGATGGTGCCTTTCCAGATGTGTAAGCTGCCCATGCCACACGCACTCATGCAACCCCATACCATCAGAGATGCAGGCTTCTGAACTGAGCGCTGATAACAACTTGGGTTGTCCTTGTCCTCTTTAGTCCGGATGACATGGCGTCCCAGTTTTCCAAAAAGAACTTCAAATTTTGATTCGTCTGACCACAGAACAGTTTTCCACTTTGCCACAGTCCATTTTAAATGAGCCTTGGCCCAGAGAAAACGCCTGCGCTTCTGGATCATGTTTAGATATGGCTTCTTTTTTTACCTATAGAGTTTTAGCTGGCAACGGCAAATGGCACGGTGGATTGTGTTCACCGACAATGTTTTCTGGAAGTATTCCTGAGCCCATGTTGTGATTTCCATTACAGTAGCATTCCTGTATGTGATGCAGTGCCGTCTAAGGGCCCGAAGATCATGGGCATCCAGTATGGTTTTCCGGCCTTGACCCTTACGCACAGAGATTGTTCCAGATTCTCTGAATCTTTGGATGATATTATGCACTGTAGATGATGATAACTTCAAACTCTTTGCAATTTTTCTCTGAGAAACTCCTTTCTGATATTGCTCCACTATTTTTCGCCGCAGCATTGGGGGAATTGGTGATCCTCTTCCCATCTTGACTTCTGAGAGACACTGCCACTCTGAGAGGCTCTTTTTATACCCAATCATGTTGCCAATTGACCTAATAAGTTGCAAATTGGTCCTCCAGCTGTTCCTTATATGTACATTTAACTTTTCCGGCCTCTTATTGCTACCTGTCCCAACTTTTTTGGAATGTGTAGCTCTCATGAAATCCAAAATGAGCCAATATTTGGCATGACATTTCAAAATGTCTCACTTTCAACATTTGATATGTTATCTATATTCTATTGTGAATAAAATATAAGTTTATGAGATTTGTATATTATTGCATTCCTTTTTTATTCACAATTTGTACAGTGTCCCAACTTTTTTGGAATCGGGTTTGTATTTGTACTTCGTTACTTGACACCTCTGGAGGGGACACATAACTATTACAAAAGGTGAAAATATTTACTGATGCTCAAGAAGGAATATTCATCTGCTTGAATAAAGAAGGGCTATTCATACCCATGTGAGCACAAATACAAACACACACAAGCACACAAACCCTCCCACCACACACTCGAGCGATATCATGCACACATATATCTGCACTCGTACAGTGTGTATACATGCCTACACTTTTATATGACCTAATAAATAAATATAGACTGTAAGCATTGAAATAAATGATAAAATCTGAAGACTATTTAATATTTCTGTTCAATAAAACCATTCAAGTGTAAATTATATCATAATTTTAATAAAACATACAAATAAGGCAGAACCTATATATAGGCCCATATAGGCAGAATTATACCCTTTGGTGCATGACGTCCACTGTAGTGGGCAGATATATTTCTGTCACAGAAAAAACGTACTAGAAAAATATTGTTACAATCTGGATGAATCTATTTCTGACATCCTATTTAACTGAAAAATATTTTTTGTACCTGTCTGGTATTCTGAGAATAAAAGTATTTAACACTTAGCTATTCCCAAGGTACATGGTGCATCCCCATTTCCCTGCTAAAAAAACAATAGAAGCCCAATAGAAACCATCACAGAAATTCCAATGGTTTCCATTAAAATATCATTATGAACCATTAGCTTTTTCCAGTAAAACCATTACAAAATTCCTTTTTGTAGTGTGTTTTCGGCATTTTTCCAAAAGGATTTAACATCCCACCAATAGAATCCATCACATACCAGTAGACACCATTATAGTTTCCATTATAGTCCGGCCATTTTGAATATATTTGTCAGGGTTCTGTTGTGTGTGTCATGTGTTCCCGCCTCTTGTGTTCATGTTTGGTTTGTTTCCTGTCCTTGTTAAGTGTGATCATTAGTTAATTCGTGTCCAGCTGTGTTTGTCTCCTTATCTATGATTTACCTGTGTATTTATAGTCCTGTCTGTTCAGTTTGATTTCGTCTGGTCTACTCGTTACTCCCGGTGTTTCCTGTCTGTCAGCCTTGCCTTGTCTAGCCCTGATGTCTTAGTAAAGACTATTATTAATAGTTTATGTCCTCGTCTGCATGTCCTTGTTCCTCCCTGCTGTGTGCACCATGACAATATTATGCAATATCTCAAAACAAAAAAATAGATAAAAAGACAACAATTAAATGGAATCGTAGACAACACTTTGGGGGTTCGCCAGTTGATGATTGGGACATGATGCTACATCTTAAATGGTTCAAAATGGCTTCCAAATATCTGTCCATTGTAGTGACCACGATGCATCAGAGGGTTAAGAGCAGGGGTGTAACTTTTGAACCAGATGATTTGTACATTTTCTTAATTCATTACTGTGGAAAACTGCTGTTGTGAAAAATATCATGCAGAGGAAAACCAGGTCCTTTGTTTGGTGGATGTCATTTTTCTCTAAAGAGGACCTTTGGTATTCCAAAGTAGCAATTACATAGGCTATTTAGATTAAGTTACAAAACTTAATTGATTATGAGGTAATGTTAGAGTGAAAACGCCTCTGAGGTAAAACGCCACACTGTTTTCCCCCAAATAACCACTGGATGAAGTCAAGATACATTTTTGCTGTTGATATAGTAATCTAATTTTGAGCAGTAAGGAAAAAAAAAAAAAACGTGTTGTAAAGCTTGTTGTTTTGCAGAACATCATAGTTATATATGATATGAGAATAGAGTACCCATTGCTTTAGTTACCATGACTTGAACATCACATCTTTTGTTAGGCTATTCCATCAAATGTGATCTAACTTGAATAAAAATATTTGGACTATATTAAAAATTACCTTAAGTTAGCATCAGCTAGGCTAGTTTGCTAGCCAGCATCAACAATAGCTATTTTTTTTAAATAGGATCTTTTTCTAGTTCAACATGGTTCATTATTAAATATTCACATTTAGCTATATTGTTAGACTATTTTAGCTCGTCTTTTTAATTTTAAGCAAAAACTGCTAATAATCTGGTTTATAATCCCTGTTTATAAACCAGAAAAAAGAGAAAAACTAGGATAGACTAATAATTATAGTCTAGACACATCTAAGTTTTGTTTCACAGAAAATGTTTAAGTGCTTAAGGGGGGGCGGTTTCCCCCACTCTACCTTACTAAACATAACGTTTTCTTGGTAGACAGAAGTTCACGTCCTACTGAGGTGTACTAAGAGTAAGCTGTTTCATAGTTTCGTGCACAAAGATAGTAGCCTACTGCTACAAAGGTAAGCTGATATAGAAATCATATTTATTATTTTATGTATTTTGAAAGTAGACAATGCAAAAACTTTACTGTAATTCTATCGATTTCAAACGAGAATATCTAATAATACCCTAGATCTTTTTCAAACATTATTGCATTACAGTGATTAAAAAACAAAACAAAACAAAACACAAAAAACAAAAAAATGCAAAATCTCGTGCTTATTCCATTTATCCTTTTTATGCTGTAAGTGCTACTGGTTTCAGTTTCATTTCCAGCTAAACGGATCGTTTCTGTCGAAGTGTCGCTTGCCCGTTTGTGTTCTTTAATAGTAAAAAAGACAAGAGGATCATCCAAGTGGATGCTGCACACTGGTGGTGGTTGAGGAGAGACCCCCCACATGATTGTAAAGCGCTTTGGGTGTATGGCAATACACAATAAAGCACTATATAAATGCATCATTCATTCATTCATTCATTCATTCAAGAGTGTCACTTCAGTATTCACATTAATTAACGCATTCGCTATCTTCGCCAGTAATGAATAATTTTAACGTATCCATCTTTTAATGTTAAAAGTAGCCTATAGGCTATACAAATGTACATCAACCAATATTTATAGCCCTAAATGTTGTGTAAGTTCATTGTTAGTTTAAGTGAACTATATACAGCCTTATTGTAAAGTGTTGTTACCTTTTAAGTGTAGGCTACATAATTTTAACCAACGATCCCTTTTTATTTTTAATTCAGCTGTTAATGCTTCCATTAATACACTGTATTAAAAAAAATCAAAGTTGTAAATAAAACAAAGATTACTGGCTATTTCACAAGAAAATACTATTTCAGTCTTTCTACTTCAAAATGTAACATTTATTTCAATGCTTGCTGTTTCTTTGTAATCAATTGTAACATTTTCTAGCAATTTATTAGTGAAAAGTGTTTCTATAGATCAAATAGTTTTTTTTCAGTGTAAAACGATAACAACATTTTTTTTTTCAACTAAATACATTTTGCATTTGTATGTAAATTTATATTTGCATGCTGTTTTGTTTTGCCTTAAAGATGGAAAGAAGGACTGCTCCCCTCACTTCTAATTTAGCAGAAGAGCAAAGAGAACAGCTCTGTGACCTGCTGGGGAATGTGAAACTGTCTCTTCTCTACAAAGTTTCAGTTCATGGATATAAAGCTTCTGCCTTCCACAAGAGATGTGACAATCAGGGTCCAACTTTACTTGTAGCCTACAACCGTTCAGGCTACGTCTTTGGTGGATACACTAGTGTAGATTATGCTCAAAGTGGGAAGTACTGTATATTAGCGATAGGGAAGCTTTCCTGTTCAGCTTTCAAGGCAAGATCCCTGTCTACAGCAAAGTTAACAGTGGAAATTATGCACGTTGTGATGATGCTGGAATGCCCAACTTTGGCCAACAGCTGTACTTTTGCCGCAATGGCGAAGTTGTGTATAATGAAGGAGGTAAATCATACAGTTTCAGTGCTAAAAGACTGTATGGGAGTGATACTGAGCTGACTGAATGTGAGGTCTATGAAGTCAGAGAGAGTAAGTAAATCAGAAAAAGTGTCTGTCATGTAGCAAATATAAGTCCAGTCTCTAAAAATGTAAAAATGTAAACTCTATTGTTAACCTTACTCAGCAGAGGTTCATAATCTTACTCAATATTTATCAGAATTTCAATGGTGGGAAAAGCGGGAGAAGGAGAAGCCATGGAGGAATATTCGGTGGACATCTATGTAAGTTTACTCTCAGTGTTCTTTCATTGTTGCTGACTTTATACATTAATCTTAAATAATGAAGTTGTGATTTCTTAGTCGAAGAGATGAGCTCATGGAAATGATCAGGAAATATAAACCCCTGGTGATGTCTGTCAGGCGTGCTCGAATCTTAATGATCGGTCCTGTAGGTGCTGGAAAATCCAGTTTCTTCAACTCCATCAACTCCATCTTCACTGGTCATGTGACCAACAAAGCCATTTCAGGATTTGCAGGGACTAGTGTCACCACACAGGTACAGATTCAACAGGATTCATAATGTTTCCCACAGAAATCTCTCTTCAGTCTGAGGAACTTCTCCTGATGTGATTCTCTTCTTGGTTGGTAGTTTCGCACATATCCAGTGAATGATGGGCGTGGAGGAAAGCCGTTGCCATTTGTGTTGTGTGACACCATGGGACTCGAGGAGCAATCAGGTGCAGGACTGGATATTGAGGACATCAGCAGCATTCTTCAAGGTCACGTACCAGACCACTATAAAGTAATTGCACTCATCTCCAAAATGAATAAAGGCTGAAGTATGAATGATGTTTGTTTCATGCTAAATCCTCTCGATTCAGTTCAACCCCACAGCACCGTTTCAACCTGATGAGCAAAAGGCCTCCAGACCTGCATCTCTACAGGAGAAGATCCACTGTGTGGTGTACGTGATAGACGCCAGCAAAATCTCCCTCATGTCTGACAAACTAGAGGAAAAACTTGCTTCCACACGCAGAAAAGTGAACTCACTGTGTAAGTGAACATATTTACACCAATCTTGTGACTAATACAAAGTAGGTTGTACATAGAGTTACATGTGAGATGTATCTTAAAACGTACCTCAACAATTTCAGGCATCGCTCAGATCGTCTTGATGACCAAAGTAGATGAAGTATGTCCTCTAGTGGAGAAGGACCTTCAAAGCCTCTATGTCAGCTCCTACATCAAGTCAAAGGTGAGACGTGGTCACATGATCACATGGTCTGTTGCTACAGGACTCAGAGTGAGTGAGGTGTTGTTTTGTGTCTGCAGGTTCAGGAGGTGAGCTCTCGGTTGGGTGTGCCGGTGTCTTGTGTGTTACCGGTGAAGAACTACAGTCAGGAGCTGGAGCTGGAGCTCAACTGTGACGTCCTGCTGCTCACCGCTCTACAGCAAATGCTTCGCTTTACAGACGACTATTTTGATGATATTCGTCCTGTGGAGGGTAACCCTAAATAATTGTTTTTCGCATAATTATTATAATAATAATATTCAGAATTCAGAAAAGGCTTAATCAAAAGCTTTTTGAATCATTTACATAACTTAATCACAGTCAATCTTTGTCATTTGTGTTTATGCAGAAATATTCAGTTTATATTTTGGTCTAGAATTTCACTAAACTTCGAAAAAGTTTACTTGTTATTTTTTAAATATGCTTAAATACAGTTAAGTGAAAGTGAGTACATGTTTTTCATTCAATTTGTGTAATTTCTCTGTACTTTTTACACTTTTGCTTCTAACCTGATGTATATTAAAGAATTGTGAATTTTCAGACTACTGTACCTTTATGCTCTGTTCGACTATTTTGTAAAATGTTTTGGTAGTAATGTCTATTATGTTTTGAGACAAAAATGTAGCACTCATTCTGATTAAATAGACTAGTTTACGCAGTTAAAAAATATAAGTTGCTAAACAACAAATGAACAAAAGAGTCGAAGTGTCTCCCAAGATGGGGGAAATCTGCTACCCACCCACGCAATTTTTATATTAAATTTGCAAAGGTGATGTCATCCGCTTCCAGGTAATTCAGCCTACAATAACAGCCCGTTATCCTGCTATTCATTTACAACTCGCAGGTTCAACTTAACGTGAACAGGTCAACAATAAGTTTCAAACAGATACAACATAAGAATATCATCGCCTGGAATGAAGAGTTTCAATTACGAGGCTGTGTTGTTTGATCGGGAGGCAGCTAGTTTAACATAAGAGCAAAGAGAACAGCTCTGTGGCCTGCTGGGGAATGTGAAACTGACTCTTCTCTACAAAGCTTCAGTCCATGAATATCAAACTTCTGGGTCATTCCACAAAATTGGTGCCTTTTCCACTTGGAAAAGAATGAAAAATAAAATGAGTTCAATCAACATTTCTAAATATCCATGAAATGAAGACACCTTAAAATTACAAGACATTTTTTATGACTATTTGTATACCTCATGTTTTGATATTTTTGTCAACCCCGTTACTGACACAAGCGTTATTAGATACTATAGTTTAATTAGAACTATGTGTTCACGTATATGAGCAGCATTTTAGTCACTCTTTTCACTGAGATTGTTTCAAATTTTTGATTTTTTTTTTTATAGTTTTATATTTGTCATTCAGATGACCAAGATCATCCTAATTTTGGAGGGTGACCACATTTCAGTTAAGAAAAAAATATATTTTTTACAAGAGAGATGTTAAAAAAATGGCTTTGTCCAAAATAAAATATAGTTGAAGTTACAATGGAAAAACCTGGAAGGTTGTATCAAATATCATTCTTATAATTTTTATGAAATTGATGACAGAAGCAGGATTGACAGAGTAACAGGGATGACATGCAGGACACATTCTTCAGCAAACTGCACATTTGTTTACATTATTGTAAAGTTTCATCGTTTTAAATTGCATTATATTGTTTTGCACTTACTTGGCATAGCTGTATGACAATAGTAAAGAGTCAGTTTTTCAGTTAAAGTCAGTTCATTGTTGATTTAGCACATTACATTTCTAAGAGATTAAATGTCTTAAGGGTATTGCAATTAGATAATGCATCCATCTGTCTGTGTTCCCTCACAGAACTTAAAATTATTAGGCAAGGAAGATGATTATATCTTGGTCTTTCTGTGATCATCTGAAACCAGACCAAGATCTTGATGCTGAAATTTGGTTTCACTTTCTTGAACATTGCAAGACTTACTCTAAAAAGTAACAGGCTTGACGATTTCAAACAAATTTGCTAATTGTTAGCTAACAGTCAAGTTCACAAAAGCACATACACTTTGAAAGGGTACTACTATGATTATATTAAATGTAATAAGTAATTATTACATTTAATATAATCAATATCTACAAGTAACACCCTTTCAAAGTGTATGTGCTTTTGTGAACTTGACTGTTAGCTAACAATTAGCAAATTTGTTTGAAATCGTCAAGCCTGTTACTTTTTAGTGTAAAAAGTTACTTTTTAGTTTCTAAATAATTAAAAAAAAAAAAACATTTAATTTGTTTTCAACAGAACACATTCTTTGGAATTACCGAGTGATATAATTTAAGGTCATAAAGTTGCTTATTTATGGTTAGGGTTAGTTTTTTAAAATAGTTTATTTGCAGCCACTAGGTGGCCACTGTTCATCTTCCTTACAGACGAGAGGAGTGCATTCATTATTTCTTTGACAGAGAAACGGGACTGTGAAAGGTAAGCTACAGAGTCGACACAAATATTACAGAAATATAAAATTATTTCACATTTTAACGTTGGCCTAAGTGTTTGACCACCATGTAAGAGCGTGCAATAATGCTATCAATTTCAAACGTCAAAATTCTTTCATCGCTCACTGGGTAATTTTTACCTAATTAGCCTAAACATTTTACACAAATAAATGAACTTTAAAATAACCCATATTTTACAATATTAGATGGTAAACTCATACCAGTCATATATGGACTAATAAAAGCTGTTTTATTACATCGAGCGGGCCGCCTCACGCGAACCGCCATTGAGATCACTTGATACACAAACAAGCTGTATATGCTTCTTATAACTCATTATTTGAGCCTTATTTTTATGGAATACATTTAGCATGGTTAACTGAGCCAAGAGCATTTTACGATGGCATCGGTAAGTGAAAACTTGTGAATGATATCCATATTCAAGGTGTCAGCACAATTTAATAATTATTTTATTTTTATCTTTTAAAGATGTATCAGTCTTTTGGATCTGGATCGCAAGTGTCCATGGTTGCTCCCATCACTTGTAAATTACCAGACGAGAAAAGTAAGCGGCTCCGTGCCTTGCTGGGGAATGTGAAACTGTCTCTTCTCTACAAAGCTTCAGTTCATGGATATAAAGCTTCTGCCTTCCATCAGAGATGTGACCGTCGGGGTCCCACTTTACTTGTAGCCTACAATCGTTCAGGCTATGTCTTTGGTGGATACACTAGTGTGGATTATGCTCGAAGTGGGCAGCACATTATAGATAGGGAAGCTTTCCTGTTCAGCTTTCAAGGCAAGATCCCTGTGTGTATCAAAATGAACAGTGGACATTATGCCCGTCTCGATGACGCTGGAGGGCCCAACTTTGGTCAACAGCTGTACTTTTGCTACAAGAACCAACCAGTTGTGTTAAATCACAGAGGGAATGCATTCAGTGTTAATACGGCAACAATGTATGGGAACGACACTCAGCTCACTGAATGTGAGGTGTACAAAGTGAAGCAGAGTAAGTCAAGTCTTCAGAAAATGATTCACTTGATTATATAATCTAATATACATTGTATTCATATTAATTTCGATTGCCAGTCCCTCAGAGCAGTGCCATAAACAAGCAATGGAGGAATGTTCTGTGGACAGCTAAGTATGTTTCAACTTAAATAGTGTTTTCCTTCTCCACTGTTGCTGATTTCATAGGATGATCTCACACAATTGTTGTGCTCTATGTCGTAGTCGAAGAGCACAGCTCATGGGATTGATCAGGAACCATAAACCCCTGATGACGTCTGTGAGTCGAGTCCGAATCCTGATGATCGGTCCTGTAGGTGCTGGAAAATCCAGTTTCTTCAACTCCATCAACTCCATCTTCATGAGCCGCATTACCAGCAAAGCCATGTCAGGATCTGCAGGCACTAGTCTCACCACACAGGTACAGATTTAAAAGGACAACACAGTTTTTCTCTGGGATGTCAAGACCTGGCTTGGTTCGTAACAGCTATCTCTTTTAGTTTCGCACATACCCAGTTGTTGACCATCATGAAGGAAGGCTGTTGCCATTTGTGTTGTGTGACACCATGGGACTCGAGGAGCAATCAGGTGCAGGACTGGATATTGAGGACATCAGCAGCATTCTTCAAGGTCACGTACCAGACCGCTATAAAGTAAGAGCATTAAGATGGTTTACGTATCTACAAAATGGCTTTGAGTATGATGATTAGTTTAATAAATAGCTGTTCTTCTTGACGTTTCTCTTAATTTAAGTTCAACCCCATGGCACCGTTTCAACACAATGAGCGAAGGGTCTACAGACCTGCATCTCTGCAGGAGAAGATCCACTGTGTGGTGTACGTGATAGACGCCACCAAAATCTCCCTCATGTCTGACAAACTAGAGGAAAAACTTGCTTCCATACGCCGAAGAGTAAACTCGCTAAGTAAATTAACGTTATACTACAACTGATCTAAAATCTGAGAAATAAAATTTCAATTTGGAAGTTGCTTTGGATAAAGCTATCTGCTAAAAGAATGTAAAATGTTGTGTTGTACACAATCTGGTAGGCATTCCACAGATCGTCTTGATGACCAAAGTAGATGAAGCATGTCCTTTGGTGCAGAAGGACCTTCAAAGCCTTTATGTCAGCTCCTACATCAAGTCAAAGGTGAGACGTGGTCACATGATCACATGGTCTGTTGCTACAGGACTCAGAGTGAGGTGTTGTTTTGTGTCTGCAGGTTCAGGAGGTGAGCTCTCGGTTGGGTGTGCCGGTGTCTTGTGTGTTACCGGTGAAGAACTACAGTCAGGAGCTGGAGCTGGAGCTCAACTGTGACGTCCTGCTTCTCTCCGCTCTACAGCAGATGCTCAACTTCGCAGACGACTATCTGGATGATGCTGGTCGAGTAGAGTACGACTTCCTATAAATCACTGCTGGTGGAGAGTTTTCTTTTGAAGCTGTTAATACTAATGATTTTTGTTTACTGTGTGCTAATGAATGATTGCATGTATGATGCTCTGTTGTAGTATATTACTTTACTTCTATACTAAAAAGTTTGGATGTTTTGTAAAATATAATTGTTAAATTACAGAAGGATATGAGTTATTAAACTGAGCACGTTAAAGCACAACGTGTTACAGTAATCCATTTTTTTTAATGAGATAAAATTACTGGATGTGCCTTTACATACATTGTGGTTCAATGTTGCTGTTGTAAACAATACTTTACAATTGCCTCAGCTAACGAAGTCAAACAAAATATTACACTGCCAGTGACTGCGTTAATGAGAGCAGTGTTGAGAACGTGAATAGAAAAGTTCACATACAGTTCGAAGTTCACAAAAGAAAGCGTTTTCGTTTTCCTGCAAAGAACGAGTGTACCTGGAAAATGTAAGCGACTATTAAAAAAGCACTTATGCATGTACAAAACATAAGTACTAAGCTAAATATTACGCTTATGCTACTGTTCTATATTTAAATATTCCTAATTATTTCATAGACAGCAACTCGCACGTGATCCTACAAGCTCATAAAAGATCTTCCGCTTAAAGAATAAGTTATTTATCTGATGCAAACTATTTATCTTTCAACGAGCTGTGATTGAATAGCAATGAATCGAACTTTGTGTGTTTTTATTTGAACAACACTTTTTAGTTTGTTTAAATTCGTCCCGTGGATGCTTAGTGTCAAAACTATGGAACGTGAAAAAAATATTTATTAAGTCAAGTCAAGTCACCTTTATTTATATAGCGCTTTTAACAATACAAATTGTGACAAAGCAACTGCACAATATCAAAATGGGAAAATAGTGTCAATAATGTAAAATGACAAGATTAAACACTCAATTTTCAGTTAAAGGCATTTCATTATTGAATTCAGTGATGGCATCGTCCAGCTAAGTTCAGTTCAAAAAAAAATTCTGTTCAATCAAGTCGACGATATTGCTGGAAATGAAGTGTCCCCAACTAAGCAAGCCAGAGGCGACAGCGGCAAGGAACCAAAACTCCATTGGTGACAGAACGGAGAAAAAAACCTTGGGAGAAACCAGGCTCAGTCGGGGGGCCATTTCTCCTCTGGCCAGACGATACAGCAGTTCAATTCCAACTGCTGCAAAGTCAGATTGGATGGCTCAACAGGTTCCCGAGGTCTATTATCGTTTGGTTATTTTCATTGGCTGATTCTTTGAAATCACTTCTTAGTCAAATGAGACTAAGTGAGTTTTCTTCACCCTATAAGTCTTTACGTGGTTTTATATGGTTTATATTTATAATTTAATTTATATTTATAACAGTCATTATTTACTCACTGTGTTACACAGAAATGGCACTGGACACTCCTTAAAAGAAGGTGTTTTTAAGTTTTGTTACTGGTAAACTTTTTTTTTGTTTTGCTTTTGTTTTTTGGCACAGATGCAAAAAGCAAAAGTTAGAAAAGTCAGCATTACTTCTAATTTAACAGAAGAGAAAAGAAAGCAGCTCTGTGACCTGCTGGGGAATGTGGAACTGTCTCTTCTCTACAAAGCTTCAGTTCATGGATATCAAGCTTCTGCGTCCACCGGTCATGTGACCGTCAACCGTTCAGGCTATATCTTTGGTGGATACACTAGTGTGGATTATTTTCAAAGCGGGCAGCAAATTACAGATGAGGAAGCTTCACTGTTCAGCATTCATGGCAAGATCCCCACTTGCATCAAAGTTAACAGTGGATGTAACGCACGTTATGATGACGCTGGAGGGCCAAACTTTGGTCAACAGCTGTACTTTTGCTACAACAACCAACCAGCTGTGTATAGTCAAGAAAGGAATGAACACCACTTTAAAGCGGTGGTAACAATGATTGGTATAGGAGCCATGTAAACATTCATGTGTGATGTCATGTGACCATGGGGAAATTTGGGAGTGTCACTAATTATGTGCGAATTAAAGCACCTGTTGTGGGGAGAGGAAGCAGGTGAGTGTGGGAGAACACTTTTTTTTTGTTTACCGTAAATTCATCAAACTTTCTTGATTCAAAATGATCTTCAAATGCTGCAAGAAACCTTTCATTGAAAGTTTTTGGTCGATCAAAATAAACCTCAAGATGCAAGGGTAACGGATGATTGACACGTCACAAGTTATTCCGCACTCAGCTCCTGCAGCTTTGATTGGTTTTTAGGCCACTACAATTTAGTCAACAAAAAAACTGGATGGATGAATGAGTCGATTTTGGATTATGCAAGGAGGCTCGCACGCTCCGATGACTGGAATTAAGTGCAGCGCGGAGTATGGATCTACTCTCACTTGTTCAAATGAGAAGGATTGCACGCTTGGATTTTCGGAACAAGAGGATCGATGATTTTGAATATGTTGGCTGACATCGAACCGGTAGGAGATGGGTTGTAATTTTTCCTTCGCTGGTGTTTGCTGATGGTTTGAAACGGCTCGGCAGTTGCTGTTTTGTTTGCTGTTGATGTAGCGCTGTTGGTTTGTTTTGAGCCGTTGTTTGGGATTTTATGAAAGTTTGAGATAAGGAGCGTCTTTGATCATATGCTTTATGAAAAAGCGTTGAGACGCGCATGTGGTAGGCTAATTATGAGTGAACGTGAATCCAGTGAGCAGGGCCGTGCAGAGACCTTTGGAGGGGCAGGTGCTCAAAGTATAAAAGGGGCACATGGAACACGGCTTTTAATAGGGCTGTGCTCCTTGCTGATATGTGTATCGAAATGGATGCTTCTGTATTAATACAGCAGCAAATGCCATGACGCAGGTTTTTTTTTTTGCACCTCTTAATTACTCTGGAATGATGATATTATTATTATTATTATTGTTGTTGTTGTTATTGTGTTAACAGGGTATGGTGGTTTTGTTGTTGTAAACACTACTGTTGTTGTTGTAAGAAAAAAAAAATCCTGTCTTATTTAAAATAGAATTCTATTCTAATCCTGTTCTGAATTTATTCATTTTTTGAATGATAATGATTATATAAACGGAATTGATAAGTATAAATCGGAGGAAAATCAGTATAAGCCCAGTGTTTTGATAATTATTTTTAAGGCACTCTACATTTTTTAAATAAATACTGTAATAATAGTTCAAAATATGAATAGTTTTTAGACGGATAACAAAAAAGACAAGACACCTCAACGCGCTTTAAACTTTTCCCAATTAAACAGCAAGAACGAGAACAAGCACCTTTGTTTTTATTGCTGTGTGTAGAATTACCTTAGCTACATTTTTTATTTAATATTAATTAATAAAATGTCCATTCGTCCCCCGCACTTTATTCAAGCTCGAGCAGGTGTTTTCGTATCACAACAGACCACCCAATCACTTAATGCGGATGCAAAATCATTTATTTCAACTCATCAAATGGTTTCTTCAGATGTAAATGCAAACAAGAGGAACATCTCTCAAATCATTTACCCCCAGACAATCCCAAACTCAAGTCAGCGTGGTAATGTGAATGTAAGTGCCCAGTATGGAGCAGTACAGTGCTGGTTCAGGAAATACTGATCAAATTTTCCATATTATGGATAAACAAAATGAAATTACATCTTTGCTGGTTCAACAACGGTCTCTGTCATCTTTGCCTAAAAGGGAAATTCAGGTGTTTGATGGCAACCCTTTGCAATATCACTCCTTTATGAAATCCTTTGAAAGTGGTGTGGAGCGTAAAACTGAAAGCCCTAGTGATCGCTTATACTTTCTTGAACAGTACACCAGAGCTCATCCAAGAGAGATTATACAAAGTTGCCAGCATATGTCTGCAGATCATGGGTATTTAAGGGCCAAAGCTTTACTACAAGAGCGTTTTGGTGATCAGTACAAAATTGCATCTGCCTATATGGAAAAGGCTTTCTCATGGGCAAACATCAAAAGTGAAGATCTCGGAGCTTTACAAGATTGTAGTTTGTTCTTAAGAAGCTGTTGTAACTCCATGGAAAACATTCAGTATTTGCGTGAGATGGATACGCCCTCTAATATGTTGACTGTAGTGAAAAAAATGCCATACAAATTAAGGGAGAAATGGAGATCAGAGGTCTGTGAACTGCAGGAAACTGTCAATCAAAGAGCTACCTTCAGCGACATTGTTAACTTTGTTGAAAGACAAGTAAAAATAATGACTGATCCAGTTTTTGGAAACATACAGGATGTCCCAACTTTAATAGGAAGTAAATCAGTGAACAAAGGCAAGTCTCAGTCTTATCTTAAAACTAAAAGAAGCAGCTTTGCTACTACTGTTACAGCAATGGAAAGGAAATCAGAAATGGGAACTAATAGAAAAGAAACGGTTTCACTCAGCAACAAGAGTGGTTTGTTTTTCAAATGTGAACACACTTTGGAATTGTGCCCTCTGTTGGAAAAGAGGAGTCATGGTGAAAGGATTTCATTCTTAAAAGAGAATGGCATTTGTTTTGGCTGTATGTGTACAGGGCACATCAGTAAAGATTGTAGAAATAGCCATTCATGCAAAGTGTGTAGTCTTAAACACCCTAGTATACTTCACATCTATCCAAGAGAAAATGTGACTGATTCAAAGCAAGTGAGGAAACGAATGGACACCGTAATGGGCAGTGCTCCGGAATCTGTCGAGTCCAGTGGATATATTGGGGCCATGGGCGGCGCTAGGGAGGGGCTAGCAGGTGCTCCAGTGTAACTGATCTTTTTTTCTCTCCTGCGTTGTGTTGTGGATCAATAAAGCTCGTGATTCAAGAATTCTTCTCTCAGTCCTTTTTATTCACTGAGAAAACAGGATAACACAGAGTGAGTTGATAACTTCCAGCATATTCGACACTCCTCGTGCTGGCACTCGCTGGCCTTTCATACATGAACTGACTCAAGAGTAGAATAAATTCAAGAATATTAAACATAGTTGAATGAATACATCGTCACAAAATCACAACTTAACATGTACCTGAGAAAACAGGATAACACAGAGTGAGTTGATAACTTCCAGCATATTCGACACTCCTCGTGCTGGCACTCTAAAATAAAGCACACATCTTTCACTCTCTTCGCCAATGTCTAGCACTTTTCTTGATATCGAATATATGCTGTTGCTCATGATATATCACACATTTCATAGATAATAACAGATGGAATTACGGAGTTACCAAGCACACAACTTACCGCTGGCCTTTCATACATGAACTGACTGACGCAACAGGGGCGTACACAGCATAAAGAACCAGCCAGCCAGTAGGAAACTCTGTTAACCCTTTCTTATCCAATCATTTCCCAGTGTGGTTATTTAACAAATCATTATTCGCAAGTGGAGACACACTCTATATGTATAACTCTGTTACATTCTCCCCTTCTGAACTCCACTTGCAAACAAATCTAAAATATCATGGCATAATACGCTCACAACTAATGACACTCAGGTACAAAGAACATCAGAATTCATAACAGAAATATATATATCTCAACAAAACAAAAACACACATCAAAAACATGGAATGCTATGCAAATATCTCTAAAATATGAATGTTGATGAGCATTCCAGTTCATAGATTATTCTTATGAAGAATTAGAGGAAGAAGAGGTTAGCTACGCCCCTCCAAACTCATAGGTCAACATGCCGGTTACATGTTTAATACACTCAATCAACATATAAGCATTCCTTTAAATCGCATCTTGGTATACTGACCAAATACATCCACAATCCCAATAAAGATAGAAAGAGAACAACAGGATGATAAGGAAAAAAAACAAACATAATAACAAAGTACTAAAAAAAACACATTTAGATCCAGACAGGTGCATTAACCTGATTGTCTATCTTTTGTACTTGCATTGTTTCTATAAGCCTCACCATCGGTCTGATAAGTCTTCCAGCTCTTGATCTAACTGAAGTCATCAAACCTCCAACATCATTTTTGCTGTCAGATTGAACTGTCGCCACAGTAGCTACATCACTTTGACAGTCAACGTCTGATGATAGCCTGTCAAACGCAGTCAAATTTGAATTAATGTCCAGATCAGATTCATTGTCAATTGGACATGCAAGACTAACAGAGTCTTCCAACTCAGCCACAACCACAGGGTCACTGGAACCATCAATGCTCCCCATAATTTCTTGTCTACCAAAGTCATCTTCTGACAACACTGACTCCCTTTTGGAACCTCTTGAACATTCAAGCTCTGAAACCCATACCACTGTTCTCTCATCAGCTGCAGGCTGATATAAATGCTCTAGCATTTGGGTTTCTTCACTGCTAACACACCCTTCCACGCCCACAGGCCCCTCTGCAACGTCATCGGGAAGAGGTAGGAAATTCACAGGCATGATTAAATTACGATGAACAATCTTCAATTGGCCTGTGGAAGAATTCTCAATTTTGAAAGTATTGGTTTCAACATTTTTGTCAACTACAATGTACAGACTGCTCTCCCAGCGGTCGGACAATTTTCGCTTGCCTCGCTCTCCCTTGTTCGCCAACAAAACCCTGTCTCCAATGTCTACCGGAGCACCCTTGAGCTTCCTGTTATAAAGAGCAGCATGTCTTTTCAGTTGCTTTCCAGCAGTCATCCTCGCAATTGTCACCGCTTGTTTGAGATCTTTTAGTAAATCCCTAACATACTCATCATAGTCAACAACATCATTATCTCGCAAGACTGACCCAAACACCACATCGACAGGGAGTCTTGGAGTTCTACCAAACATCAGTTGAAAAGGTGCAAATCCGGTGGTCTCATGAATCGTACAATTGTATGCAAATGTCAGCGATTTGAGCATTCGAGGCCACCTTTGCTTCGCTGTAGGGGGCAGTGTTCGAATCATGTTTCCAAGTGTTCTATTAAATCTCTCCACACCCCCATTACCCATAGGGTGATATGGAGTGGTGTGTGACTTTTCCACCCCTGCAACAGACAACAGCTCAGAAATTAATGCACTTTCAAAATTTGCTCCCTGATCGGAGTGAATGCGTTTGGGAAAGCCATATATACAAAAAAAGTTGTTCCATAACTGCTTAGCAACAGCTTTAGCTGACTGATTTGGGCAATGAAAAGCATGTGCCAGTTTTGTAAAATGATCAGTGACAACAAGGACGTCCACTGACTTATTTCTGCTGTCCTCAGCTGACCAAAAATCGATGCACACAAGCTCCAAGGGTTCAGATGTCATAATATTTTCAAGAGGAGCCCTAGCCTCTGGCTCAGGTGATTTACCGTAAACACACCTCTTGCAGCATTTGACATAATCTCTCACGTCCGTCTCAAGTTTATGCCAAAAAAAACGTTGTCTCACCAGATACAATGTCCTTTGTTGGCCCTGATGACCTGCGTCATCATGAACCCCCCTCAGCACGGTCCCCACCAATGATTTTGGGACAACATACTGAAATGACTTTTTCTTTGACACTACATCCCTCGAAACCCTGTAAAGTATCCCAGCTCTCATCTCAAACTTATTCCAGGATCTAAGCAGCCTGACAACTTCCACTGGCTCCTGTTTACACGCACGACTAGATGGTTTCTTACCCCTCTCCACATAAGAAATCACCCTGGCCAATATGTTGTCGGTCTGCTGCCTCTCTGCCAACTCTACGCGGGACAGGCTCTTCAGTTTTGGTTGATCTGCAGGCACGACATGATGAATCAACTGAGGCAACAAAAGGTCACAATGTGGGGTAACCAAATTAGACCTTTTTGCCTCCATGACTGCAGACACTTCCATTGCAGACCAAGAACCAGATGGCCTACTAACAAGTGCTTGGGACTGTACTGCCAACATGCCACATTTTGGCTCAATACCAGGCTCAGTGTCTGGCTCACAAGGGTGTGCAGACCATCTGAAAACTTCTTGCACTTGTTCCCCTTGGACTGCTGATGCCTCCTGCAACAGTAAGTTATACGGTACCCTAGTAAGGCGATGCAAAGTGCTCTGTTTTACGAATGGCGCTCTACTAAGAGCATCTGCCACAATATTCCTTGAACCAGGTATGTACTTGATATCAAACTGGAATGGTGCCAACTTGGCAACCCACCTGTGCTCGCAAGCATCCAGTTTTGGTTTTGTCAAAATATATGTCAGTGGGTTATTATCGGTCCATACTGTGAAGGGGCGACCTCTCAGCCAGTGACTAAATTTGTCACATACAGCCCACTTCAATGCAAAAAATTCCAGCCGATGTGCTGGATATTTTGACTGAGCAAATGAAAGTGACTTACTGGCAAAACAAACTGGCCTTGCCGTATCCCCATTTTCTGGTACTTGTGAAAGTACAGCACCTAGGCCACTACTGGAAGCGTCCACCGAAACTAAGAATGGCCTGTTAAAATCCGGATGAGCCAATAAAACACAGTCAATCAGAGCCTGCTTAAGACGACAAAATGCCTGCCTACAATCATCAGTCCAGTCCTCTGCAGTAAGTGTTCTTTTCAACACAATTTTCTTACCCTTTTTACGTCTCTGAACGTTCGAGCCAGCAGTCAACTGGAACAGTGGCTTCGCAATTACTGAACACTGTTCTATGAATTGCTGATAATATACAACCATCCCAAGAAAAGAACGTATCTTCTGCTGGGATGGGGCACCAGTTTTGTCATCCATAAGATCCGACTCTGTCATTTCAGCAATCACCTTGATTTTATCAGGGTCTGAGGCCACACCCGCCTCGCTGACCACATGACCAAGGAATTTCACTGTCCTTTGCATAAAATGACATTTCCTTGGAGCTAATTTCAAGTTATGAGATTTCAGACGCTCAAAAACCAACTCCAATCTCTTTAAACCCAACTCCTCATCCGGAGCAAATACAAGCACATCATCCAAGTAACAGAGAAGGCTCAGGAAATTCTGATCCCCAAAAATTCCGAGCATCATTCTCATAAAAGTCGCTGGACTATTACATAGTCCCTGAAGAAGACGGTTATACTCATATAACCCAAAAGGCGATGTGAAAGCTGTGTATTTACGATCTTCCTCATGCACTTCAACATTGTAATAGCCGGACGTCAAATCCATAGTGGAAAAAAAAAACGTTCCCACCCAGTGCAGCTAAAGCATCCGCTTGATGTGGCAGTGGATGAGCGTCCTTTACAGTTCGAGCATTAAGCCACCTAAAATCAGTACAAAGTCTTAAATCTCCGTTTCTCTTCCAGACAATAACAAGAGGGGAAGCGTACTCACTACTGGATCTCCTGATAATTTCTCTCTCCTCCATTTCATCCAATGCTTGCCTGAGTTTATCATATTGATTAGGTGGAAGCCGCCTGTATGGGAGCCTAAATGGATGCTCATCACTCAGCCTTATCCGATGCACATAGCCCTCAGCCTTGCCACAGTCAAGTCTGTGTTTAGAGAAAATACATTCATACTTCTCAATTAGATCAACAAGTTTTTCCTTCCATTCTGAAGACAACTGACAGGAGCTCAAATCAACGTCTGCAAGTCCCAGTTTTGATAACCTTTCACGGAACTCACAGTCTCTCCTGGATACACCAATATCAGACAAACTGCAAGCACTTGAATTGTCAGGAAACTCTACATTGTTGGTATGCTGTCTGATTGGACACGAGAACCCACCATTTGTGGCGCATTCACACGCATCATCGAAGTCTTCCAATGCTAAACAAGGATAAATGTCAGCCAACTTTGCATTACGTCTGAGAGTAATGGGCAACGATGAAGGGTTAATTACCTTAACAGGCACCCATCCATCGGCCCACAACCTCGCCACTGTACGACCAATCAAGATATTTCTGGGTCTTGAACGGGCTCCACACGGCTCCGCAATGATGGCACTGCCTGCTGACAAATTGTTTAGATTAGTGAGTTTCGCCCAGACTAAATGCTCCTTTAAAGGTTCAAGTGTCACTGAATTCTTCAGTTTAACTGTCCCAACCTTTTCAGGAACAACTGTTCCGTTCCACCTCTCCACATTAGCCAGCAACTGAATAAGTTCACCATCCTCAGAATACTTATCGATATTGGACATCATTCTTTTCATCAATTCTCCCCGATTCTTCAACTCTTTGATCAGGTGTTTTATCACGTTGCTGCCCACAATGATGTCATCAACTTGGCCATCAACAACTAAGGTTGGAACCTGAACAGTACACCCGTAAACAGTCATGTTTATGTCACACATACCGATAGGTTTTGTTTTTGACCCTCCACAGCCGACCAGGACTACATGAGATGGAGTCACTGAATCAGTCAAGGCTACACCTGCATTCTGTAACTTAGACACAACCACAGGGCTCACAGTGCAAGCCATAGAACCACAATCAATCATACCTTTAACAGTCAGTGTGTTTTCCAACAAAACATCAGTATAAAACAATCCCTCATGCATTAATAGTCTTTGTGTATTTTGAACTATCACAGTCATATTTTGGTCAATTTCCTCACGCACAGAAGAGTACAGTGATTCTAAATCAACATCAAATACTTGGGGGGTTTCATTGGGCCCTGCATCTCCCCCCACCGCATGCGGGCCATTTAGTTTCCCTGTTGGCCAGGGGGACATGTCGTTGACGAGGTCCCGACACGCCCATCTGCAACAACATTTGGGCACTCAAAACGTGTGTGATTTGGGGTAAAACACACAAAACAGAGCCCATTTGCCCGACAGTGGTAAGTGGTGGTATGATTAAAATCTCCACATACCTTACACGGGCCCCGTCCATCACCTCTATATTTGGGCCTCGGTCGAACAGGCTTTTCAGCAGGTTTTGTCGTCCCACTTGGAACCCTTTCCAACACATGTTCTAGTCGTGTGATTAGCCGCTCTAAGGATTCAACAGACGTGCAAGCAAAAGACTGCTGAACTTGAGGAGCGTTACCTTTGGCTACTGATACCTCATGATTGCTGACTTCATCATGAACAGAAGGTAGGACTTGCATTACAATTTCTTGTTTCTGAGCTAAGCATGACAACTGATTTCTTGTATATTTTGTTTCTCTTTGAAATTCATCCAGCCTTTCTTGCACTTCAGCAGCTGTCCAGTGCTGCTGGGGTTTACATCTGAAAATCAGCTGCAATTGGGGATCTGGGCAATGTCTAACAAACATGACCGTCACCTCTTGAGATGGATTATCAAGTTTTTTTCCTTGTCTTTTCAAGCAGTCCTCTGCTACATCAATTGCCCTATTTAACCTTATCCAATAGTCGAATGGACTTTCCCCTTTTAAGGGCAAAGTAGCATAGAAATCAGCTAAGGGCATGGCAGAGTACACTGTGTCACCGAAATGTTGCTTCAGGATGTCAAAAATAGGTCCAGGGCCAGTACTCAAGTCAGTTTTTGCGTAGTTGCGTAGGGCTATTTTAACAACATCCCGTGCCCTCCCCATTAATCTGCTCAAAACCTCTTCAGCCTGACATTCTTGGCCATACTCACGCTTACGCAAGTATACTGACATCAATTCCACCCATTCATATATCGTACATTTGTCAGAACCATCCCCACGATAGTATGCTGGCTCTTTAACATCAGACTGTAATACCAGCTTCAGATTTTGCGTTTCAGAGGGTACACTGCTGCCAGCGTGTTCAGCTCTGAATCCTTCCCCACTTCCCAACACTCTTGATTCCAGACAAGATACAATATTCTCACTGATGGATTGACCTATTTGTTTCACAACAGTGGCCAACATATCCACGGGAATACTTCCCTCTGCAGTGGAAGTCCCTAATGCATTCGTGTCTGTCACATTAACCCCAAGCTGATCAATCGTGCGAGTTTCTCCACAATTTTGATAAGCTACACGTGGTGTGGAAGTTAGTGGGTAGCCAGTAAACCCTCTACCTGCAGAAAATGTTACATCAGTCTGATACACCCCTCTCCCTCTGCCCAGGCCTGGTGTGTTAAACCTTTCCATGTCTTCTCAATCTATTGAATCCCACTACCAATATCTGAACCCAGAAATATTTCAGAGAATATGTTTAGTAAGTAAATTTTGAATACATCTTTCTATTAAATATACTCAGTTCAGTACATATATTCATGTAGCAGTGTAAGCAACCACCTCGTCTTCACTTCCAAGCTTCACTCCGCATCGATACTCTGAACTTTGTTTAGCTTGTCCTCCTAAGTCCTCTGTGCACAGATGCTCCGACAACCGCCTCACGCCGATCCTCCGACGACCGCCTCGCGCCGAACCGTCCGCCTCGCACCGATCCTCCGATGTCTGCCTCGCGCCGATCCGTCCGCTTCGCGCCGATCCTCCGACGTCTGCCTCGCGCCGATCCGTCCGCCTCGCGCCGATCCTCCGACGTCTGCCTCGCGCTGATCCGTCCGCTTCGCGCCGATCCTACAAAGCTCGTCGTGCACAGATGTTCGAGTTTCCGCCGCTCGCCAATGCTGAGTTCTGCCTGACGTCGCGCGTTTGACACGGGTGCTTAGAAGACCGATCACGGCACCAATGTAACTGATCTTTTTTTCTCTCCTGCGTTGTGTTGTGGATCAATAAAGCTCGTGATTCAAGAATTCTTCTCTCAGTCCTTTTTATTCACTGAGAAAACAGGATAACACAGAGTGAGTTGATAACTTCCAGCATATTCGACACTCCTCGTGCTGGCACTCGCTGGCCTTTCATACATGAACTGACTCAAGAGTAGAATAAATTCAAGAATATTAAACATAGTTGAATGAATACATCGTCACAAAATCACAACTTAACATGTACCTGAGAAAACAGGATAACACAGAGTGAGTTGATAACTTCCAGCATATTCGACACTCCTCGTGCTGGCACTCTAAAATAAAGCACACATCTTTCACTCTCTTCGCCAATGTCTAGCACTTTTCTTGATATCGAATATATGCTGTTGCTCATGATATATCACACATTTCATAGATAATAACAGATGGAATTACGGAGTTACCAAGCACACAACTTACCGCTGGCCTTTCATACATGAACTGACTGACGCAACAGGGGCGTACACAGCATAAAGAACCAGCCAGCCAGTAGGAAACTCTGTTAACCCTTTCTTATCCAATCATTTCCCAGTGTGGTTATTTAACAAATCATTATTCGCAAGTGGAGACACACTCTATATGTATAACTCTGTTACATTAGCACCCCCATGAAAAACCAAAGCACCCCCATAAAAAATGAAATAAAATAAATAAAAAATCCTAAACGAAACGAAACTAACAACAGTTATTGAAAAACTAACTGAAATAAAATAATAATTAACAAAAATAAATAATCGTTTTCGTAATTATTACGTTCTCACCCTTTGGCAGAAAAATAGGGAAACACCTGTAAATGGCGCATCAAGCAATGGGGTTATCTGACAGAGAGACGCAAAGCGGTTTAAAGCAGAGTCCTGCACGGGTCCTGTTTGCTAAACGTGCACCAGCAGTACTTAACAGAACACCCGACCCGTTATCCCACAGCAGCACTAATTTAATTCTGCACCAGACCTGAACCTTTTGACATAAAGGCCGCGAGCCGACCCGCACCCGCATTAATCTAACATCAGGTAGGCAAACTTATTTATTTTCTCGTGTAACACAAGCAATCAAACCAACATTAGGCATTCTAAGTTGGAAATAAAATAAAAACATGTGACTCATTACACATGCATAAATACTGCAATGCAATACAACGTGATTTTCATTCACACGTAATGTCAGCATTTTATTTTAAAAATAGATCGGTTCCTTGTGCCAAGTACTATTGGCCTGCCCCCGACTAAAGCTTTTTCTAGTCAACTAGTCGCACGTTTATATTAAAATAATAAGTATAATAACCTACTAAACCATCCGTTAATACAGGCATTTAGGCGTATTATTCCGCGCTCAGACGCACACATAGGTCTCTGCACATAAAGCTTGCCGCTAAGCACCTGCTAAAGCAGTGGCGAAGCTACGGGTGGGCCCACTTTCAGCTGTGGCCCACCCAATGAAAAGTTGGTAATTTTACAAATGGATGTTATTTATTAAACTATAATAATTATAAACGTCTTATTTCAGTATAACTTTATATATTTAGTCTAAACGATGTTACTCTCATTTGAACGCGAACTGACAGAGACGCTGATTATTATATCACCTGCGAAGCCTCGTTGTCCCAGACTGAGGTAATGCTTTACAAACTTACTTTTGTTAACGTCAGTGAATGCATTAACAATGACTAACATTTGTTACAGCATTAATTAATATTTGTTAACGTTAGTTAGCCTAATAAAAATACAACTGTTCAGTGTTATTTTTTTTTAGCTCAGGTACGAATTAGAGAGAGCCTACTTTTAATTTTAATAATGTATTAGTAAATGTTGAAATTAAAATGAATGTTAATCAATGTGAAGTATGATCACGCAATATTGACTGATGGATTGGCAGAGAATGTTTTTTCTGTGAGAAATTATTGCGTGCGCGCCCCCATGCAGTAAGAGCGATAATACTCCCACATTCCTCATAAACATTTGAAATGCGCCTATATAGCGATTTTATTATTCCTATAAATAATAATAACAACAACCTGTTTTGGTCATATTTGCTATTAATTGCCCAGCTCCCCCTGTCATTGATCTAGCACCCCCTCAGCACCTGCGTTCAACATTCTCTGGCGCCGCCCCTGATTGGGGCTGGTGAATATGAATGTAAACTTTCTATTGTTCCTGTACAAGTGAAATCTAAAAAAGGAAATAAGACTGTGATTACTTATGCTTTTCTGGACCAAGGTAGCACAGCAGTGTTTTGTAGCGTCTAGATTGATGAATAGACCTGGGGCCCGTTTCAATAAGAAGGTTCAACCAACTCGGAGTTTAAACTTGAACTCAGAGTTGACTTACTCTGAGATGGGAAACTCAAGAGTTTTCGGTTACAGAACAGCTGAATTGTGTTAGTTTACTCAACTCTAAGTAATTGACTCTTGAGTTTGTCGCGTGCACCACGACTATGAAAAGTCATGATCAGTGGAGCTCCGAAATTACGATTCACCATGGCAACAGCTCCCGCCAAAAAGACGTCAGCGCGCATACTTCCGTCAATGCCTAACTTTATTTCTTAATAACTGTCAATAACTTAATAACTGTTATAATATCAGAGGTGAAAACTGTAAATTATTGAAATAATATTCATTTTAATGGTATCCCATGGCCACAAAAAAAAAAGAAAAAAAAGGAAAAAGACAAAGAAGAAACAAGAACGTGGCAGCAGCTAAAAATGAAGTATAAAAACGCAATTCAATCAAGGTACAGCTTTAAACGTGAAAGGTTCATGGGTGTGGGCTAAATGACTTTACAAACATTTGACATTAAATATCATTCAATGTCTATTTCAATGTGCTCGTTTCACATAATTAAATATTCTCTAATCCAACCTGTTACATTTCTTAATTAGAGTAATAAAATTAACTACTGACTTGTAGACGGCAAGAAGGCAGAGTGAGAACCTGCAGCAGCACCACTGACAGATGAAGAGGAGATGGTCAAGTATTGGAAGATTTCTAAAATCCCAAAATAAAAATAACTTTTGCTTTTGTATTAGGAAATAAAGATGACCAAAAAATTGTGAATAATTAGTTTATTTAACAGCTGTGGTGGTGGTTACGGCTCGTACTACCCCTCCATCTGGCATCCTTCCATTCATGCAGTAATCGGTTTCATTTTCAGAAGGTGCGATGGTGGAGATATGCTTGTCATCAATGCATCCAACAACACTGGAAATCCAGAAGGAAATTCTGATTATTGGGTTACTTCCAGACGTCACAGTAAGATGTTATCAAGTGAACGTCATTTATCAGATTAGCCTCATTTAAACCGATTTCTACACCACTGACAACATACAGTCCTGTGATACTCTTCTTTGACGGATTTGTGCCGAGGAAATAATTCTCAGAATGAGTGTGAGGGATGCACACTTTCCTTAAAATCTGCATACAGGATTTATAATGTGATAAATAATAATCTCCGATGTTTTGAAGAAAACTACCATTTAAAATAGGACCACTCAAATAAATATGCACATGAATACGGTGTAAAAAAGTATAATAAAATAAATAATATACAGTATTTAGTCTTGTTTTCATGAAGGAAAAAAAATAATAATTTAAGTGATTTTTTTTTATTTATTTTATTTTGCAAATTATCTGGCAATGCGGTAATAAATTAAAAATAGCCCATTCTTGTTTCTGTTTGTATTAAGATTATTTTTCTTACCCTATGGAGAACACTTATATTTTAACAAGACTAAATATCTAGATCTTTTTTTATCTATAGAAAATGTATCTTAAAGGTGCAGTGTGTAGTTTTTAGCGGCATCTAGAGGTTGAGTTTGCGAATTGCAACCAACGGCTCAGTCCCCCGCTCACCCCTCCCTTTAGAGAAGCTACGGTGGCCGATACAGGGCTAAGATGCCGTCGTCTGAGACCACAGAGAGCAATGAGGTTTCTTTACAAAGGTAAATTAAGGAATTATATTTACTTATTCAATAAACGATGTCATTGCGAATATTACGGTTACTTGTTCATTATTGTGTCAGTGTTTTTTCGCGAGAACAACAGTGACGATACGCGCTCTGTAGAGCAGTTTGTCCGTTAAGGGCTACTGTAGAAACATGATGGCGACTTCCATGTGAGGGGACCCACGGTATATGTAGATATAAATCGCTCATTCTAAGGTAATAAAAAACATAACAGTTCATTAAGTAAGGTCTTTATACTCCTCTGAAAACGTAGTTATGTATATTATATTGCATTTCTGTCTATAGATCATCCTAAATATTACACAGTGCACCTTTAACTTAAAGATCTTTTTAAAATATTTGTACTTGAAATAAGACAAAAATACTCGGTAAGAAAAGCAATTTTGCAGCGTGAATGAATGAATGAATGAGGTATTAAAACATCGCTTACACTTTAAACAGTACAGTAAAAATGGACAGTAAATGGTCCACTAAGAGGAGATTGAGGCAATCAGTCTTCTAAGTACCCTGATGTTACAATCAACAGGATTTCTGTTTCAAACTTGGGAGAACTTTGGCAACAGCAATTTGAAGTTCATTTTCCTGAATGTAGCAAAAATGAACAAGTTGGGTTTTCAAGAGAAGATCACAAGTTCATTGAGATGGTAACAGAGCAGACTCATTAAAGTTGGAAGGGGGTCATTATTCTATTGGCTTACCTTTGAGGAATAAGGATGTTTGTATGACGGACAACAAGATAATTGCAGAACAGCGTGCTCTGAACCTTTAAAAAAAATTGAAAAGGGATGTTTCACTTCGTTCTGAATATTCTGTTTTCATGAAAGATCTTATTTCTAAAGGTTATGCAGAGAGAGTGCCAGCTGAAGACTTGGGACGTAGTGATGGTAAAGTATGGTATATACCCCATCACAGTGTTTATCACCCCCGAAAAGGAAAGCTCCGTGTTGTCTTTGATTGCGGAGCTACATTCCAAGGGACGTCTTTGAATACCCAGCTATTACAGGGTCCAGACCTCACCAGTTCACTGATTGGGGTGATACCTAGATTTAGGAAAGAGCGAGTTGTGATCATGGCAGATATCGAAGCCATGTTTCATCAAGTGCGGGTACCGAAAGATGATACAGTAGGGCTGGGCGATATATTGCATGCGATATGCATGCGCATCTCGTCAGTAAAGCCGGTTCCTTGATTAGCGGTTAATCTCCATCACCTGTTTTCAAATGGAGCGGCATTTAATACACGGAGCCGTAGTTCACAGACAAGCTACGCATATATCGCGTTCATATCAAAGGCGATATATCAGTCGATATATGCGTAGCTTGTCAGTGAACTACGGCTCCGTGTATTAAATGCCGCTCCATTCGAAAACAGGTGATGGAGATTAACCGCTAATCAAGGAACCGGCTTTACTGACGAGATGCGCATGCATATCGCATGCAATATATCGCCCAGCCCTATGATACAGACTTGCTGAGATTTCTTTGGTGGCATGACGGTGACCTCACTCAAGATATGGTAGAATATCGTATGGCCGTGCACCTCTTTGGAGCCACTTCATCACCTAGTTGTGCAAATTTTGCACTTAGAAGGTGTGCAGAAGATAACAAAGACTTCAGCAAGGAAGTAATTGATACAGTCTTGTATTGCTTTTATGTAGACGACTGTCTTGTCTTTGTACATTCAGAGGATGAAGCCGTTTCTCTGTATCACAACCTCATAGCTATTTGTGCAAAGGGGGGTTTTGCATTGACGAAATGGATAAGTAACAGTCGAGATGTGCTGGTAAGAATCCCAGAGGAACTCAGAGCAAAAAATGTGAAGGATTTGGATTTGGGCCAAGACTTACTTCCTGTAGAGAGAGTGCTAGGTGTACAATGGTGTATACAATCTGATGCCTTCAAGTTCAAAATTGTGTTGCAGGCCTTCAACCAGAAGGGGGATCCTTGCTACTGCGAGTTCTGTTTATGATCCCTTAGGAATTCTGTCTCCAGTGACCTTGTGTGCAAAAAAAAAATCTTACAAGATTTGTGCAGGAAGAAACTTGGCTGGGATGATATGATTCCTGCTTCAAATGCTCAGGAGTGGATCAACTGGTTGGCTGGATTGCGTGAGTTGGAAAGCTTTAAGATTGATAGATGCTTTAAACCTATGGGCTTCGGAGAGGTGAACACAGCACAGTTGCACCACTTTTCTGACGCAAGCGAAGATGGTTACGGAGTAGTTACTTATTTGCTTTTGCATGATATTAACTTACAAGTGCATGCCACTTTTGTAATGGGGAAAGCTAGAGTAGCTCCTTTGAAGCCAGTGTCTATCCCTCGAATGGAACTTACTGCTGCAACATTAGCAAGTCAAATGGATTCGTTGTGGAGAACAGAACTGTGTATGTACCTCCAAGACTCTGTCTTCTGGACGGACAGTACCTCTGTACTGAAATATATCAGAAATGAAGTTTCTAGATATCGAACGTTTGTGGCTAACAGAGTTTCTGAAATTCTTAAGGTGTCTCGATCATCACAATGGAGGTACATGCACTGCAGCAAATCCAGCAGATATAGCTTCCAGAGGGTTGAGAGTGGAATCATTTCTGGAGAACAGAAGTTGGGTGTTCGGATCACAGTTTCTTCTTTTGCCTGAAAAGGAATGGCCTGTTGATCCTACTGACCTGGGAGAATGTTCACCAGAGGATCCAGAGGTGAAAAGAAGTGTCACTGTCAGTATTGTACAATTAGAGAAGGATGTTTTGACACACATTATCCAATACTTCTCCTCTTGGAGCCAGTTAAAGAGGTCAGTAGCTTGGATTCTCAGATTTAAGCAGTTACTCCTAAATCTAAGTCAGAAGAGGAAATCATTGAAAATGGCTTTAACACAATCTGGAATGGATGAAAATCAACAAAGACAACAACTGAAAGATGAAATGGAGAAGACAAAGGTTCAATGTGACAAAAGAGAGCTTTCTGTGGAGGAGCTGAAGAAAGCTGAATTGGATATTATTCATTACTGCCAAAGACAGAGATACCCATTCTCAATTTTGCAAAAAGGAGAACAAGTGAAAAGGAACTCCCACAAAGTATAAAAGTGGAGTTAACGCATCTTCACTTCCTGGGTTTTTGTGAGAGGAGAGAGATTTTGCGATCTAGTGATATTTATAGTGTAATTTGGTTAATTATATTTAGGCTACATTAAAAGTTATTATTAAGATATTGATAGATAGGCTATAGACATTGACAGATAATTGTCCCTTGTGAGAGGATTTTTTCAAAGGCTGGAGATATTCTATGTAAAAAAAAAAGTAGTAGGCTAAGTCCATCAACAGCAGAACAATTAACATTTTTAAATAAAAATCTGTAGCCTATATGTAAAAAAACAAAATTAAGACATTGTGGCTTGATGTATTTTATTGTCTATTTTTCATTACCAAAATAACACATTTATTCACAAAGAGTTCATTCAGATGTCAGACCGATGTTTCAACATTACAAGAACAGAAAAATAAAAACACACATTTTAATTGCTTTTTATAATTTTGTGAAGATGACTGCTTCACCAGGATTCAAACCCAAGGAGACAGCATTCCAGTCGAGCACACTAACCACTCCCCAAACCACTTGGTGGATCAATTAACACAAAATACGTTATAATTCGTCAATTCGCTTAACTGCTTCTTTGTCAACGCTGTTTCAGAGCAATACTTGAAAATGACCACTAGAGACGGGTGTCGAAATGTTTCGACGCCTCGACACATTTGCTTCGACTGCTTCAGTGTTTCACGAAGCCTCGCTCTGCCCACCACTACTAGGCAATATCGCGTTCATAATCGCAGACGAATCGCCTTCAATTTTGAACGCGAAATTGCGTAGCTTGTCAGTGAACTACGGCTCTGTGTAGTAATTGCCGCTCCATCTGAAAGCAGGTGATGACGATTTACTGCTAATCAAGAAACCGGCTTTACTGACGAGATGCGCATGATAATTGAATTCGATTAATTGCACAGCCCTACTTCAGCCCGTCCAATCACAGCTGAGCTGACCTCACTCAAAGAGTCACGAAACAGAAAAGGTAAGCATTTCAAGCTTCTTTATTCCTATTTAAAGCACTTTTGAACGTTTATGATTTATTTTCGTATCTTATTATTTTAACCAGCTCAGCAACGCTAATGCAAAGAGGAACTAACACACCATTACATCAAAGTTATCAATGGCAAGTGTTAAATATGAAGTGTTTTTCACTACAGTTTGTCAGTGGGAAAATAAAAAAATATTTGTTGTCATATTCTATCTCAGTTAGACACAGACAAACATGTCCGGTGATTTTTGTCTTTTAAACCAGGAGGACGGCTGACAGATCTAACTGAGCCACAGAAAAGGTAACGTTAAGACAAACCCACCCATTCACTGTATTACAATAGTTTTAAACTTTGTGTTAATCGTTATTTATGATCCGCTTCGTCAGTTTCATCTAGCATATCCATGTGATGCTAATTAAGTTTACTAATGCAGCCGAAGCCCCAGTAAACAAAGCGGCTCGAGGAGCATTTATGATGGCTGTTTTGCTAACGTTATTTACCATTTCAGACTGATATTTGCTCCTCACATTTTTTTATTTGAAACTCATACTTGCATATGTTTTTGAAAACAATCTTTTCAGAGCAAAGGCAGTGTGGAGCGCTGAGATGTCAAAGTCAACAAGATGACTGCAATACTACAGGCCTAAAGTGAAGTAAGTAGAATTCACATTGATTTAATTGATGGGTTTTAGTGTTATGCGAGATGTAAACCATCATTTTCTGAAAGTGTTTTTTTTTTTTTTAAATATATTTCTTAATTTTTGGATGAATTGCTATTCTTGTAAATGTAGCAGCACAAACGGGTCTTCTGAAGCAGTACAATACAGGTGCATCTCAAAAAAATTGAATATCGTGAAAAAGTTCACGTTCAAGTTTTTTTTATTGTAACTTATTTCGAAAAGTGAGAATTTCATATATTCTAGATTCATTACATGTAAAGTAAAACATTTCAAAAGTTTTTTGTTTTAATTCTGATGATTACAGCTTACAGCTCATGAAAGTCAAAAATCAGTATCTCAAAATACTAGAATATTAACATCTGAGCTTCATTAGATGACCATCCATACAGTATAAATTCCAGGTATCTCTTGTTCTTTGAAACCACAATAATGGGGAACTTGGCAATGGTCCAGAAGACAATCATTGACACCCTCCACAAAGAGGGTAAGTCACAGAAGGTCATTACTGAAAGGAGTGGCTGTTCACAGAGTGCTGTATCAAAGCATATGAAATGCAAAGTTGACTGGAAGGAAGAATTTGGGTAGGAAAAGGTGCACAAGCAACAGGGATGACCGCAAGCTTGAGAATACTGTCAAGCAAAGCCGATTCAAACACTTGGGAGAGCTTCACAAGGAGTGGACTGAAGCTGGAGTCAGTGCATCAAGAGTCACCACGCTCGGACGTCTTCAGGAAAAGGGCTACCAAGCCACTTCTGAACCAGAGACAACGTCAGAAGCATCTTACCTGGACTGTTGTTCAGTGGTCCAAAGTCCTCTTTTCAGATGAAAGTAAATTTTGCATTTCATTTGGAAATCAAGGTCTGGAGGAAGCGTGGAGAGGCACAGAATCCAATCCAATACAGTGTGAAGTTTCTGAAGTCAGAGATGTCTGCTGGTGTTGGTCCATTGTGTTTTATCAAGTCCAGAGTCAATGCAGCCGTCTACCAGGAGATTTTGGAGCACTTTATGCTTCCATCTGCTGACAAGCTTTATGGAGATGCTGATTTCCTTTTTCCAGCAGGACTTTAGCACCTGCCCACAGTGACAAAACCACTTCCAAGTGGTTTGCTGACCACGATATTACTGCGCTTGATTGGCCAGCCTACATGCCTGACCTGAACCCCATATGGAATCTATGGGATATTTTCAAGAGAAAGATGAGAAACAGTCGATCCAACAATCCAGACGAGCTGAAGGCTCAATAGTGCCTCAGCAGTGCCTAGGGCTCTAGACTGTGACCAAAATGGTCGCATTTGCGACCATTTTTTGAGGGTGTGGGAGTAAAAATTTGATGTGGTCGCACTTGTGCGAGTGCATGGTCTGCGCTGCTCCAAAGCACGCACGCTGCCAGCCGCAGCACATTGTAGCAGGAGAAAGTTTCACTGATCACGTGAAGAGAAGCACTTTCAGCGCGAGCGCTTCAGTAGAGCCTGGTTTACGCCCGTTTCACACCGCAAGCAGCGCAGAAGCGGCGCGTATGCAGAGCGGGAGCAGCGCGCGCCCATTGTGCTTTCACTCGCCGCGTCAGCACGAGTGTGAAGGTGTGCTGCCTCTACTCTGCTTGCGGTGTGAAACGGGCGTAAACCAGGCTCTACTGAAGCGGAGCGCTTGCAGAGCGCAACGGAGGATTTGGTTTTCAAACTAAAGTAAAAGACTGCTTCTTAAACAAGAGAAGGTGAACATGCATTTTAGACTGAAATTTAAATCATTGATCAACTCATGCATACACCGCCCAGACAAACACTGGTTCTTCACACCACATGAAGGACATCATGATATCCAAGAAAGTTAGATGTAATGTAGTGTGCCACCATTTTTGATTCGGACTGTATTAGCAGAATGAATAACATATAAAATTTCAGTTTGCCTTTAACTCAATGTCATTATGCTTCAGAAGAATAGAGTTGGGTCTTGAAAGTTCTAGTTCTCGTAGGCTTTCTTAATATGGATTACAATAAAGGACTTGTGTTATATTTCCACTTGTACCTATCTTAAAGTTGCTGTGGGTTTGTATAAAGATGTTGATTTATTAATTTATATTTATTTGGTGGTTTTATTAATGAAAAACCCGATTCAATTCAAGCTCAAGAACATTCAGCTGATACACCCCTGAAAGTTTTTCCCAATTAAATCCAGTTGACTGACAGCTCTGGAAGACATGTGAAAATTACTACAAGTTTTTGAAAAGTACTACAGGGTTTTAAATGGACACACGCCCTACTGAATAAACACTACTCTGATCCTTCACACCTTTATTTTCAATTATGAAAATTTAAATGTCTTTCCACACAAGTCTTAATTTTATGATTTGTGACGCATACTAACACTTTTTTTTTTTATGCATTTAGAAAAAGGAGCCTGACCAGGTGCAGAAGGCAGCAGTCCCCATCATTGCTTTTGAGGAAGTGTCACGAGGAACCCACTGGATGTTTTGATTGTCTTTGAAGACGAAGAGATGATGTCAACCACGTCTAGTGTCAGTGCGCCGCTGCTGCTTTTTGCACTTTATGCCCTTGTTTGGAGTACACTAACTTCTCAAAGCAGCTTTACAGAAAAGGCATGTCTACATTACAATTTAGCCTGATCTGTACTATAAATACTATACTTTGTTAACTTGAATAGTGTTGTATCATTTGATTCATAGTGATACATGGGTGTACTCACTTCTGTTGTATACTGTATGTTTGACTAATTCACTGGAAGCAATATTGATGTGACATACAGTGTCCTCCACTAATATTGGCACCCTTGGTAAATATGAGCAAAGGCAGCTGTGAAAAATAAATCTGCATTGTTTATCCTTTTTATCTTTCATTCAAAAAATTCACAAATTTCCAACCTATCATTGAAGTAAAACAATTGAAAGTGGGGCGGGGGATCTCATTGTGAAATAAATGCTTTCACTATTTCATGTTGGCCACAATTATTGGCACCCAATTATTGCAACGTCCTTTTCCCAGGGTAACAGCTCTGAGTTTTCTCATATAATGCCTGAAGAGTTTGGAGAACACCTGATAAGAGATCAGAGACCATTTCTTCATACAGAATCTCTCCAGATCCTTCAGATTCACAGCTCCATGACGGTGCTTCTTCTCTTCAGTTCACCTCACTCATCTTCTACAGGGTTCAGGTCAGAGGACAGAGACAGCAATGGTAAAAGATTCATTTTGTGATCAGTGACCCATTTTTGTTTATTTTGATGTTTGTTTTGGATTGTTGTCCTGGTGGAAGATCCAAACACGGCCCATTATAAGATCTCTAACAGAGGCAATCAGATTTTGATTTTTTATCTGTTGGTATTTGATAGAATCCATGATGCCATGCATCTGAACAAGATGTTCAGGACCTCTGGCAGAAAAACAGGCCCACAACATTAAAGATCCAGCAGTATATTTAACCGTGGACATGGGGTACTTTTTTTATCCCTGTTTGTACTAAACTCATCTGGTGGGTTTGCTGCCAAAAAGCTATTTTTTTCAGTTTCATCTGACAATAGAAGCCAGTGCCATTTGAAGTTCCAGTCGTGTCTGACAACTGAATTTGCTGGAGCTTGTTTTTGGATGAGTGAGGACAATTTTTCTTGAAACCCTCCCAAACAACATGTGGTGATATAGGGGATGTTTGATTTTTTTTTTTTTTTTTTTGTTTTTTTTTTTTTTTTAGGTTTCTGTCCCCAAGACTCAATTAATCTCTGCAATTCTCCAGCTGTGATCCTTGGAGAGTCTTTGGCTACTCAAACTCTCCTCCTCACCGTGCATTAGGACGATATAGACACACGTCCTCTTTCAGGCAGATTTTTAACATCTTTAGTTGATTGGAACCTCTTAATTATTACCCTGATGGTGGAAATGGGGATTTTCAATGTTTTAACTCTTTTCTTACAGCCACTTTCTATTTTGTGATGCTCAACAATCTTGTTCTTCACATCAGAAATAAATATATATATATATATATATATATATATATATATATATGTTTTTTTTTTTTCATTGTGATGGATGATTAAGGGAATTTGGCCTTTGTGTTCCTCATATTTATAATCCTGTGGAACAGGAAGTCATGGCTGGACAATTTCATGCTCCTAGTCACCCTGGTGTGCTAAAAAAATGTAAATATGAATGGGAATATACTTCAGAGATATTTTACTCATAAGAATTTCTAGGGGTGCCAATAATTGTGGCCAACATTCATTGGCGAAAAACATTTATTTCATCATGAGATTTTCTCCCCACTCTCAATAGTTTTACTTCAATGATAGGTTAGAATTTGGTGAATTTATTGAGTGAAAGATCAAAAGGATAAACAATGCAGATTTATTTTCACAGCCGCCTTTGCTCATATTTATCAAGGGTGCCAATATTAGTGGAGGGCACTGTACTGATACAATTCCTCACTGCTAATCATGATGTTCATTCTATTAAGTAGTATGGGTTTAATACAGGATACAGTCTGATGTAGTAAAATGAAAAAGTTGTATGAACATGCCCTCTGACCTTACCTCCTTTAACAAATGTTGTTCTTGTGGAGTTTCCACACACAAGTACATCTGATGTGCGAGCGGCCATCAGGGACAAATGTAACAGAGCAATTCTTTATAGAATTGCAATATTTTTTGGACATGTATTTAAAATTGTTTTTGTTTTGTTTTATTGTATTTATTTTACATGTTTGAAAATGTTTTTTTATGTTTGTTTCTTTCAGCGTTCTTTTTATTTAAAAACATGGTTGGTGCATTTTATGTTTTGCAATGCTAAAACCATTTGAGGTTTAAATAAACACTGTTTGAATTGTTAATAATCTGTCTGTGTCTGTCATTGAATTTATGTATTTATTGTTATGACTTAAAAAGTGGATTCAGCATTGGGGGAAAATTAGTATATTTTTACTCAAAAGTAATACATTTATAGTATATTGCTTGTGTGTCTCAAAGACACTCATAATTAATTTAATGTACTCGTAATACAAAAAAAGTACACTTTAATATCACTATATAAATAAAGGTGACTAATAAAGCATGAAAATAGGCATGTACTTAAAGTGTACTAAGTATACTTGAAATAGTTCCAATTTAGCATCAAAAAGTACACTAAATACACTTGAAGTTATACTTTAGTATAATTTAATTACAACTAAAATACACTTGGTACAAAAAAAGTTGTTCCAAAATGGCACACTTCAAGTTAACTAATCATTAACACACTTGAAGTATACTGACAATTAGTCTGGCTGCAAGTATACTTGGTATACTTTTTTTTCACTAGGGCAAATTTGCAGATGACTATTTTGATGATATTCGTCCTGTGGAGGGCGACCACAAGCTCTTCGAATCATTTACATAACGTAATCACACACTGGTCATTCTCTGTAACTTGCGTTTATGCAGAAATATTGTACTTTTATATAGTAAAAAAATGTGTGCTGCTGATGCGAGCGATCAGAGTTCGATTCTGGCTTTTGCCAAACTCGTGCAACTCCTTTTCCCATCACATACCAGATCAGAAAGGCATATATATATAATTTTTTTTTTTTTTTTTTTACTGAAAATTGTTTTAGTGAAACAAGCAAAATGTAATTTGTTTTGTCATATGCCATAGGTATGCTTGAATACACACTAGACAAATGCAGCCAAAGTGAATACATCTAAATTTTCATTCAAGCAATGAATTAATGCATAACTTAATTAAATAATTATATAATTTTTTTACTGACAACAACAGGAAACATGAATAAATGAGTAAACGAATTAATAAAAGTAATAATAAAAGTAACAATCACAATAAACATACATATACAAGTCAACAACACCTAAAACAAAGCTTTATTCAAAATTATTGTTCTGACAATTATGTATTTACAGGCAGTGAACCCACATCCTACTGCCATCTCAACAGCTGTGCCAGTTCTGCAGCTGACCACTGTGCCCACCTTCACCTCTTTCTGCTGTCCATCACCTCCCTCACTGCTGCAGTCAGACTGAATCTGATTATGGATGAGAAAGAGACAATGAGGCTGTCCTTGCCTGAGTGAACAGAGAAGATGAGGAAGACCATGATGACACCCCCCTGAACCACACAATCTTGAAGCAAGTGCGGGAGAATATATGCGGGATAATCTGGCTATCGCGGTGTCTGCTCCAAACATTTGTGTGCCTGCTCTCCATGAGCACAACTATCTGTAAAACATTTAAACAGAGTAAAACTTGAAACTTTGAAGCTTCTGTAAACTGGGCTCCATTGACTGAAATGGAATGTATATACTCTAAGGACTAATAGACCAATTTGTTGTCAGAGGCTATTTACATAAACTCCGCTCACCAATGCCTATAAACAGCACTGCAAAATACACGTGTATTTCTGTAGAATCAGTGGCGCAGCAGTAAAATACACGAGATGTGTGCTGCTGATGCGATCGATCCGAGTTCGATTCTGGCTTTTGCCAAACTCGTGCAACTCCTTTTCCCATCACATACCAGATCAGAAAGGCATTTATTTTCAATAAAAAATTAAGTAAATATGTGAAAAGTGGAAATTAAATGCCTCATTAATAATACAGTGTGCTTAGCTGTAGGTAGGTTTTTGTCCCAATAAAGTGACGTTCATCAAGTAAAATGTATGATAATTTGCACTCAATATGTTATTGCATACTGTTTTATAATGTACAGTACTGAAGTAAAAATATCTGCCACCTAACTACTATTTGCACACCTGTTGCTAAAGAAAATGCTGCTATTTTAGTGTAAACACAATTTATCATTATTTGCACTTAGTGTAACTGCCAAAAATATCATAGTTCATTTAAAGAGAGCTCATTCAGTTCAGTCCAATAGCCTTTGTAAAGTTCTTCTATTATGAAATTAGTTCAATTGGGCAATATAGCACTGTTTACTACAACCCCAAATCAGAAAAAGTTGGGACAGTATGGAAAACGCAAATAAAAAAAGAAAGTAGTGATTTCTAAATTTACTTTGACTTGTATTTCATTGCAGACAATATGAACACAACATATTTCATGTTTTGTCTGGTCAACTTCATGTCATTTGTAAATATACATACTTTCCTGTCATTCAGACCTGCAACACATTCCAAAAAAAGTTGGGACAGGAGCAATTTAGGGCTAGTAATGAGGTAAATTGGTTAAATAATGATGTGATTTGAAACAGTTGATGTCAACAGGTGATTGTAATTATGATTTGGTACAAAAGCAGCATCCAAGAAAGGTCTAGTCCTTTAGGAGCAAAGATGGCCGAGGATCGCCAGTTTGCCAACAAATATGTGAGAAAATTATTGAAATGTTTCAAAACAATGTTCCTCAAAGAAAGATAGGAAGAGATTTGGATATTTCACCTTCAACAGTGCATAACATAATTAAAAGATTCAAGGAATCTGGAGGAATTTCAGTGCGTAAAGGACAATTAAGGGCACAAGCCTAAGCTGAACAACCGTGATCTCCGATCCCTCAGGCGGCACTGCATCAAGAATCATCATTCATCTATAAGCGATATCACCACATGGGCTCAGGACTACTTTGGCAAACCTTTGTCAAGTACCACAATACGTAGTTACATCCACAAATGCCAGTTAAAACTGTACTGTGCCAAAAGGAAGCCCTATGTTAACAGTGTCCAGAAGCGCCGTCGACTTCTCTGGGCTCGGAGGCATCTGGGATGGACCATCACACAGTGGAAACGTGTACTGTGGTCAGATGAATCAGTATTTCAGGTATTTTTTGGAGGAATGGACGCCGTGTGCTCCGGACCAAAGAAGAAAAGGATCATCCAGACTGTTACCAGCAACAAGTCCAAAAGCCAGGGTCTGTCATGGTATGGGGTTGTGTCAGTGCCCTTGGCAAAGGTAACTTGCACTTCTGTGATGGCACCATTAATGCTGAAAAGTACATAGAGATTTTGGAGCACAATATGCTGCCTTCAAGAAGACATCTTTTCCAGGGACGTCCATGCATATTTCAACAAGACAATGCAAAACCACATTCTGCACACATTACAAAGTCCTGGCTGCGGAGGAAGAGGGTACGGGTACTTGACTGGCCTGCATGCAGTCCCGACCTGTCTCCAATAGAGAATGTGTGGCGCATTTTGAAGCACAAAATGCGACAACGAAGACCCCGTACTGTTGCCCACCTTAAGACTTGTTTGCAGGAAGAATGGGACAAAATTACAACTGAAACACTTCATCACTTGGTGTCTTCAGTCCCTAAACGTCTTTTAAGTGTTGTGAAAAGGAATGGCAACATTACAAAGTGGTAAATGCTTTACTGTCCCAACTTTTTTTGGAATGTGTTGCAGGTCTGAATGACAGGAAAGGATGTATATTTACAAATGACATGAAGTTGACCAGACAAAACATGAAATATTTTGTGTTCATATTGTCTGCAATGAAATACAAGTCAAAGTAAATTTAGAAATCACTACTTTCTTTTTTTATTTGCGTTTTCCATACTGTCCCAACTTTTTCTGGTTTGGGGTTGTAATATGAAGCCTTATTACAAGCCTTTGTAAAAGAATAGTGTGCACAATTGTTTGTAAGGTAACAACCTGACAGCTGTGCTGAATTAATGTGTTTGTCGTGACAATTAAGCATACTACTCTGAAACATTTGTTGCTAATTGTATACTGTTTCACACACTATTCTTTAAAAAATAGTAGGCAGTATGCACTGTGTACTGGGCAGTAAGCAAGTATGCCATTTCGCACACAGCCATACTCTTTTGCTCGCCTACTGCTTTTTGCCTACTATATGGAAGTATGCGGTTTCGAACGCACCCTCATTTATTAAACGGGAAGAACCATAGACATATAATATACCTAGACGCCTCATTGGCCGCTTTGAGCCGTTGCTGCGATACGTCAACGCGTCCGCCATGTTTGAGAGGGCAAGAATGCCTTAAAAACAATGGAGGTAAACGGGGGAGCTGCGTTTTTTCCGGGATAAAAACACGATAACGTTTACATTTATCAACCGACTTCAGTGGTTTGTGATCTACATGGAGTTAAAAATAACTCTGCCTCCAGTTATTTAGTTAGGCTTGGAAAATTATTAATTTTCTTAAGAAATTGTGAAAGCTCACACTTACACTCGTGTTGATTTGGTTGATTTTTTCGGTTAACAATTCTAATATTAATGTAGTATAACTGTGACATATGTAATGTAATTTTAATGTACATTAAATTAAATTAAGTTGTTTCATTGCTTTCTCTGTCTTCAACCCCACCATTTTAGCTTTTATTGTGCCTCAGGTCAGAACACAGCTCATTCCTTTGAAATACTGCGAATACAAATGAAAAAGCGACACTGGTAGTCTGCTTTTTATTTTCATAGCACTCTATACAGATATAAACTCCACAACAAACAATAACAAATGTAACTGATAATCCTTTATGGATCCAGTAAAACATAGTTACAGGGTAAACTAATATGCACTGATACAGTGCACAGTATAAATATAGTAAAAGTGATATGTAATATTAAAAAGTATATGTAGTACAAGTTTCAGTAAAGTGAATAATATAAAAAGCGAGTACAACAGCACAATAACATAAGTGATATAATAGGTTTATAATAGCACAAATTATATGTGTACTACCATAATAAATAAATGAATAACAATAGATGAATAATAGCAAGTAGAATATGTAATATCATGGGTGGAATAATACAGAATAGACAATAATGAAGAATAAATTAATAGTAAATTAATAATCGTGAAAAGTGCAGTTTTATAATGGTATTTGTGTAATAATTATTAAACAAAGACAACTAATGACAAGCCAAAACTTTGGTCATGAATTCCAAATTGTGTTTAATTAATTAGCTCCTTGAGTTTGCTGCCAAAAAGCTATTTTTTTCAGTTTCATCTGACAATAGAAGCCAGTGCCATTTGAAGTTCCAGTCGTGTCTGACAACTGAATTTGCTGGAGCTTGTTTTTGGATGAGTGAGGACAATTTTTCTTGAAACCCTCCCAAACAACATGTGGTGATATAGGGGATGTTTGATTTTTTTTTTTTTTTTTTTGTTTTTTTTTTTTTTTTAGGTTTCTGTCCCCAAGACTCAATTAATCTCTGCAATTCTCCAGCTGTGATCCTTGGAGAGTCTTTGGCTACTCAAACTCTCCTCCTCACCGTGCATTAGGACGATATAGACACACGTCCTCTTTCAGGCAGATTTTTAACATCTTTAGTTGATTGGAACCTCTTAATTATTACCCTGATGGTGGAAATGGGGATTTTCAATGTTTTAAATCTTTTCTTACAGCCACTTTCTATTTTGTGATGCTCAACAATCTTGTTTTTCACATCAGAAATAAATATATATATATATATATATATATATATATATATATATGTTTTTTTTTTTTCATTGTGATGGATGATTAAGGGAATTTGGCCTTTGTGTTCCTCATATTTATAATCCTGTGGAACAGGAAGTCATGGCTGGACAATTTCATGCTCCTAGTCACCCTGGTGTGCTAAAAAAATGTAAATATGAATGGGAATATACTTCAGAGATATTTTACTCATAAGAATTTCTAGGGGTGCCAATAATTGTGGCCAACATTCATTGGCGAAAAAACATTTATTTCATCATGAGATTTTCTCCCCACTCTCAATAGTTTTACTTCAATGATAGGTTAGAATTTGGTGAATTTATTGAGTGAAAGATCAAAAGGATAAACAATGCAGATTTATTTTCACAGCCGCCTTTGCTCATATTTATCAAGGGTGCCAATATTAGTGGAGGGCACTGTACTGATACAATTCCTCACTGCTAATCATGATGTTCATTCTATTAAGTAGTATGGGTTTAATACAGGATACAGTCTGATGTAGTAAAATGAAAAAGTTGTATGAACATGCCCTCTGACCTTACCTCCTTTAACAAATGTTGTTCTTGTGGAGTTTCCACACACAAGTACATCTGATGTGCGAGCGGCCATCAGGGACAAATGTAACAGAGCAATTCTTTATAGAATTGCAATATTTTTTGGACATGTATTTAAAATTGTTTTTGTTTTGTTTTATTGTATTTATTTTACATGTTTGAAAATGTTTTTTTATGTTTGTTTCTTTCAGCGTTCTTTTTATTTAAAAACATGGTTGGTGCATTTTATGTTTTGCAATGCTAAAACCATTTGAGGTTTAAATAAACACTGTTTGAATTGTTAATAATCTGTCTGTGTCTGTCATTGAATTTATGTATTTATTGTTATGACTTAAAAAGTGGATTCAGCATTGGGGGAAAATTAGTATATTTTTACTCAAAAGTAATACATTTATAGTATATTGCTTGTGTGTCTCAAAGACACTCATAATTAATTTAATGTACTCGTAATACAAAAAAAGTACACTTTAATATCACTATATAAATAAAGGTGACTAATAAAGCATGAAAATAGGCATGTACTTAAAGTGTACTAAGTATACTTGAAATAGTTCCAATTTAGCATCAAAAAGTACACTAAATACACTTGAAGTTATACTTTAGTATAATTTAATTACAACTAAAATACACTTGGTACAAAAAAAGTTGTTCCAAAATGGCACACTTCAAGTTAACTAATCATTAACACACTTGAAGTATACTGACAATTAGTCTGGCTGCAAGTATACTTGGTATACTTTTTTTTCACTAGGGCAAATTTGCAGATGACTATTTTGATGATATTCGTCCTGTGGAGGGCGACCACAAGCTCTTCGAATCATTTACATAACGTAATCACACACTGGTCATTCTCTGTAACTTGCGTTTATGCAGAAATATTGTACTTTTAATATAGTAAAAAAATGTGTGCTGCTGATGCGAGCGATCAGAGTTCGATTCTGGCTTTTGCCAAACTCGTGCAACTCCTTTTCCCATCACATACCAGATCAGAAAGGCATATATATATAATTTTTTTTTTTTTTTTTTACTGAAAATTGTTTTAGTGAAACAAGCAAAATGTAATTTGTTTTGTCATATGCCATAGGTATGCTTGAATACACACTAGACAAATGCAGCCAAAGTGAATACATCTAAATTTTCATTCAAGCAATGAATTAATGCATAACTTAATTAAATAATTATATAATTTTTTTACTGACAACAACAGGAAACATGAATAAATGAGTAAACGAATTAATAAAAGTAATAATAAAAGTAACAATCACAATAAACATACATATACAAGTCAACAACACCTAAAACAAAGCTTTATTCAAAATTATTGTTCTGACAATTATGTATTTACAGGCAGTGAACCCACATCCTACTGCCATCTCAACAGCTGTGCCAGTTCTGCAGCTGACCACTGTGCCCACCTTCACCTCTTTCTGCTGTCCATCACCTCCCTCACTGCTGCAGTCAGACTGAATCTGATTATGGATGAGAAAGAGACAATGAGGCTGTCCTTGCCTGAGTGAACAGAGAAGATGAGGAAGACCATGATGACACCCCCCTGAACCACACAATCTTGAAGCAAGTGCGGGAGAATATATGCGGGATAATCTGGCTATCGCGGTGTCTGCTCCAAACATTTGTGTGCCTGCTCTCCATGAGCACAACTATCTGTAAAACATTTAAACAGAGTAAAACTTGAAACTTTGAAGCTTCTGTAAACTGGGCTCCATTGACTGAAATGGAATGTATATACTCTAAGGACTAATAGACCAATTTGTTGTCAGAGGCTATTTACATAAACTCCGCTCACCAATGCCTATAAACAGCACTGCAAAATACACGTGTATTTCTGTAGAATCAGTGGCGCAGCAGTAAAATACACGAGATGTGTGCTGCTGATGCGATCGATCCGAGTTCGATTCTGGCTTTTGCCAAACTCGTGCAACTCCTTTTCCCATCACATACCAGATCAGAAAGGCATTTATTTTCAATAAAAAATTAAGTAAATATGTGAAAAGTGGAAATTAAATGCCTCATTAATAATACAGTGTGCTTAGCTGTAGGTAGGTTTTTGTCCCAATAAAGTGACGTTCATCAAGTAAAATGTATGATAATTTGCACTCAATATGTTATTGCATACTGTTTTATAATGTACAGTACTGAAGTAAAAATATCTGCCACCTAACTACTATTTGCACACCTGTTGCTAAAGAAAATGCTGCTATTTTAGTGTAAACACAATTTATCATTATTTGCACTTAGTGTAACTGCCAAAAATATCATAGTTCATTTAAAGAGAGCTCATTCAGTTCAGTCCAATAGCCTTTGTAAAGTTCTTCTATTATGAAATTAGTTCAATTGGGCAATATA
>JALXFT010001892.1:70000-80000 GCA_023376895.1 Aspiorhynchus laticeps
TTCTCTACAAAGCTTCAGTTCATGGATATCAAGCTTCTGCCTTCCACAAGAGATGTGACCGTCAGGGCCCTACTTTACTTGTAGCCTACAATCGTTCAGGCTACGTCTTTGGTGGATACACTAGTGTGGATTATTCTCAAAGCGGGCAGCATATTACTGATGAGGACACATTTTTATTCAGTATTCAGAGCAAGATCCCTGTGTGCATCAAAATTAACAGTGGACATTATGCACGTCTCGATGACACTGGAGTGCCCAACTTTGGTCAACAGCTGTACTTTTGCTACAACAACCAACCAGTTGTGTATCATCAAGGAGTGAATGCATTTAGTCTTAATACAACAACAATGTATGGGAACGACACTCAACTGAGTGAATGTGAGGTGTACAAAGTGAAGCAGAGTAAGTCAGTCATCAGGAAAATGCACATATGCACAAGAAGTAACAGATAATTTAATCTTTATTGTTAACATTTTATTTATTATTTAACAGGTTCTCAAGTCAGTACTGAGGAGAAACCATGGAGGAACGTTCTGTGGACAGCTGAGTATGTTTCTACTCAGTTTTTGGTTTCTTTGCTCATTTGCTATTGTAACGATATACAGCTATAGAAATGTGATCTGTGTTGTAGACGAAGAGCAGAGCTCATGAAAATGATCAGGATTTATAAACCCCTGATGTCGTCTGTGAGTCGGGTCAGAATCCTAATGATCGGCCCTGTAGGTGCTGGAAAATCCAGTTTCTTCAACTCCATCAACTCCATCTTCATGGGTCGCATTACCAGCAAAGCCATGTCAGGATCTGCAGGCACTAGTCTCACCACACAGGTACCGACTCGATAAGATTATAGTAGAGTTAAAGGAACGTCTCTTGATGACTTCGGGTCTTGAAGTGATTCTCTTGTTTGTTGGTAGTTTCGCACATATCCAGTGAATGATGGGCGTGGAGGAAAGCCGTTGCCATTTGTGTTGTGTATATATGTATGTATATACATACATGGGACATGGGACTCGAGGAGCAATCAGGTGCAGGACTGGATATTGAGGACATCAACAGCATTCTTCAAGGTCACGTACCGGACCGCTATAAAGTAAGAGTACTCATCTCCAGAATGAATGAAAGTTGAAGTAGAAATTATGTTTGTTTCATGGTAAATCCTCTTGATTTAGTTCAACCCCACAGCTCTGTTTCAACCCGATGAGCAAAAGATGTCCAGACCTGCATCTCTACAGGAGAAGATCCACTGTGTGGTGTACGTGATAGACGCCACCAAAATCTCCCTCATGTCTGACAAACTACAGGAAAAACTTGCTTCCATACGCAGAAAAGTGAACTCACTGGGTGAGTGAATATATTTACACCTTGTGACTAATACAATGTAGGTTGTACATCGATCTACCTAATAGAGTTGCACACAACGTACTGGCCTAATGGTTAGAGATTTGGACTCGTAACCTAAAGGTTGTGGGTTCGAGTCTCGGGCCAGCAGGAATTGTAGGTGGGGGGAGTGAATGTACAGCGCTCTCTCCACCCTCAATACCATGACTGATGTGCCCTTGAGCAAGGCACCGAACCCCCAACTGCTCCCCGGGCGCCGTAGCATAAAAAATGGCTGCCCACTGCTCCGGGTGTGTGTTCACGGTGTGTGTGTGTGTGTTCACTGCTATGTGTGTGCACGTTGGATGGGTTAAATGCAGAGCACAAATTCCGAGTATGGGTCACCATACTTGGCCGAATGTCACTTCACTCACTTTTTTTCACTTTAAAATGTGTAACTTCAGGCATCGCTCAGATCGTCTTGATGACAAAAGTAGATGAAGCATGTCCTCTAGTGGAGAAGGACCTTCAAAGCCTTTATGTCAGCTCCTACATCAAGTCAAAGGTGAGACGCGATCACATGGTCTGTTGCTACAGGACTCAGAGTGAGTGAGATGTTGTTTTGTGTCTGCAGGTTCAGGAGGTGAGCTCTCGGTTGGGTGTGCCGGTGTCTTGTGTGTTACCGGTGAAGAACTACAGTCAGGAGCTGGAGCTGGAGCTCAACTGTGATGTCCTGCTGCTCACCGCTCTACAGCAGATGCTCAACTTCGCAGAAGACTATCTGGATGATGTCTGTCCCATGGAGGACAAACCCAAATAAAGTGCTGTTTATTATAGATTGGGATATTTACCTCTTGATCAGCACAATAAGACATCTTAAGTTAAAAGATTGTTATTAACTTCTGTTTGCCTGTTCTAGTTTTTAATAGCCATAGCAAATCCACTGAAGAAAATGCAAATAAGGTCCTTATATAATTTTCATGCTTTTGTTAGTTGCTTGTTTACTGTTGCTCCATGATCAGGTTTATTGGTGATAGTAGTACTAGAATGATGTATTAGGACTGTGAATTAACAGGAATGTTTTTAAGAAAATCTGTATAACCATTATATATAAAAAAAAAGTTTATTTTGCTAAGTAGGCCATTTTTGAATTCTGTTGAAGTGTGAAAGTTTTTCAAAAGTGTGCAAGATTAAAATAAAAAATAACAATTGATTATACACATTTCTAAGACTAGACGATTATTTTTATTATTTCTATATAGAAATATATGAAATACATTTTAACATTCCAAATTAAATCTTAAATTCTGTATTACTGGCTCACTTGGTGTCTCATTGCTTTATCAAGCAGGCATTGCAGGCAGTGCTTGTGCACAGAGCTACCTCACGAAACGGACTTCGGGCAGACTTCCGAGACAATAGTGAAGCTATATTGGATTCGGACCAATATAGCCAATATTCGTGATTCGTTCCCACCTTGAAATGCATCCAAAGGCAGCATTTTTCAGATTTCGGACGCAGCCACTAGGTGGTCCACCTTCCTGAGTTACAGCTGTGATCGATGATGAGAATAACGACGGTGAGTTCATTATTTCTTTCACAGAGAAAACGGATTGTCAAAGGTAAGCTACAGAGTCGACATAAATATTACAGAATATAAAGTATTTCACATTATATTTAGCTTAAGTTGTAGACAATCATGTACGTTTAATGCAATGCAGTTAATTTCAAACCTCGCTCGATCACTGGGTAAATTTAGCCTAATTAGCCTAAACGTTTTACACAAATGTACTTTAAAATAACCTATATTTTACAATATGAGATGATAGACTCATACCAATCATATGTGGCCTAATAAAAGCTGTTTTATATATATTTATATCGAGCGTGCTGCCTCACTCGAACCGCCATTGATATCACATGGACACAAACACACTGTATATGCTTATTATAACTCATTATTTAAGCTTTATTTTTATGAAATACATTTAGCATGGTTAACTGAGCCAAGAGCATTTTACAATGACATCGGTAAGTGAAAACTTGTGGCGTAAATATATGGAAATCATTCACAAGGTTTTGACACAATTGAATAATTATTTTAGTTTTATCTTTTAAAATTGTATCAGTCTTTTGGATCTGGATCGCAAGTGTCCATGGTTGCTCCCATCACTTGTAAATTACCAGACGAGAAAAGTAAGCGGCTCCGTGCCTTGCTGGGGAATGTGAAACTGTCTCTTCTCTACAAAGCTTCAGTTAATGGATATAAAGCTTCTGCCTTCCATCAGAGATGTGACCGTCAGGGTCCCACTTTACTTGTAGCCTACAATCGTTCAGGCTATTTATATTTATTTGATTTCTTGTTTTTTGAATATTTGATAAACTTTTGAATGTTTGAGGTTTTACTTACTAGTCAGATGGTTCATGGCGCTTTGGAGATGTTCTTCAACAGGAGATCCATTCCAGCTCTGCAGCACGGCCATCAGCATGGAAGAATATAGGAACAATATGTCACATAGCCAACAAAATGTAGTATACAATGTCAGTATTATTAGAAATAAACAAACTACAGCAGAGGTGAAATGCAGAAAAGAGAAATAATAATAATAATATACAAAACATACAAAAAAATCTTAAGATACCACAATTCATATTTTTAGGTTTTACAGATGCATGATGATATAGTTAATATATTGTGAAAAATGTTATTTAATAAGATTTCTCAGATCACCTGTGTTTCCTGTATCTCATTACAAACTTCCCGTTTTAGCTTTTCTTTCCTGACACTCCTGAAATCACAGTACAATTGTTTGCAAAGAAAGTTAAAAACGTGTTTGAAATAGTTTCATTTTAGCTTGACGTAATTGACGTCACCGATTGACCCCACAGTGCAGACTTTTAGGTTAAATTAATTTGCTTAGTGACTACCTACCATTTATCTATTGACAAAGTGCCAGCAAAACATTTACAAAAACTATCAAAAACGCTCATCTAACGTTACACATAAATGTGCTCAAACGTTCATTAATAAGAGCTCAAATCTGTTAGCTTACCTCTAATAGTTAGCCTCTGCAGATAACGGTTGTGATGCTAACGGTCTTTTTGAAGACACTAACCCATTCCTGTAAAGATTCAACACAAACGTGTCAATTACATGTAAGAAAGTGTCAGGAACGGTTGTATGTATCATTTGTGTAACTTTAGGGACTAAACTTACCTGAAAGCAGTGAAAACAGCAGAGAGACAGACTCTCTACTTGTCAGCTGAGAGAGTTGACGCCGTTACCATGGTGTTAACCTCCTCCGCTCCAGTTTAAATGTGATTTGAATGCTCAACGCGCGCACCCATTTGGCCCTGTCCACTCCAACGGTTATTTTCAAAACCGCAGCTTTTTATATGTGGTTTGGCGGTTCGTCCTCACGCAAACTCTGCACCAGGTCACTGAAACCCAACATTTTTGAAAACTCCTGCCAGGTGTGAAGATTTTCTAAAACTCTTGTTATCGTGTAGACAGCGAAACCGGAGTTTTTGGCTTGTGACGTCGGAGCGATTGGACTTCAGGGCCGCAGGGTTGCCAGGTTTTCTCAACAAAACCCGCCCAATTGCTACTCAAAACTAGCCCACTCACATTTCGAGGGGGGTTCCCCTGTAAAGTTCACATTCCAGGGGCTAAATATCACGTTATTGGTGTCACTTCAACCAGCGGACATGAAAAACAACCCGCGGCAACAGTGTTAAAGTAGCCCAATTCTGCGGGAAAACCTGGCAACACTCTGTGCAGACGCAGGCAACGTCACTTCCTCAAGCCCTACTCGCGGCATTATTTAGAAAACGACAACAAATAAAGTTAAGTCTGACACAGAGAAAGGGACCGATGGCCGGCTTCATCTGACTTCAGTTTACAAGCAATACAAGTAACAGACACACATTTTATTTGCACTTATTGTAGCTCGAGCATTTAAGCACCTTGTTTCTCTTTGTTAAACTTCAATGTATTAATTTTTTTCTGACATTGTCATGTGATGCTATTGTATTTATTTTATTTTATTTATTGTTTTTATTTATTTAAATGTATGTGTGTGTACTTCTAACATGTTTGGTTGGTAAAATAAATGTTGTAAATTCAAATCAGAGCGTCTTCCGTTGGGTTTGCTGCCAAAAAGCTATTTTTTTCAGTTTCATCTGACAATAGAAGCCAGTGCCATTTGAAGTTCCAGTCGTGTCTGACAACTGAATTTGCTGGAGCTTGTTTTTGGATGAGTGAGGACAATTTTTCTTGAAACCCTCCCAAACAACATGTGGTGATATAGGGGATGTTTGATTTTTTTTTTTTTTTTTTTGTTTTTTTTTTTTTTTTAGGTTTCTGTCCCCAAGACTCAATTAATCTCTGCAATTCTCCAGCTGTGATCCTTGGAGAGTCTTTGGCTACTCAAACTCTCCTCCTCACCGTGCATTAGGACGATATAGACACACGTCCTCTTTCAGGCAGATTTTTAACATCTTTAGTTGATTGGAACCTCTTAATTATTACCCTGATGGTGGAAATGGGGATTTTCAATGTTTTAAATCTTTTCTTACAGCCACTTTCTATTTTGTGATGCTCAACAATCTTGTTTTTCACATCAGAAATAAATATATATATATATATATATATATATATATATATATATGTTTTTTTTTTTTCATTGTGATGGATGATTAAGGGAATTTGGCCTTTGTGTTCCTCATATTTATAATCCTGTGGAACAGGAAGTCATGGCTGGACAATTTCATGCTCCTAGTCACCCTGGTGTGCTAAAAAAATGTAAATATGAATGGGAATATACTTCAGAGATATTTTACTCATAAGAATTTCTAGGGGTGCCAATAATTGTGGCCAACATTCATTGGCGAAAAAACATTTATTTCATCATGAGATTTTCTCCCCACTCTCAATAGTTTTACTTCAATGATAGGTTAGAATTTGGTGAATTTATTGAGTGAAAGATCAAAAGGATAAACAATGCAGATTTATTTTCACAGCCGCCTTTGCTCATATTTATCAAGGGTGCCAATATTAGTGGAGGGCACTGTACTGATACAATTCCTCACTGCTAATCATGATGTTCATTCTATTAAGTAGTATGGGTTTAATACAGGATACAGTCTGATGTAGTAAAATGAAAAAGTTGTATGAACATGCCCTCTGACCTTACCTCCTTTAACAAATGTTGTTCTTGTGGAGTTTCCACACACAAGTACATCTGATGTGCGAGCGGCCATCAGGGACAAATGTAACAGAGCAATTCTTTATAGAATTGCAATATTTTTTGGACATGTATTTAAAATTGTTTTTGTTTTGTTTTATTGTATTTATTTTACATGTTTGAAAATGTTTTTTTATGTTTGTTTCTTTCAGCGTTCTTTTTATTTAAAAACATGGTTGGTGCATTTTATGTTTTGCAATGCTAAAACCATTTGAGGTTTAAATAAACACTGTTTGAATTGTTAATAATCTGTCTGTGTCTGTCATTGAATTTATGTATTTATTGTTATGACTTAAAAAGTGGATTCAGCATTGGGGGAAAATTAGTATATTTTTACTCAAAAGTAATACATTTATAGTATATTGCTTGTGTGTCTCAAAGACACTCATAATTAATTTAATGTACTCGTAATACAAAAAAAGTACACTTTAATATCACTATATAAATAAAGGTGACTAATAAAGCATGAAAATAGGCATGTACTTAAAGTGTACTAAGTATACTTGAAATAGTTCCAATTTAGCATCAAAAAGTACACTAAATACACTTGAAGTTATACTTTAGTATAATTTAATTACAACTAAAATACACTTGGTACAAAAAAAGTTGTTCCAAAATGGCACACTTCAAGTTAACTAATCATTAACACACTTGAAGTATACTGACAATTAGTCTGGCTGCAAGTATACTTGGTATACTTTTTTTTCACTAGGGCAAATTTGCAGATGACTATTTTGATGATATTCGTCCTGTGGAGGGCGACCACAAGCTCTTCGAATCATTTACATAACGTAATCACACACTGGTCATTCTCTGTAACTTGCGTTTATGCAGAAATATTGTACTTTTAATATAGTAAAAAAATGTGTGCTGCTGATGCGAGCGATCAGAGTTCGATTCTGGCTTTTGCCAAACTCGTGCAACTCCTTTTCCCATCACATACCAGATCAGAAAGGCATATATATATAATTTTTTTTTTTTTTTTTTACTGAAAATTGTTTTAGTGAAACAAGCAAAATGTAATTTGTTTTGTCATATGCCATAGGTATGCTTGAATACACACTAGACAAATGCAGCCAAAGTGAATACATCTAAATTTTCATTCAAGCAATGAATTAATGCATAACTTAATTAAATAATTATATAATTTTTTTACTGACAACAACAGGAAACATGAATAAATGAGTAAACGAATTAATAAAAGTAATAATAAAAGTAACAATCACAATAAACATACATATACAAGTCAACAACACCTAAAACAAAGCTTTATTCAAAATTATTGTTCTGACAATTATGTATTTACAGGCAGTGAACCCACATCCTACTGCCATCTCAACAGCTGTGCCAGTTCTGCAGCTGACCACTGTGCCCACCTTCACCTCTTTCTGCTGTCCATCACCTCCCTCACTGCTGCAGTCAGACTGAATCTGATTATGGATGAGAAAGAGACAATGAGGCTGTCCTTGCCTGAGTGAACAGAGAAGATGAGGAAGACCATGATGACACCCCCCTGAACCACACAATCTTGAAGCAAGTGCGGGAGAATATATGCGGGATAATCTGGCTATCGCGGTGTCTGCTCCAAACATTTGTGTGCCTGCTCTCCATGAGCACAACTATCTGTAAAACATTTAAACAGAGTAAAACTTGAAACTTTGAAGCTTCTGTAAACTGGGCTCCATTGACTGAAATGGAATGTATATACTCTAAGGACTAATAGACCAATTTGTTGTCAGAGGCTATTTACATAAACTCCGCTCACCAATGCCTATAAACAGCACTGCAAAATACACGTGTATTTCTGTAGAATCAGTGGCGCAGCAGTAAAATACACGAGATGTGTGCTGCTGATGCGATCGATCCGAGTTCGATTCTGGCTTTTGCCAAACTCGTGCAACTCCTTTTCCCATCACATACCAGATCAGAAAGGCATTTATTTTCAATAAAAAATTAAGTAAATATGTGAAAAGTGGAAATTAAATGCCTCATTAATAATACAGTGTGCTTAGCTGTAGGTAGGTTTTTGTCCCAATAAAGTGACGTTCATCAAGTAAAATGTATGATAATTTGCACTCAATATGTTATTGCATACTGTTTTATAATGTACAGTACTGAAGTAAAAATATCTGCCACCTAACTACTATTTGCACACCTGTTGCTAAAGAAAATGCTGCTATTTTAGTGTAAACACAATTTATCATTATTTGCACTTAGTGTAACTGCCAAAAATATCATAGTTCATTTAAAGAGAGCTCATTCAGTTCAGTCCAATAGCCTTTGTAAAGTTCTTCTATTATGAAATTAGTTCAATTGGGCAATATAGCACTGTTTACTACAACCCCAAATCAGAAAAAGTTGGGACAGTATGGAAAACGCAAATAAAAAAAGAAAGTAGTGATTTCTAAATTTACTTTGACTTGTATTTCATTGCAGACAATATGAACACAACATATTTCATGTTTTGTCTGGTCAACTTCATGTCATTTGTAAATATACATACTTTCCTGTCATTCAGACCTGCAACACATTCCAAAAAAAGTTGGGACAGGAGCAATTTAGGGCTAGTAATGAGGTAAATTGGTTAAATAATGATGTGATTTGAAACAGTTGATGTCAACAGGTGATTGTAATTATGATTTGGTACAAAAGCAGCATCCAAGAAAGGTCTAGTCCTTTAGGAGCAAAGATGGGCCGAGGATCGCCAGTTTGCCAACAAATATGTGAGAAAATTATTGAAATGTTTCAAAACAATGTTCCTCAAAGAAAGATAGGAAGAGATTTGGATATTTCACCTTCAACAGTGCATAACATAATTAAAAGATTCAAGGAATCTGGAGGAATTTCAGTGCGTAAAGGACAATTAAGGGCACAAGCCTAAGCTGAACAACCGTGATCTCCGATCCCTCAGGCGGCACTGCATCAAGAATCATCATTCATCTATAAGCGATATCACCACATGGGCTCAGGACTACTTTGGCAAACCTTTGTCAAGTACCACAATACGTAGTTACATCCACAAATGCCAGTTAAAACTGTACTGTGCCAAAAGGAAGCCCTATGTTAACAGTGTCCAGAAGCGCCGTCGACTTCTCTGGGCTCGGAGGCATCTGGGATGGACCATCACACAGTGGAAACGTGTACTGTGGTCAGATGAATCAGTATTTCAGGTATTTTTTGGGAGGAATGGACGCCGTGTGCTCCGGACCAAAGAAGAAAAGGATCATCCAGACTGTTACCAGCAACAAGTCCAAAAGCCAGGGTCTGTCATGGTATGGGGTTGTGTCAGTGCCCTTGGCAAAGGTAACTTGCACTTCTGTGATGGCACCATTAATGCTGAAAAGTACATAGAGATTTTGGAGCACAATATGCTGCCTTCAAGAAGACATCTTTTCCAGGGACGTCCATGCATATTTCAACAAGACAATGCAAAACCA
>JALXFT010001892.1:85000-101436 GCA_023376895.1 Aspiorhynchus laticeps
CAATTATTAACCTAATTATATAAAATTATGTTGTCAGTGCCCTACAAAATAACTGGTTCTTGGATTTTTATATTTTTTTGTCCCTAAGACTGACAGAAAAAGATAAGGCCTAGGAAATGTCTTAAGCTATAATGCAAAGAATAAAAAAAATAAAAAATAAAAAAATAAAATAAAATGAATAATTAAATAAATAAATAATTAAAATAAAATGAATAATTAAATAAATAACTATTGATTGATTTTTTTCTAGTGATTAAAGAGATGTTTAAAAGTCTCTCTCTCTCTCTCTCTGTCTCTCTCACCCACCTCCTCACACTCGCACTTAACACACAGACTCAACCATCCCCCCACATACACAGAGCCAGTGTGATCAAATGTCTTGATAGTTTATTAATTTTCTGTTATTCATAGACCTTTTGTAAAGTCATGAAACTAACCATACTTCTTCAGAATGACTTGCTCTATGTATGTAAAAAGTTTTGAAGTGTTTGGAAGCTGCACTTTAAAGATATAAGAAAATAACTGCTCTCTTTTTTACTGTAACTTTAACAAATCGCCATTAATACACCGTTCAAGATATCCTAAATCCGTTAGAAATTTAGCATCTTCAGTATATTGGCATCATGTTGGCAAAGTTTGGTGTGAACTACTTGTTTCTGCTTGGAGGAAGGAGTATGAATTTATTTACAGCTTGATATTCCCCGAAAATGACATTAAAAAAAGATAGCCGGCTTCCTGTTGGTCGTAGCTAATGAGTGTAAATTAGAAAGTTGTCCGGCTTGATTAGAACAATTTATGTACCGAGTTTGGTGTTTTTAGCTAAAACTAACCCCCCCATTTCTGACAAAAGGTGGCGCTATAGAGTGCATCTTCCACGCCCGTTTATGAGCTTTTTCCAGTGTCTAACTACCATTAATACTCATATGTGTGTTGAGTTTCATGACATTCTAAAACATGTTATCTGCTTCAAAATCACCAGAAACAAATTTTCAAGTTTGACATGTTGCCATGGCAACAGTATTTTAGATATCAATATTCCCTTCGCAGTTTTACATCGGCCGTGTTTTGACATTATTCTGATGAAGTTTGAAGCAAATCGATTAAAAATAAGATGCTGAATTCAAAGCATTTTGAAAATGACACACTTCCTGCTGCCAGTTGGTGGTGCTATAACTTTGACTCCTAATAGTCACATCTATGCGCTCGGCATCATACAACGAACAAAATCCTGAAGTTTGATCCAAATTAGACAATGTATGTGGCTGTTATTAGATGCTTCCTGTCTCTCATTTCTCGCCATAACTTCATCACCTCGCCACGGGCAAACCGTTCGAGATATCAATAATATACTGGCAATTTTGCGTCCCCAATGTCTTGAGATTGTGTTCACCTAGTTTGGTGGCAATCGGGTGGTAATCCTCAGAGGAGTATATCAAATTCCAGAGCATGCGCTTTTTAAACAGCCCTAAATAGCCGACTTCCTGTTGGGCGGAGCCTATGAAATGCAGGATGAAAGTTGTTCAGCTCAATAAGATCTATATGTGTACCGAGTTTCATATGAATATGTGCAAGTATGTGTGAGCTATACATCAAGTTTTCAGACTGTGCTCCAGGGGGCGCCGTAGAGCCCCTGTGCCACGCCCGGGTCCCAGCCTCTGTGGCGTCCTGATGGCCGCGGATTCCAACGTGTGTGCGAATTTTCAAGAGTTTTTGAGCACGTTAAGGCCCCCAAAAGTACCTGGATGGTTGAATAAAAAAAAAAAATCCTTAGGGGAACAATGATTCAATATAGCTGCAAGCAGCGATGGCGGGCCCAAGCTGTCAGTGCAACCGCCACCCCGGTGGCATCAAGAAAAAAGGGCACAGCGAGCACATGCATTTACAGTAACCCTCTGGCAGTCTGGTTTTAATTGATACAGCAATTAAAGGGTTAATCCAAACCATCAAGACTGTGAAAAACTGTTACTTTAATAAATTGTCACGGCAACACCGTTCAAGATAGCCAAAATCCGTTTACAAATTTAAGTTCCTGAATGTTTTGGCATTATGTAGACAAAGTTTGGTGTGTATAGTATAATGCTCCTCTGAGGAGTATGCATTAATTCACACCCATATTTTTCCAAATATCCACATTCAAATCAAAATAGCCGACTTCCTGTTGGTTGTATCTAATGACTGTAAATTAGAAGGTTGTCCAGCTTGATGAGACCAATATATGTACCAAGTTTGGTGACTGTAGCTATAACTAACCGCCCAAGTTTTCTGAAAAGGTGGCGCTATGCAGTGCCTCTTCCACGCCCGTTCATGAGCTTTTTTCAGTGTCTAACTATCATTAATACTGATATGTGTGTTGAGTTTCATGACATTCTAATCATGTTATCTGCCTCAAAATCACCGGAAAAGAATATTGAGGTTTGATACATTGCCATGGCAACAGTATTCTAGATATTAATATTCCCTTCACAGTTTTACATCGGCCGTGTTTTGACATTATTCTGATGAAGTTTGAAGCAAATTGAGTAAAAATAAGATGCTGAATTCAAAGCATTTTGAAAATGACACACTTCCTGCTGCCAGTTGGTGGCGCTATAACTTTGACTCCTAATAGTCACATCTATACACTCGGCATCATACAACGAACAAAACCCTGAAGTTTGATCAAAATCAGACAATGTATGTGGATGTTATTAGATGCTTCCTGTCTCTCATTTTTCACCATAAATTCATCGCCTCGCTACGGGCAAACCGTTCGAAATATCAAAAATATCCTGGCAATTTTGCGTCCCCAATGTCTTGAGATCATGTTCTCCGAGTTTGGTGGCAATCGGGTGGTAATCCTCAGAGGAGTATATCAAATTCCAGAGCATGCGCTTTTTAAACAGCCCTAAATAGCTGACTTCCTGTTGGGCGGAGCCTATGAAATGCAGGATGAAAGTTCTTCAGCTCAATGAGATCTATATGTGTACCGAGTTTCATATGAATATGTGCAAGTATGTGTGAGCTATACATCAAGTTTTCAGACTGTGCTCCAGGGGGCGCCGTAGAGCCCCTGTGCCACGCCCGGCTCCCAGCCTCAGTGGCGTCCTGATGGCCGCGGATTCCAACGAGTGTGCAAATTTTCAAGAGTTTTTGAGTACTTTAAGTCCACCACAAATGCCCGGAAGGTTGAAAAAAAATATAATCCTTAGGGGAACAATGATTCAATATAGCTGCAAGCAGCGATGGTGGGCCCAAGCTGTCAGTGCAACCGCCACCCCGGTGGCATCAAGAAAAATGGGCACAGCGAGCACATGCAGTAACCCTCTGGCAGTCTGGTTTTAATTGATACAGCAATTAAAGGGTTAATCCAAACCATCAAGACTGTGAAAGACTGTTACTTTAATAAATCGTCACAGCAACACCGTTCAAGATATCCAAAATCCGTTTACAATTTAAGTTACTCAATGTTTTGGCATCATGTAGACAAAGTTTGGTGTGTATAGTATAATGCTCCTCTGAGGAGTATGCATTAATTCACACCCATATTTTTCCAAATATCCACATTCAAATCAAAATAGCCGACTTCCTGTTGGTTGTAGCTAATGACTGTAAATTAGAAGGTTGTCCAGCTTGATGAGACCAATATATGTACCAGTTTTGGTGACTGTAGCTAAAACTAACCCCCCAAGTTTTCTGAAAAGGTGGCGCTATGCAGTGCCTCTTCCACGCCCTTTTATGAGCTTTTGCCAGTGTCTGTCTATCATTAATACTGATATGTGTGTTGAGTTTCATGAAATTCTAATTATTATTTGCAGCACAAAAATTTATAAGACCACGTGTATTTATCTTTAGATTTTTTTTATGTTGTAATTAACAATTATTAACCTATTTATATAAAATTATGTTGTCAGTGCCCTACAAATGAACTGATTCTAGGATTTTTTTGTCTGTAAAACTGACAGAAAAGGATAAGGCCTAAGAGATTTCTTAAGCTGTAATGCAAAAAAATAAAACATAGTAAATAAATTAATAAGTGCTGATTGTTTTTTTTTCAAGTGATTAAAGAGATGTTTAAAAGTCTCTCTCTCTCTCTCTCTCTCTCTCTCTCTCTCTCTCTCTCTCAATTCAATTCAATTCAATATGTGCTTTATTGGCATGACAATTGTTACAATGTATTGCCAAAGCATAGTGTTTACATTAAATATAGAACAAATATGTATTTAAAAAATAAAATAAATAATAATTAAAAATAAATAAATAAATAAATATATAAACACATGCATGTATATATAATTAAACAAAATAGAACAAATCAATTCTACGAATTCTAGAATTCTATGAACAATTTAAAATTTAGTGTGGTGTGTGTGTGTGTGTGTGTGTGTGTGTGTGTGTGTTTGTGTTTGTTTGTGTGTGTGTGTGTGTGGGCGCATCACTGATTTGTTGACTCCTCCCTCTTTTTGTGACAGGCGTCAATGTATCTTGCTGCTAGTAAGATACAATCTTGTTTTTCATCTAATAAATATTGAAGTTGTGTTTTCTTGTTTAACATTTTGAAGTCAGGGTAAAGTATTTCCAATTTAAGATAACATTTCTTTCTAATTTCTTCATAGCAGGTGGTAAGGAAGTGTTGCTCTGTCTCCACTTCTCCATGGGTACAGTATGGGCAGATGCGGCTCTCTCTGGGCAGCCAGTGCTGTCGATATCTGCCCATCTCTATAGTCAGAGTATGACCGCTCAGTCTGTACCTCGTCATTTGTCTTCTTAATTTACAGTCTTTCACTGTACTCAGATATTCTGCAGTTGTGTAATCTCTATTTAGGGTCAAATAACATTCAAGTTTACTTTGTTTTTCTGTTGTTTCATTCCAATAGGTTTGTTTTTATAATTTGGGTGGGCAGAATTTTGTGGATGGGTGTTTCAGTGTCCTGATGCTGGAGGTCTGTTAGTCATGTTAGTTTGTGTTTGCAGCTTCAGGACACTCTCTCTCTCTCTCTCCTCTCTCTCTCTCTCTCTCTCTCTCTCTCTCTCTCAGTGTCACCCTGACTCTGAACACACACACACACACACACACACACACATCCCCCCACACAGACAGATGGAGAGTGACATCAAAAGTCTGATAGTTTTAAAATTTTCTGCTATCCATAGTGTATTGTATATTCATGAAATTAATCACATTTCCTAAGAATGACTTGTTCTGTGTATGTAATTTTTTATGAAGTGTTTGGAAGCTGCACTTTAAAGATACAAGAAAATTACTGCTATCTTTTTTTACTGTTATTTTAATAAATCACCATTGCCACACTGTTCGAGATATTACCATTTTTAATAATTATTTTAATGATCTATAAGCATTTGTGAAATATTTTGCCTGCATTACAGCTTAGTCTTCATCTGTGAGCTGAACTGTTTTACTGTTACATTCATGAGATGATGTAAATTCAGATGAATATCATGTCAGAGGGTGTCATAGTTCACTATCAAATTACTGTCAAATTATTATTTGCAGCACAAAAAATTATAAGACCACGTGTATGTATCTTTAGATTTTTTTATGTTGTAATTAACATAATTATTAACCTAATTATATAAAATGATGTTATCAGTGCCCTACAAATTAACTGGTTCTTGGATTTTTATATTTTTTTGTCCCTAAGACTGACAGAAAAAAATAAGGCCTAGGAAAAGCTATAATGCAAAAAAAAAAAAAAAAAAAAAAATTAAAAAATAAAATAAAATGAATAATTAAATAAATAAAATAAAATAAAAATAATAATTAAATAAATAAATACTGATTGATTTTTTTCTAGTGATTAAAGAGATGTTTAAAAGTCTCTCTCTCTTTCTGGGTCTCTCTGTCTGTCTCTCTCACCCCCCTCCTCACACTAACACTTAACACAGACTCACCCATCCCCCCACATACACAGAGCCAGTGTGATCAAATGTCTTGATAGTTTATTAATTTTCTGTTATTCATAGACCTTTTGTAAAGTCATGAAACTAATCATACTTCTTCAGAATGACTTGCTCTATGTATGTAAAAAGTTTTGAAGTGTTTGGAAGCTGCACTTTAAAGATAAGAAAAGAACTGCTCTCTTTTTTACTGTAACTTTAACAAATCGCCATTAATACACCGTTCAAGATATCCTAAATCCGTTAGCAATTTAGCATCTTCAGTATATTGGCATCATGTTGACAAAGTTTGGTGTGAACTACTTGTTTGTGCTTGGAGGAGTATCAATTTATTTACAGCTTGATATTCCCCGAAAATTAAATAAAAAAAAAAGATAGCTGGCTTCCTGTTGGTCGTAGCTAATGAGTGTAAATTAGAAAGTTGTCCGGCTTGAATAGAACAATTTATGTACCGAGTTTGGTGTCTGTAGCTAAAACTAACCCCCCCATTTTTGACAAAAGGTGGCGCTATAGAGCGCCTCTTCCACGCCCGTTTATGAGCTTTTTCCAGTGTCTAACTATCATTAATACTCATATGTGTGTTGAGTTTCATGACATTCTAAACATGTTATCTGCTTCAAAATCACCAGAAACAAATTTTCAAGTTTGAAACGTTGCCATGGCAACAGTATTATAGATATCAATATTCCCTTCATAGTTTTACATCGGCCGTGCTTTGACATTATTCTGATGAAGTTTGAAGCAAATCGATTAAAAATAAGATGCTGAATTCAAAGCATTTTGAAAATGACACACTTCCTGCTGCCAGTTGGTGGCGCTATAACTTTGACTCCTAATAGTCACATCTATGCGCTCGGCATCAAACAACGAACAAAACCCTGAAGTTTGATCAAAATCAGACAATGTATGTGGATGTTATTAGACGCTTCCTGTCTCTCATTTTTCGCCATAAATTCATCGCCTCGCCACGGGCAAACCGTTCGAGATATCAAAAATATCCTGGCAATTTTGCGTCCCCAATGTCTTGAGATCATGTTCACCGAGTTTGGTGGCAATCGGGTGGTAATCTTCAGAGGAGTATATCAAATTCCAGAGCATGGTTTTTTAAACAGCCCTGAATAGCCGACTTCCTGTTGGGCGGAGCCTATGACATGCAGTGTGAAATTTGTTCGGCTCAATGAGATCTATATGTGTACCGAGTTTCATATGAATACGTGCAAGCATGTGTGAGCTATACATCAAGTTTTCAAACTGTGTTCTAGGGGGCGCCGTAGAGCCCCTGTGCCGCGCCCGGGTCCCAGCCTCTGTGGCGTCCGGACGCCAACAGATTCCAACGTGCGTGCGAATTTTCAAGAGTTTTTGAGCACGTTAAGACCCCCAAAAGTTGCCGGATGGTTGAATAAAAAATAAAAAAAAAAAAAAAAAAAAAAATAATAATCCTTTGGAAATCAATAGGGCCCTGCGCCTTACTGGCTTGGGCCCTAAATATAGCTGCAAGCAGCGATGGCGGGCCCAAGCTGTCAGTGCAACCGCCACGCCGGTGGCATCACGAAAAAGGGGCACAGCGAGCACATGCATTTACAGTAACCCTCTGGCAGTCTGGTTTTAATTGATACAGCAATTAAAGGGTTAATCCAAACCATCAAGACTGTGAAAGACTGTTACTTTAATAAATTGTCACGGCAACAACGTTCAAGATATCCAAAATCCGTTTACAAATTTAAGTTCCTGAATGTTTTGGCATCATGTAGACAAAGTTTGGTGTGTATAGTATAATGCTCCTCTGAGGAGTATGCATTAATTCACACCCATATTTTTCCAAATATCCACATTCAAATCAAAATAGCCGACTTCCTTTTGGGTGTAGCTAATGACTGTAAATTAGAAGGTTGTCCAGCTTGATGAGACCAAAATATGTACCAAGTTTGGTGACTAGATAAAACTAACCCCCCAAGTTTTCTGAAAAGGTGGCGCTATGCAGTGCCTCTTCCACGCCCTTTTATGAGCTTTTGCCAGTGTCTATCTATCATTAATACTGATATGTGTGTTGAGTTTCATGAAAATCTAAGCATGTTATCCGCCTCAAAATCACCGGAAAAGAATATTCAAGTTTGACACGTTGCCATGGCAACAGTATTTTAGATATCAATATTCCCTCAACAGTTTTACATGGGCCGTGTTTTGACATTATTCTGATGTAGTTTGAAACAAATCGAGTAAAAGTAAAATGCTGAATTCAAAGCATTTTGAAAATGACACACTTCCTGCTGCCAGATGGTGGCGCTATAACTTTGACTTCTGATAGTCACATCTATGCGATCGCCATCATACACCGAACAAACCCCTGAAGTTTGATCAAAATCAGACAATGTAGGTGGAGATGGTAGGTTTAGGTGTATGTAAGGTGGGAGGAGTGATCCAGCCACACCCCCTGGATCTTGTGTTCTGCAGTGAGGACCATCTCTGGAAATCCCTGACTAGAGGGGTGGTTTAACACAAGGGGTAGCACTGGGCACGTAGCTAGACCCAGAGGGCGGGCTGTCATTAAACGTCAAAATTTGTTTGGCTGATGATTCTGTCACTAATGCTCGTAACAAATCAGATGTGACGTCTTTCAACAAAAGGGTAGTACTATCTGTAGTGCTGGCCTCAGACTTTTTTTATGTAGGATATTCCAGTTCAACCTCAACTAAACTAATCATAGGCAATTTTGTAGACATTACAAAAATGAAAATGATACCCAAATAATCAATAAAAACATTTTTTCACACTATTTTATTTTTTTTATAGGGCCAGCAGAGAAGGCCCTGCTGCCCCTGACTGCCCAGATTAAAAGACACATTTATCTCCCAAACAGAAAAGTTAAACAAACACAACACAGAGGGATACAGAACACAAATATTTTTTTCAAGATGCAAAAAATGAAACCCTACAACTGTACACTTGATAAAAAATGAAATATAAACCTCTGAAATTTCATTGTAAAAAATAAAATAAAATAAAAAATTCAAGTGTACAGTTTCATTTTTTGTATCTTGAAAAAAATATGTATGTGTTGTATCCCTCTGTGTTGTGTTTGTTTATTTTTTGTGTTAGGAAGATAACTGAGCCTTTAAATCTCCTTTGTAATAGATATGCCTAATAAGTAAAGAACAAGGCATTTATAGCTGTATTTATAAACTACTTACTAATGAATATTAATATTGGGGCAATGCTTTATAAAGGATGAACTAACTATTTACTAATGCTTACCTAATGATTCATAGTGTGCAATCATTATGAAGTGTTATTTCTCTCTCTCTCTCTCTCTCTCTCTCTCTCTCTCTCTCTCCGTCTCTCTCCCTCTCCCTCACCCACCCCCTCACCCAGCTCCTCACTTCCACACTCAACACACACCCATCCACACACACACACACACACACACATACACATACACACACAGTGCACACAGATCAGTTGTCTGCTAGATTTTTTAATTTTCTGTTATTCATAGACCTTTTGTAAAGTCATGAAACTAACCATACTTCTTCAGAATGACTTGCTCTATGTATATAAAAAGTGTTGAAGTGTTTGGAAGCTGCACTTTAAAGATATAAGAAAATAACTGCTCTCTTTATTATTGTAACTTTAATAAACTTTAACAAATTAACTGGTTCTTGGATTTTTATTTTTATTTATTTTTTGTCCCCAAGACTGACAGAAAAAGATAAGGCGTAGGAGATTTCTTAAGCTATAATACAAAAAAAAAGAATAATTAAATAAATAAAATAAAATAAAACGAATAATTAAATAAATAAATACTGAATGATTTTTTTCTAGTGATTAAAGAGATGTTTAAAAGTCTCTCTCTCTCTCTCTCTGTGTCTCTCTCTCTCTCTCTCTGTGTCTCTCTCTCTGTTTCTCTCTCTCTCTCTCTCTCTCTCTCTCTCTCTCTGTGTCTCTCTCTCTGTTTCTCTCTCTCTCTCTCTGTCTCTCTCTGTGTCTCTCTCTCTGTCTCTCTCACCCACCTCCTAACACTCACACTTAACACATAGACTCACCCATCCCCCCACATACACAGAGCCAGTGTGATCAAATGTCTTGATAGTTTATTAATTTTCTGTTATTCATAGACCTTTTGTAAAGTCATGAAACTAACCATACTTCTTCAGAATGACTTGCTCTATGTATGTAAAAAGTTTTGAAGTGTTTGGAAGCTGCACTTTAAAGATATAAGAAAATAACTGCTCTTTTTTACTGTAACTTTAACAAATCGCCATTAATACACCGTTCAAGATATCCTAAATCCGTTAGCAATTTAGCATCTTCAGTATATTGGCATCATGTTGACAAAGTTTGGTGTGAACTACTTGTTTCTGCTTGGAGGAGTATCAATTTGTTTACAGCTTGATATTCCCCGAAAATTAAATAAAAAAAAAAAGATAGCTGGCTTCCTGTTGGTCGTAGCTAATGAGTGTAAATTAGAAAGTTGTCCGGCTTGAATAGAACAATTTATGTACCGAGTTTGGTGTCTGTAGCTAAAACTAACCCCCCCATTTTTGACAAAAGGTGGCGCTATAGAGCGCCTCTTCCACGCCCGTTTATGAGCTTTTTCCAGTGTCTAACTATCATTAATACTCATATGTGTGTTGAGTTTCATGACATTCTAAACATGTTATCTGCTTCAAAATCACCAAAAACAAATTTTCAAGTTTGAAACGTTGCCATGGCAACAGTATTATAGATATCAATATTCCCTTCACAGTTTTACATCGGCCGTGCTTTGACATTATTCTGATGAAGTTTGAAGCAAATCGATTAAAAATAAGATGCTGAATTCAAAGCATTTTGAAAATGACACACTTCCTGCTGCCAGTTGGTGGCGCTATAACTTTGACTCCTAATAGTCACATCTATGCGCTCGGCATCAAACAACGAACAAAACCCTGAAGTTTGATCAAAATCAGACAATGTATGTGGATGTTATTAGACGCTTCCTGTCTCTCATTTTTCGCCATAAATTCATCGCCTCGCCACGGGCAAACCGTTCGAGATATCAAAAATATCCTGGCAATTTTGCGTCCCCAATGCCTTGAGATCATGTTCACCGAGTTTGGTGGCAATAGGGTGGTAATCTTCAGAGGAGTATATCAAATTCCAGAGCATGGTTTTTTAAACAGCCCTGAATAGCCGACTTCCTGTTGGGCGGAGCCAATGACATGCAGTGTGAAATTTGTTCGGCTCAATGAGATCTATATGTGTACCGAGTTTTATATGAATACGTGCAAGCATGTGTGAGCTATACATCAAGTTTTCAAACTGTGTTCTAGGGGGCGCCGTAGAGCCCCTGTGCCGCGCCCAGGTCCCAGCCTCTGTGGCGTCCGGACGCCAACAGATTCCAACGTGCGTGCGAATTTTCAAGAGTTTTTGAGCATGTTAAGGCCCCCAAAAGTACCCGGATGGTTGAATAAAAAATAAAAAAAAAAAAAAAAAAAAAAAAAAATAATAATCCTTTGGAAATCAATAGGGCCCTGCGCCTTACTGGCTTGGGCCCTAAAAAATAAAATAATAATCCTTAGAAGAACAAGAGGGCCCTGCGCCTTACTGGCTTGGGCCCTAATAATCCTTTGGAAATCAATAGGGCCCTGCGCCTTACTGGCTTGGGCCCTAATAAGATAACCTTGTTTGAAATGGGTTTGGCTAAAAGAAAATTTTGGTTTCGTCTATACTACTAGGTACTTATACTATATTGACTGGGTTAAATAGAATTGCATTACTAAAAAGAGACTAAAATACAGTTTTCATTGACTAAAACTAAACTAAATGTCATCAGTTTTCGTCGACTAAAACTAAACTAAATGTCATCAGTTTTCGTCGACTAAAACTAGACGAAAATAGTCACGGATAATTCTGACTAAAATAAGACTAAAATGCTCAGACTTTTAGTTGACTGAAACTTGACTAGACTAAAAAGAGTATGAACATGACTAAAACTAATAAAAACTAAAATGACTGCTTCACACAAAAACTAGACTAAAACTAAAATTACAACAGGCTGCCAAAAACAACACTAACTAGTAGTATACTTGTAAGTGTGCTATTTCAATACTCCTTGGGACTAAATTGGCCCACTTTCTAGTATATAAATGTATACTTTAAGTATAACAGTAGTAAACTTTGAGTACACAACTAGTTTACATCAAAGTTTTTAGCTTGTATTGCAACTAGACTAAAAGTGAATTTATAGGTATACTGATAGTTTACTAATTAAATACTTGTAGTAGCATTTTTAGTACACTTTGAAGTATAGTCTAAGTAAACTACTAGTTTAGTAGTTTTATACTGCAAGTATACTCGTAAGTTTTCTTTAAGTGAACTTTACATCATACTTTAAGTATACTAATATGTTGCTATTTAGGTATTAATTTGTATATATTTTGTTATATGAATATCTGAACATACAAAACATCAAAAGAAAGAACAGGGTATCTGCTTGCAAACAAAAACATTTTATTCTAGTTTCATGCAATTTTCTTTTTTTAAACACTTGAATGTAGGTAAGTTTCATAAATAAAAAAAATAAAGAAATAAACAACATTTTAAACAAAAAGCTGAAAAAATACTATTAATTGGATTCAGAATGATAATCAAAACGTAGATGGAGTCGATCAACACCCCAAAGCTTGACAGTCATTATTACCTCTTCATTGGTCGACATTTTATTCCATAACGTTACACAGTTTTGATGCTGTTTTAACACTTGGAAGCATCTGTTGTTTTGGTTTCTTCTTCACTTGTGTTTTTTTTGTGGAAATTCTGTACAGAAGATGTGTACTAGCGCGCCCTACCGTATAACAATGAAAACACAGATTATCGGAGCACAAGTATAGCTCAAATATAGACTTTTAGAAATGTAGACTTTTTCTAAGTATACAGGTACATCTCAGAAAATTGGAATATGGTGAAAAAGTTATTTTTTTCTTTTAACTTATTTCAAAAAGTGAAACTTTCATATATTTTAGAATCATTACATGTAAAGTACAAACCCGATTCCAAAAAAGTTGGGACACTGTACAAATTATGAATAAAAAAGTAATGCAATAATTTACAAATCTCATAAACTTATATTTTATTCACAATAGAATATAGATAACATATCAAATGTTGAAAGTGAGACAATTTGAAATGTCATGCTAAATATTGGCTCATTTTGGATTTCATGAGAGCTACACATTCCAAAAAAGTTGGGACAGGTAGCAATAAGAGGCCGTAAAAGTTAAATGTACATATAAGGAACAGCTGAAGGACAAATTTGCAGCTTATTAGGTCAATTGGCAACATGATTGGGTATAAAAAGAGCCTCTCAGAGTGGCAGTGTCTCTCAGAAGTCAAGATGGGAAAAGGATCACCAATTCCCCCAATGCTGCGGCGAAAAATAGTGGAGCAATATCAGAAAGGAGTTTCTCAGAGAAAAATTGCAAAGAGTTTGAAGTTATCATCATCTACAGTGCATAATATCATCCAAAGATTCAGAGAATCTGGAACAATCTTTGTGCGTAAGGGTCAAGGCCGGAAAACCATACTGGATGCCCGTGATCTTCGGGCCCTTAGACAGCACTGCATCACATACAGGAATGCTACTGTAATGGAAATCACAACATGGGCTCAGGAATACTTCCAGAAAACATTGTCGGTGAACACAATCCACCGTGCCATTCGCCGTTGCCAGCTAAAACTCTATAGGTCAAAAAAGAAGCCATATCTAAACATGATCCAGAAGCGCAGGTGTTTTCTCTGGGCCAAGGCTCATTTAAAATGGACTGTGGCAAAGTGGAAAACTGTTCTGTGGTCAGACAAATCAAAATTTGAAGTTCTTTTTGGAAAACTGGGACGCCGTGTCATCCGGACTAAAGAGGACTAGGACAACCCAAGTTGTTATCAGCGCTCAGTTCAGAAGCCTGCATCTCTGATGGTATGGGGTTGCATGAGTGCATGTGGCATGGGCAGCTTACACATCTGGAAAGGCACCATCAATGCTGAAAGGTATATCCAAGTTCTAGAACAATATATGCTCCCATCCAGACGTCGCCTCTTTCAGGGAAGACCTTGCATTTTCCAACATGACAATGCCAGACCACATACTGCATCAATTACAACATCATGGCTGCATAGAAGAAGGATCCGGGTACTGAAATGGCCAGCCTGTAGTCCAGATCTTTCACCCATAGAAAACATTTGGCGCATCATAAAGAGGAAGATGCGACAAAGAAGACCTAAGACAGTTGAGCAACTAGAAGCCTGTATTAGACAAGAATGGGACAACATTCCTATTCCTAAACTTGAGCAACTTGTCTCCTCAGTCCCCAGACATTTGCAGACTGTTATAAAAAGAAGAGGGGATGCCACACAGTGGTAAACATGGCCTTGTCCCAACTTTTTTGAGATGTGTTGATGCCATGAAATTTAAAATCAACTTATTTTTCCCTTAAAATTATACATTTTCTCAGTTTAAACATTTGATATGTCATCTATGTTGTATTCTGAATAAAATATTGAAATTTGAAACTTCCACATCATTGCATTCTGTTTTTATTCACAATTTGTACAGTGTCCCAACTTTTTTGGAATCGGGTTTGTAAAACACTTCAAAAGTTTTTTTGTTTTAAATTTGATGATTAGAGCTTACAGCTAATGAAAGTCAAAAATCAGTATCTCAAAATATTAGAATATTTCCTAAGATCAATCAAAAAAAGGATTTGCAAAACAGAAAAGTTCAAGTTCTTTAAAGTATGTTCATTTATGCACTCAATACTTGGTCGGGGCTCCTTTAGCACAAATTCCAGCATCAGTGAGGTGTGGCATGGAAGCGATCAGCCTGTGGCATTGCTGAGGCACTATTGAGCCTTCAGCTCGTCTGGATTGTTGGATCGACTGTTTCTCATCTTTCTCTTGAAAATATCCCATAGATTCCATATGGGGTTCAGGTCAGGCATGTTGGCTGGCCAATCAAGCACAGTAATATCATGGTCAGCAAACCACTTGGAAGTGGTTTTGGCACTGTGGGCAGGTGCTAAAGTCCTGCTGGAAAAGAAAATCAGCATCTCCATAAAGCTTGTCAGCAGATGGAAGCATAAAGTGCTCCAAAATCTCCTGGTAGACGGCTGCATTGACTTTGGACTTGATAAAACACAATGGACCAACACCAGCAGACGTCACGGCACCCCAAATCATCCCCGACTTCGGAATCTTCACACTGGACTTCAAGCAGCCTCTCCAGTCTTCTTCCAGACACCAGACCTTGATTTCCAAATGAAAAGCAAAATGTACTTTTATCTGAAAAGAGGACTTTGGACCACTGAGCAACAGTCCAGTTCTTTTTCTCCTTAGCCCAGGTAAGATGCTTCTGAAGATGTTTCTGTTTCAGAAGTGGCTTGGTAGCCCTTTTCCCGAAGACGTCTGAGCGTGGTGACTCTTGATGCACTGACTCCAGCTTCAGTCCACTCCTTGTGAAGCTCTCCCAAGTGTTTGAATCGGCTTTGCTTGACAGTATTCTCAAGCTTGCGGTCATCCCTGTTGCTTGTGCACATTTTCCTACCCAAATTCTTCCTTCCAGTCAACTTTGCATTTAATATGCTTTGATACAGCACTCCTTGACCAGCCACCCCTTTCAGTAATGACCCTCTGTGACTTACCCTCTTTGTGGAGGGTGTCAATAATTGTCTTCTGGACCATTGCCAAGTCAGCTGTGTTCCCCATTATTGTGGTTTCAAAGAACAAGAGATACCCAGAATTTATACTGTATGCGCGGTCATTTATTGAAACTCAAATGTAAATATTCTAATATTTTGAGATACTGATTTTTGACTTTCATTAGCTGTAAGCTCTAATCATCAAAATTAAAACAAAAAAACGTTTGAAGTGTTTTACTTTACATGTAATGAATCTAAAATATATGAAAGTTTCACTTTTTGAAATAAGTTACAAGAAAACTTTTTCACCATATTCTAATTTTTTGAGATGTAGCTGTAAGTCAAGTATACTTAAATGTCATTACATAAAGCCCATTTCTGAGAAGTACATAAAAAGTAGACTAAAAGTATACTTTCCTATTTTTTAGTTTAAAAGAAGTATACTAATAGCACACTTAAATAAACTTATTTTTCGTAAGGGTACCTGTACAGCTGAGACTTGGTAACAGCAGAGACTAACCACAAACCCTTGATCTTCAGAAAATCACTTCTCATGCACCCAAGCAGCTTCAAAGCATGATCCTGACACCGCAACACTACAACCTCAAGGTTGTCTACAAGCTGGGGCTTAAAATGTTCATCAGTGACATGTTAAGTAGGGCAGCTGCTGACTATACTGGCAAGGAAGCAGTTTACCAGCAGCATGCCATGTCATCTGCAGAAAGAGTAGGAATATGTACAACTCATCAACCAAGAATACATTTGGCCAGAAGACTTTCTGAATAACCGTTCAACTTGCAATGAATTTGCAACACACAATCAACCAAAAGAAACCATGCTATCTCATGACATCTCCAGCAGGCCATGGCAGAT
>JALXFT010001893.1:0-59999 GCA_023376895.1 Aspiorhynchus laticeps
TGAATTCGGGCAGGCACTAGAGCGGGCAGTAGAAATGTAGGCCAGACGCAACCAAGGTCGGATTAGTCTGACCTTTGAGATTTTTACTTCCTAACTCAAGCCCGCGCCACGTCTCTGCACTTTGGTGCCTGGTGGAAGGAAGCCCTGTAATCGGGGCCCTCACTTGCTCATTTTCATATCAAAAATACTATAAACATGGTATTAGTTTTCTTTGTAGTGGATATGACACATGATAATGGAGGCTATCATTGTTTGCCATATTGGCACTTCGGGCCATCAGACCACAAGATGAGACACAGAGAAGCACACAAAAATGGCTGAAAAACAGGTGTCAATTTACCAGTCAATTATTTACTTGTTTTACTACAATTATTTACTTGTTTTACACAAAATTCTTGGTTTATCACAATTACAGGAACATTGGACACACTATGGATAGAAGAAGCACAGTTATCATAAGAAATCATACAGTTATACACTTAATCATGCGTTTTTACACTCAAGCATCAACCCCAAAGGAAATAACAGTCAAAAATGGATTTTTATTCTTTATAACATCTTTCTAGAAGAATAGTGAAAGTTTTCTTGGGGAAGCACGTGAAAAATCTTTAATAATTCACAAAATCTTCAGTGTTTACAGGTTTCAAAAAGGAAAATTTCAACACTCCGAACTTGAAAATCAACACAAAAATACCAGCAAGCATGACCTACATACATGTAGAGGTTTGAATGAATATCTCAAAGGATTTCATAAAGATTTTCAGTTTTTTACAAGTTTCAAAAAGGAAAATTTCAAAACGCTCCGGCTTGAAAATAAATACAAAAATATTATAAGCATGGCCTACATACATGTAGAGTTTTGAATGAATATCTCAATGATTTCATATAGATTTTTCAGTTTTTACAAGTTTCAAAAAGAAAATTTCAACGCTCCGGCTTGAAATAAATACAAAAATATTAGTAAGCATGGCCTACATACATGTAGAGTTTTGAATGAATATCTCAAGGATTTCATATAGATTTTCAGTTTTTACAAGTTTCAAAAAGGAAAATTTCAACGCTCCGGCTTGAAAATAAATACAAAAATATTAGTAAGCATGGCCTACATACATGTAGATTTTTGAATGAATATCTCAAGGATTTCATATAGATTTTCAGTTTTTACAAGTTTCAAAAAGGAAAATTTCAACGCTCCGGCTTGAAAATGAACACAAAAATATTAGTAAGCATGGCCTACATGCATGCAGAGGTTTTGAGTGCATTTGATGAGGAGTGTTTAAATTAATTAGGTTTTTAACTTTAAAATTCACTATAAAACACCTTTAAAAAGTTAAAAACAGCAACAAACAACATAATTCATCTTGGAATAGAACAATCACATGATTAAAAACATTAAAACATAGAAATACAGGATACATTTTGAAATACTTGATATAAACTAACTATCTGAGAGAGTTTAGAGGCGATGACGTCACGGTCGACGCCCCCCTCGAGTTGCTATGAGACGAGGGAGAGCTACAGAGACTCATTTCTCTTCAAATTCTCACAACGATGGTTAGTAAAGCTTTGATCGGTTACATTCTAGAAAAACGACGTACTGTTAGCCTGAGGAAGAAGTGATTAACTTCGAAACGTCGCGTAACACAGTGACGTCGTGTTTTAAGGAATTCCAGCAGATCGAAAGACGATAATTACTGTCATGACGAGATATATTGAGAGATACAGACCGAGAACGATGCAAAGAAACAGCGTCAGATTCACGTCCGTACCACCTGACGAAGAACGACGTTATTTCTTAAACAAACAAACAGCACGTCCACGTGCTGGTGAACAACAACGAAATCGGCGGATGGATATGGAAGGTGGGTCTTTTGAAGACGATTTTGTAGATCCACACCGATTTCAGTATGCTGAATACAAACAAAAAGCCCGTTTTCGGGCTACCAAACAAGGACAAAGTATATATAACGAGGATCAAGATGATCAGCGTTACAATAATAACTATACATATTTCCATAATCGCAGATCTAGATCTATGCCAAACAGAAACACATACCAAGAGGGTATGGAGTTTAGTTTTGGAAGATTCAGAGACCAAGAAAGGGAAAACAGATATTTTCCTGACTACAAAGAAAGAAAAGACAGATATGTTCAAAACAAAAATGAAAAGTTTTTCCCTCAAAGAAGGGAATTCATAAATACTCAATACAAACAAAGACAACAAACAAACAGACGTGCTCTCACCGATAGAGGTCTGTTTCCTGACCACAGACTGGTCAGAACTTTCCCACGAGACACATACAACACTGATCAATTTTATAATGACTTTGATCAGGAGAGAACACAAAAAAGAATGACTAGAACAGCTCGTAGAAATCACAGAAAGACTCTAGATAGACGCATGAGGAATGAGGGAGATGAAAATTGGTATTATTATGATGATGACAATGAACGTGACTATAATCTTCGTGATTATGATGCACGTGAACACCAAACTTTGGTGCAGGAGAGTGATAACTTTCATGAAACAGAACCACCCAGACCCCATGCCTGGAGCAAGAGAGATGCATACATTGAATCCTCTCGTGGCTCGGCCAGTGGAGATGCGGGTGGCTTCTCGTGCGCTAACGGAGCGAGTAGAGACATCAGAATAGAACAACCACCGAATAGGTTTCAAAGAGATAGAGAGACACGCCGCTTTCCTCAGAAAGGAGGGAGAGGAAAGAGCAGACCTAGGAGGTATTTTGATCAAACTAATCAGAAATCAAATTACATTCCAGCTACAACAAAACTAAGAACAACAGTAAAAGTCATGTACAAACTGATTAGATTTGTACACCACTTAAACAAAACAACAACCAAAGTGACAAATAATACACCTGTGACTTTCAAACGATTAACAGACCTGTTAATCAATTCCATCAAACCGGCAATGCCCGATGATAGTGTCAAAAAACTTCTGGAGGGCAATGCAAGGAACTGGGCGCACAATGCACAATCGATTCTGGAGGAACACTATGAAATTTTAGTAGAAAAAACAATAACAGAATTAAGACAACAAACAGACCCATCAGATTGGTTCCGGGCCTTCGAAATAGCGAAGACCTGGACCAATAAGAACTTTGGGAGACGAGTAGACACGGACATTTTCACACAGGTTGAAGCACTCTTCACGGCAGAATCATGCGACGAATATGATCGAAGAGAACAACAAAAAGAGTCACGTGCGGCTACCGTAGATGAAGCTCCACGCGAAACACAAACAGTTAGACCCAAAGCGGGCACAACACATATTTACGTACAAACATCTCCAAGGGGACAAGGGGCTCCGAATGTGACGACTAATACCCCTCCAATCCGAGGTGACTGGTCCTTTGATATGGAGTTCCCCCTCTTGAACCAAGACCCGCTCTGGAACCAACACCAGTCAGATCGGTTCCACCTCTCCCAAAAAGAAAACCTAGGAGAATTTTTACTGACTTGTTGGTTAATACGGAGGAACAAACAGACACGGTTGAAAAACAAACTACAAACATGGTCGAAACACAACAGAGAAAACAAAACACTCTTTCACCTTCTCATGAATCACTACAGACACAAGAAAGAGAAGATGTGACAATAACACGCACTGAAAATAATGTAAAAGGAGGTGCAACAACCTTAACGGAGATCACAGGGCCACAACCTCTCCCCCCTTCCCTTATTAGACTTCCTGGTTCTCCTGTACTCTTTTCTGAAGACTCAGAGGAGCTTCAACCATACTCAGGAGATACAGCTAAGCAGTTAGAATTCTTGGAAGAGATGGTTCGAGAAAATGAAACAGTGAGACAGAAGGAAACCACACAATCCGAAAGTGTTGAAAGTGTGACAGGATCACGTCAAGAAGAAACCCAACAGGAGGAGACGGTTGCTCCGGCCACTCCCACAACACCAAGAGCGGTAGGTCGACCATATCGACACATCAATACGGACAGAAAACAAACAGATTGGAGTCTCAATCTAAAGAAAAAGTTTGTCATTCTTGGAGATTCCAACGTGTCCAGAATTCCGGCCTTTCACATCCCTGATTTACAAATAGATAGCTTTCCGGGAGCAAAATTCCAACATGCTGGAAATTTAGTGGAAAAAGCTACTATTGCCTTGGAACCGGAGATCTTGGTGTTGTCGTTTGGCCTGAACAACCGTTCCCAAAGATGTTTCTCCACAACCAGCAAAGAGATCCACAGGGCTTATAGATTAGCTAGAACCCGTTTACCACACACAGAAATAGTGGTACCGGTGGTCAATTTTTGTGATCAACTTCCCAGTGATGAACAGAACCTTCTACTGGAAATTAACGAGTACATCAGAACCAACCTTAATTTTTTGGATCCACTGCCCTCTGCTCAATTCAGAGTTGAGAGTGACTCAGTACATTGGACATCGTCAACAGCTCGTTATATGTTAGAGCATTGGGCACGGTCTTTAAACTTCTGAGTACCGTAAACCCTATAAATAGTCAAGATAAATTAATAGTTAATCTATCATCGTCCACTCTGTCAATTGAGCAGAGGGCAGTACTTCTAAGGGGACTCTCATTTGTCCCTACACCACAAAATGTGAGGACACAAAAGATAGAATTATTACAAGGTCTACAAAAATACCACAGAAGACTGAAATTGGAAACTTTTTTTGAAAATAAAAAGAGTAATAAGAAGAAACTGCCATTCACTCACGGCTCAGAGTGGACACCAACCCTCTGTAGCTTACCCCCACATGTTAGAGCCCTTATCAGAGCAGACATTTATGCATTTAGCCACCTAAATTGGGGCTTAATAGAAAAACAGAATCTTACAATACGCGAAAAACAAGCCATTAAAGAATTACAGAAAAACAATAAATTAGTTATCAAACCGGCAGATAAGGGAAATGCGGTAGTACTCATGAATAAAGAAGACTACCTGTGGGAGGGGAAAAGACAGCTGGAGGTGAAAGATCATTACAAGCCTCTCACGGCACCCATTTACACACAGACTTCATTAGAAATAAGAAACATTTTGGAAGAAATGTGTGACAAGGGAGTAATCAGTGGGGAACAAAAGAATTATTTATTGGGATCAGGAACGCCTAGACCAAGACGATTTTACCTTCTACCAAAAATCCACAAGGATCCTGGTAGTTGGAGTAAGGCTTTCAAAATCCCTCCAGGAAGACCTATTGTATCTGACTGTGACAGTGAGTCCTACTACACGGCAGAATTCATAGAGTATTTTCTAGGCCCAATTTCGCAAAAGCACGGAAGTTATCTCAAAGATACTTATGATTTTATTCAAAAAACAAAAAATCTCTTAGTCCCTACTGATTCTCTCTTGTTTACTATAGATATAGATAGCTTATATACAAATATAGAGACAACAGAGGGCATAAAGGCCGTAAAGGATTGTATGCTGAGATTTCCTGATTCAAAAAGGCCTGACAAATACATTTTAAAACTATTGGAAATAAATCTTACAAAAAATGACTTCGAATTTGACTCAAAATTTCATTTACAGATAAAAGGCACGGCGATGGGCAAAAAGTTTGCTCCGTCATACGCCAATATATTTATGGCCGCTTGGGAACAGAAAGCCTTAGCATCCTTCCACTTAAAACCGTTGGCATATTTCAGATTTTTAGATGACATCTGGGGCATCTGGACCCATGGCATGGAGGAATTTAAGAAATTTACACATCATCTTAATCATCAACAGAAGTCGATAAAGATTAAATTTGAAACCAACTCATCGGAAGTAAATTTCTTAGATGTCGTGACATACAAAGGACCAAACTTTTCAGAGAGAGGACACCTCGACTACAAGGTTTTCTTCAAGCCTACGGATACACACTGCTTACTACACAGGGAAAGTTTTCATCCGAGCCATACTTTTCGTGGCATACTTAAGTCACAACTTCTCAGATTTCATCGTATATGCTCACAAGAAACAGAATTCAGGAAAGCAGTAAAGATCCTTTTCAAGGCCTTGAAGAAAAGAAGAAAATACTCCAGAGGATACCTCAGAAGAGCCATTAGGTCATTTAATCAATCAGTCACGAATCCGATAAAAATCACACAAGACAGAAACAAAATAGTTCCCTTGGTATCATTTTTTTCACAACACAGTACTCAATTAAACAAAGCCACCAAGGAAAACTTTACAAAATTTATGGAACCCACGCGTACATTACAAAAGCATAGACCCATTGCTGCATACAAAAGAAACACTAATTTATTAGACACATTAGTTTGTAGCAAAATTAAATCAACACCACCTAAATCCAGAGGAAAAGCACACAAACATTTAACACACAAAAGATGGGTTCAAAATAAGACTAACAAACAGATTTACTCCACCCAACAAAATATGCCTTCCCAAGTGTCTAACTGCATTTATCTGATTTTCTGTAGTAAATGTGAAAAACAATATGTAGGACAGACAAAAAACCAGTTGCTGCAAAGGATTTATCAACACACATATAACATTAAAAATAAAATTGAAAAAAGGAGATATGTAGTGAGACACTTTATGATACATGGCTTGGAAGCCATGAGAGTCACGGCCTTAGAATCTGATCCTCATTGGTCCCTCCGTGAGCGACTCAGGACGGAACGAACCTGGATCAAACGACTGGACAGTCTTTACCCAAGGGGACTGAATGAGGCGTGATGATGTGTTTTCTTTTTTGTCTTCTATCCATCCATTCATTCTTTATATTTCTTCTTTTTCCGTTGATAAAACCTTATATTTTACTTATTCTAATATCCACAGGATCATTTAAGATAATCTAAAACAGTGACTCTGTATTTTTCGGAAATAACATCTGACTGACACCTAAAACTTAGCCCTGGGTGGCCATGTGGATGGTGGACACCTGACGGTTTTTACCCTAATGAGTGTGACTATCTAACCCCGATCTACACATGGCCTGAACTTAAGGTCAATACAGCCCTAGAGAAAATTCCCCTTCACACCTTACACCTAAATATGTTTACCCCTAGACAAAATAGCCCTAATTAATTAAGTGATTAAAACTAAAAGTGTTTACCCCTAGACAAAATAACCCTAATTAATTAGGTGGTTAAAACTAAAAGAGCAAATATCCGAACCACACAGATTTAATGGAATGAGTTTGGGTGGGCACTGAGATGAGGGGCTGAATTCGGGCAGGCACTAGAGCGGGCAGTAGAAATGTAGGCCAGAGCGCAACCAAGGTCGGATTAGTCTGACCTTTGGAGATTTTTACTTCCTAACTCAAGCCCGCGCCACGTCTCTGCACTTTGGTGCCTGGTGGAAGGAAGCCCTGTAATCGGGGCCCTCCTTGCTCATTTTCATATCAAAAATACTATAAACATGGTATTAGTTTCTTTGTAGTGGATATGACACATGATAATGGAGGCTATCATGTTTGCCCATTTGGCACTTCGGCCATCAGACCACAAGATGGAGACACAGAGAAGCACACAAAATGGCTGAAAAACAGGTGTCAGTTTACCAGTCAATTATTTACTTGTTTTACTACAATTATTTACTTGTTTTACACAAAATTCTTGGTTTTATCACAATTACAGGAACATTGGACACACTATGGATAGAAGAAGCACAGTTATCATAAGAAATCATACAGTTATACACTTAATCATGCGTTTTTACACTCAAGCATCAACCCCAAAGGAAACTAACAGTCAAAAATGGATTTTTATTCTTTATAACATCTTTCTAGAAGAATAGTGAAAGGTTTCTTGGGGAAGCACGTGAAAAATCTTTAATAATTCACAAAATCTTCAGTTTTTACAGGTTTCAAAAAGGAAAATTTCAACACTCCGACTTGAAAATCAACACAAAAATACCAGCAAGCATGACCTACATACATGTAGAGTTTTGAATGAATATCTCAAGGATTTCATATAGATTTTCAGTTTTTACAAGTTTCAAAAAGGAAAATTTCAACGCTCCGGCTTGAAAATAAATACAAAAATATTAGTAAGCATGGCCTACATACATGCAGAGTTTTGAATGAATATCTCAATGATTTCATATAGATTTTCAGTTTTTACAAGTTTCAAAAAGGAAAATTTCAACGCTCAGGCTTGAAAATAAATACAAAAATATTAGTAAGCATGGCCTACATACATGTAGAGTTTTGAATGAATATCTCAAGGATTTCATATAGATTTTCAGTTTTTACAAGTTTCAAAAAGGAAAATTTCAACGCTCCGGCTTGAAAATAAATACAAAAATATTAGTAAGCATGGCCTACATACATGTAGAGTTTTGAATGAATATCTCAAGGATTTCATATAGATTTTCAGTTTTTACAAGTTTCAAAAAGGAAAATTTCAACGCTCCGGCTTGAAAATGAACACAAAAATATTAGTAAGCATGGCCTACATGCATGCAGAGGTTTTGAGTGCATTTGATGAGGAGTGTTTAAATTAATTAGGTTTTTAACTTTAAAATTCACTATAAAACACCTTTAAAAAGTTAAAAACAGCAACAAACAACATAATTCATCTTGGAATAGAACAATCACATGATTAAAAACATTAAAACATAGAAATACAGGATACATTTTGAAATACTTGATATAAACTAACTATCTGAGAGAGTTTAGAGGCGATGACGTCACGGTCGACGCCCCCCTCGAGTTGCTATGAGACGAGGGAGAGGCTACAGAGACTCATTTCTCTTCAAATTCTCACAACGATGGTTAGTAAAGCTTTGATCGGTTACATTCTAGAAAAACGACGTACTGTTAGCCTGAGGAAGAAGTGATTAACTTCGAAACGTCGCGTAACACAGTGACGTCGTGTTTTAAGGAATTCCAGCAGATCGAAAGACGATAATTACTGTCATGACGAGATATATTGAGAGATACAGACCGAGAACGATGCAAAGAAACAGCGTCAGATTCACGTCCGTACCACCTGACGAAGAACGACGTTATTTCTTAAACAAACAAACAGCACGTCCACGTGCTGGTGAACAACAACGAAATCGGCGGATGGATATGGAAGGTGGGTCTTTTGAAGACGATTTTGTAGATCCACACCGATTTCAGTATGCTGAATACAAACAAAAAGCCCGTTTTCGGGCTACCAAACAAGGACAAAGTATATATAACGAGGATCAAGATGATCAGCGTTACAATAATAACTATACATATTTCCATAATCGCAGATCTAGATCTATGCCAAACAGAAACACATACCAAGAGGGTATGGAGTTTAGTTTTGGAAGATTCAGAGACCAAGAAAGGGAAAACAGATATTTTCCTGACTACAAAGAAAGAAAAGACAGATATGTTCAAAACAAAAATGAAAAGTTTTTCCCTCAAAGAAGGGAATTCATAAATACTCAATACAAACAAAGACAACAAACAAACAGACGTGCTCTCACCGATAGAGGTCTGTTTCCTGACCACAGACTGGTCAGAACTTTCCCACGAGACACATACAACACTGATCAATTTTATAATGACTTTGATCAGGAGAGAACACAAAAAAGAATGACTAGAACAGCTCGTAGAAATCACAGAAAGACTCTAGATAGACGCATGAGGAATGAGGGAGATGAAAATTGGTATTATTATGATGATGACAATGAACGTGACTATAATCTTCGTGATTATGATGCACGTGAACACCAAACTTTGGTGCAGGAGAGTGATAACTTTCATGAAACAGAACCACCCAGACCCCATGCCTGGAGCAAGAGAGATGCATACATTGAATCCTCTCGTGGCTCGGCCAGTGGAGATGCGGGTGGCTTCTCGTGCGCTAACGGAGCGAGTAGAGACATCAGAATAGAACAACCACCGAATAGGTTTCAAAGAGATAGAGAGACACGCCGCTTTCCTCAGAAAGGAGGGAGAGGAAAGAGCAGACCTAGGAGGTATTTTGATCAAACTAATCAGAAATCAAATTACATTCCAGCTACAACAAAACTAAGAACAACAGTAAAAGTCATGTACAAACTGATTAGATTTGTACACCACTTAAACAAAACAACAACCAAAGTGACAAATAATACACCTGTGACTTTCAAACGATTAACAGACCTGTTAATCAATTCCATCAAACCGGCAATGCCCGATGATAGTGTCAAAAAACTTCTGGAGGGCAATGCAAGGAACTGGGCGCACAATGCACAATCGATTCTGGAGGAACACTATGAAATTTTAGTAGAAAAAACAATAACAGAATTAAGACAACAAACAGACCCATCAGATTGGTTCCGGGCCTTCGAAATAGCGAAGACCTGGACCAATAAGAACTTTGGGAGACGAGTAGACACGGACATTTTCACACAGGTTGAAGCACTCTTCACGGCAGAATCATGCGACGAATATGATCGAAGAGAACAACAAAAAGAGTCACGTGCGGCTACCGTAGATGAAGCTCCACGCGAAACACAAACAGTTAGACCCAAAGCGGGCACAACACATATTTACGTACAAACATCTCCAAGGGGACAAGGGGCTCCGAATGTGACGACTAATACCCCTCCAATCCGAGGTGACTGGTCCTTTGATATGGAGTTCCCCCCTCTTGAACCAAGACCCGCTCTGGAACCAACACCAGTCAGATCGGTTCCACCTCTCCCAAAAAGAAAACCTAGGAGAATTTTTACTGACTTGTTGGTTAATACGGAGGAACAAACAGACACGGTTGAAAAACAAACTACAAACATGGTCGAAACACAACAGAGAAAACAAAACACTCTTTCACCTTCTCATGAATCACTACAGACACAAGAAAGAGAAGATGTGACAATAACACGCACTGAAAATAATGTAAAAGGAGGTGCAACAACCTTAACGGAGATCACAGGGCCACAACCTCTCCCCCCTTCCCTTATTAGACTTCCTGGTTCTCCTGTACTCTTTTCTGAAGACTCAGAGGAGCTTCAACCATACTCAGGAGATACAGCTAAGCAGTTAGAATTCTTGGAAGAGATGGTTCGAGAAAATGAAACAGTGAGACAGAAGGAAACCACACAATCCGAAAGTGTTGAAAGTGTGACAGGATCACGTCAAGAAGAAACCCAACAGGAGGAGACGGTTGCTCCGGCCACTCCCACAACACCAAGAGCGGTAGGTCGACCATATCGACACATCAATACGGACAGAAAACAAACAGATTGGAGTCTCAATCTAAAGAAAAAGTTTGTCATTCTTGGAGATTCCAACGTGTCCAGAATTCCGGCCTTTCACATCCCTGATTTACAAATAGATAGCTTTCCGGGAGCAAAATTCCAACATGCTGGAAATTTAGTGGAAAAAGCTACTATTGCCTTGGAACCGGAGATCTTGGTGTTGTCGTTTGGCCTGAACAACCGTTCCCAAAGATGTTTCTCCACAACCAGCAAAGAGATCCACAGGGCTTATAGATTAGCTAGAACCCGTTTACCACACACAGAAATAGTGGTACCGGTGGTCAATTTTTGTGATCAACTTCCCAGTGATGAACAGAACCTTCTACTGGAAATTAACGAGTACATCAGAACCAACCTTAATTTTTTGGATCCACTGCCCTCTGCTCAATTCAGAGTTGAGAGTGACTCAGTACATTGGACATCGTCAACAGCTCGTTATATGTTAGAGCATTGGGCACGGTCTTTAAACTTCTGAGTACCGTAAACCCTATAAATAGTCAAGATAAATTAATAGTTAATCTATCATCGTCCACTCTGTCAATTGAGCAGAGGGCAGTACTTCTAAGGGGACTCTCATTTGTCCCTACACCACAAAATGTGAGGACACAAAAGATAGAATTATTACAAGGTCTACAAAAATACCACAGAAGACTGAAATTGGAAACTTTTTTTGAAAATAAAAAGAGTAATAAGAAGAAACTGCCATTCACTCACGGCTCAGAGTGGACACCAACCCTCTGTAGCTTACCCCCACATGTTAGAGCCCTTATCAGAGCAGACATTTATGCATTTAGCCACCTAAATTGGGGCTTAATAGAAAAACAGAATCTTACAATACGCGAAAAACAAGCCATTAAAGAATTACAGAAAAACAATAAATTAGTTATCAAACCGGCAGATAAGGGAAATGCGGTAGTACTCATGAATAAAGAAGACTACCTGTGGGAGGGGAAAAGACAGCTGGAGGTGAAAGATCATTACAAGCCTCTCACGGCACCCATTTACACACAGACTTCATTAGAAATAAGAAACATTTTGGAAGAAATGTGTGACAAGGGAGTAATCAGTGGGGAACAAAAGAATTATTTATTGGGATCAGGAACGCCTAGACCAAGACGATTTTACCTTCTACCAAAAATCCACAAGGATCCTGGTAGTTGGAGTAAGGCTTTCAAAATCCCTCCAGGAAGACCTATTGTATCTGACTGTGACAGTGAGTCCTACTACACGGCAGAATTCATAGAGTATTTTCTAGGCCCAATTTCGCAAAAGCACGGAAGTTATCTCAAAGATACTTATGATTTTATTCAAAAAACAAAAAATCTCTTAGTCCCTACTGATTCTCTCTTGTTTACTATAGATATAGATAGCTTATATACAAATATAGAGACAACAGAGGGCATAAAGGCCGTAAAGGATTGTATGCTGAGATTTCCTGATTCAAAAAGGCCTGACAAATACATTTTAAAACTATTGGAAATAAATCTTACAAAAAATGACTTCGAATTTGACTCAAAATTTCATTTACAGATAAAAGGCACGGCGATGGGCAAAAAGTTTGCTCCGTCATACGCCAATATATTTATGGCCGCTTGGGAACAGAAAGCCTTAGCATCCTTCCACTTAAAACCGTTGGCATATTTCAGATTTTTAGATGACATCTGGGGCATCTGGACCCATGGCATGGAGGAATTTAAGAAATTTACACATCATCTTAATCATCAACAGAAGTCGATAAAGATTAAATTTGAAACCAACTCATCGGAAGTAAATTTCTTAGATGTCGTGACATACAAAGGACCAAACTTTTCAGAGAGAGGACACCTCGACTACAAGGTTTTCTTCAAGCCTACGGATACACACTGCTTACTACACAGGGAAAGTTTTCATCCGAGCCATACTTTTCGTGGCATACTTAAGTCACAACTTCTCAGATTTCATCGTATATGCTCACAAGAAACAGAATTCAGGAAAGCAGTAAAGATCCTTTTCAAGGCCTTGAAGAAAAGAAGAAAATACTCCAGAGGATACCTCAGAAGAGCCATTAGGTCATTTAATCAATCAGTCACGAATCCGATAAAAATCACACAAGACAGAAACAAAATAGTTCCCTTGGTATCATTTTTTTCACAACACAGTACTCAATTAAACAAAGCCACCAAGGAAAACTTTACAAAATTTATGGAACCCACGCGTACATTACAAAAGCATAGACCCATTGCTGCATACAAAAGAAACACTAATTTATTAGACACATTAGTTTGTAGCAAAATTAAATCAACACCACCTAAATCCAGAGGAAAAGCACACAAACATTTAACACACAAAAGATGGGTTCAAAATAAGACTAACAAACAGATTTACTCCACCCAACAAAATATGCCTTCCCAAGTGTCTAACTGCATTTATCTGATTTTCTGTAGTAAATGTGAAAAACAATATGTAGGACAGACAAAAAACCAGTTGCTGCAAAGGATTTATCAACACACATATAACATTAAAAATAAAATTGAAAAAAGGAGATATGTAGTGAGACACTTTATGATACATGGCTTGGAAGCCATGAGAGTCACGGCCTTAGAATCTGATCCTCATTGGTCCCTCCGTGAGCGACTCAGGACGGAACGAACCTGGATCAAACGACTGGACAGTCTTTACCCAAGGGGACTGAATGAGGCGTGATGATGTGTTTTCTTTTTTGTCTTCTATCCATCCATTCATTCTTTATATTTCTTCTTTTTCCGTTGATAAAACCTTATATTTTACTTATTCTAATATCCACAGGATCATTTAAGATAATCTAAAACAGTGACTCTGTATTTTTCGGAAATAACATCTGACTGACACCTAAAACTTAGCCCTGGGTGGCCATGTGGATGGTGGACACCTGACGGTTTTTACCCTAATGAGTGTGACTATCTAACCCCGATCTACACATGGCCTGAACTTAAGGTCAATACAGCCCTAGAGAAAATTCCCCTTCACACCTTACACCTAAATATGTTTACCCCTAGACAAAATAGCCCTAATTAATTAAGTGATTAAAACTAAAAGTGTTTACCCCTAGACAAAATAACCCTAATTAATTAGGTGGTTAAAACTAAAAGAGCAAATATCCGAACCACACAGATTTAATGGAATGAGTTTGGGTGGGCACTGAGATGAGGGGCTGAATTCGGGCAGGCACTAGAGCGGGCAGTAGAAATGTAGGCCAGAGCGCAACCAAGGTCGGATTAGTCTGACCTTTGGAGATTTTTACTTCCTAACTCAAGCCCGCGCCACGTCTCTGCACTTTGGTGCCTGGTGGAAGGAAGCCCTGTAATCGGGGCCCTCCTTGCTCATTTTCATATCAAAAATACTATAAACATGGTATTAGTTTCTTTGTAGTGGATATGACACATGATAATGGAGGCTATCATGTTTGCCCATTTGGCACTTCGGCCATCAGACCACAAGATGGAGACACAGAGAAGCACACAAAATGGCTGAAAAACAGGTGTCAGTTTACCAGTCAATTATTTACTTGTTTTACTACAATTATTTACTTGTTTTACACAAAATTCTTGGTTTTATCACAATTACAGGAACATTGGACACACTATGGATAGAAGAAGCACAGTTATCATAAGAAATCATACAGTTATACACTTAATCATGCGTTTTTACACTCAAGCATCAACCCCAAAGGAAACTAACAGTCAAAAATGGATTTTTATTCTTTATAACATCTTTCTAGAAGAATAGTGAAAGGTTTCTTGGGGAAGCACGTGAAAAATCTTTAATAATTCACAAAATCTTCAGTGTTTACAGGTTTCAAAAAGGAAAATTTCAACACTCCGACTTGAAAATCAACACAAAAATACCAGCAAGCATGACCTACATACATGTAGAGTTTTGAATGAATATCTCAAGGATTTCATATAGATTTTCAGTTTTTACAAGTTTCAAAAAGGAAAATTTCAACGCTCCGGCTTGAAAATAAATACAAAAATATTAGTAAGCATGGCCTACATACATGCAGAGTTTTGAATGAATATCTCAATGATTTCATATAGATTTTCAGTTTTTACAAGTTTCAAAAAGGAAAATTTCAACGCTCAGGCTTGAAAATAAATACAAAAATATTAGTAAGCATGGCCTACATACATGTAGAGTTTTGAATGAATATCTCAAGGATTTCATATAGATTTTCAGTTTTTACAAGTTTCAAAAAGGAAAATTTCAACGCTCCGGCTTGAAAATAAATACAAAAATATTAGTAAGCATGGCCTACATACATGTAGAGTTTTGAATGAATATCTCAAGGATTTCATATAGATTTTCAGTTTTTACAAGTTTCAAAAAGGAAAATTTCAACGCTCCGGCTTGAAAATGAACACAAAAATATTAGTAAGCATGGCCTACATGCATGCAGAGGTTTTGAGTGCATTTGATGAGGAGTGTTTAAATTAATTAGGTTTTTAACTTTAAAATTCACTATAAAACACCTTTAAAAAGTTAAAAACAGCAACAAACAACATAATTCATCTTGGAATAGAACAATCACATGATTAAAAACATTAAAACATAGAAATACAGGATACATTTTGAAATACTTGATATAAACTAACTATCTGAGAGAGTTTAGAGGCGATGACGTCACGGTCGACGCCCCCCTCGAGTTGCTATGAGACGAGGGAGAGGCTACAGAGACTCATTTCTCTTCAAATTCTCACAACGATGGTTAGTAAAGCTTTGATCGGTTACATTCTAGAAAAACGACGTACTGTTAGCCTGAGGAAGAAGTGATTAACTTCGAAACGTCGCGTAACACAGTGACGTCGTGTTTTAAGGAATTCCAGCAGATCGAAAGACGATAATTACTGTCATGACGAGATATATTGAGAGATACAGACCGAGAACGATGCAAAGAAACAGCGTCAGATTCACGTCCGTACCACCTGACGAAGAACGACGTTATTTCTTAAACAAACAAACAGCACGTCCACGTGCTGGTGAACAACAACGAAATCGGCGGATGGATATGGAAGGTGGGTCTTTTGAAGACGATTTTGTAGATCCACACCGATTTCAGTATGCTGAATACAAACAAAAAGCCCGTTTTCGGGCTACCAAACAAGGACAAAGTATATATAACGAGGATCAAGATGATCAGCGTTACAATAATAACTATACATATTTCCATAATCGCAGATCTAGATCTATGCCAAACAGAAACACATACCAAGAGGGTATGGAGTTTAGTTTTGGAAGATTCAGAGACCAAGAAAGGGAAAACAGATATTTTCCTGACTACAAAGAAAGAAAAGACAGATATGTTCAAAACAAAAATGAAAAGTTTTTCCCTCAAAGAAGGGAATTCATAAATACTCAATACAAACAAAGACAACAAACAAACAGACGTGCTCTCACCGATAGAGGTCTGTTTCCTGACCACAGACTGGTCAGAACTTTCCCACGAGACACATACAACACTGATCAATTTTATAATGACTTTGATCAGGAGAGAACACAAAAAAGAATGACTAGAACAGCTCGTAGAAATCACAGAAAGACTCTAGATAGACGCATGAGGAATGAGGGAGATGAAAATTGGTATTATTATGATGATGACAATGAACGTGACTATAATCTTCGTGATTATGATGCACGTGAACACCAAACTTTGGTGCAGGAGAGTGATAACTTTCATGAAACAGAACCACCCAGACCCCATGCCTGGAGCAAGAGAGATGCATACATTGAATCCTCTCGTGGCTCGGCCAGTGGAGATGCGGGTGGCTTCTCGTGCGCTAACGGAGCGAGTAGAGACATCAGAATAGAACAACCACCGAATAGGTTTCAAAGAGATAGAGAGACACGCCGCTTTCCTCAGAAAGGAGGGAGAGGAAAGAGCAGACCTAGGAGGTATTTTGATCAAACTAATCAGAAATCAAATTACATTCCAGCTACAACAAAACTAAGAACAACAGTAAAAGTCATGTACAAACTGATTAGATTTGTACACCACTTAAACAAAACAACAACCAAAGTGACAAATAATACACCTGTGACTTTCAAACGATTAACAGACCTGTTAATCAATTCCATCAAACCGGCAATGCCCGATGATAGTGTCAAAAAACTTCTGGAGGGCAATGCAAGGAACTGGGCGCACAATGCACAATCGATTCTGGAGGAACACTATGAAATTTTAGTAGAAAAAACAATAACAGAATTAAGACAACAAACAGACCCATCAGATTGGTTCCGGGCCTTCGAAATAGCGAAGACCTGGACCAATAAGAACTTTGGGAGACGAGTAGACACGGACATTTTCACACAGGTTGAAGCACTCTTCACGGCAGAATCATGCGACGAATATGATCGAAGAGAACAACAAAAAGAGTCACGTGCGGCTACCGTAGATGAAGCTCCACGCGAAACACAAACAGTTAGACCCAAAGCGGGCACAACACATATTTACGTACAAACATCTCCAAGGGGACAAGGGGCTCCGAATGTGACGACTAATACCCCTCCAATCCGAGGTGACTGGTCCTTTGATATGGAGTTCCCCCCTCTTGAACCAAGACCCGCTCTGGAACCAACACCAGTCAGATCGGTTCCACCTCTCCCAAAAAGAAAACCTAGGAGAATTTTTACTGACTTGTTGGTTAATACGGAGGAACAAACAGACACGGTTGAAAAACAAACTACAAACATGGTCGAAACACAACAGAGAAAACAAAACACTCTTTCACCTTCTCATGAATCACTACAGACACAAGAAAGAGAAGATGTGACAATAACACGCACTGAAAATAATGTAAAAGGAGGTGCAACAACCTTAACGGAGATCACAGGGCCACAACCTCTCCCCCCTTCCCTTATTAGACTTCCTGGTTCTCCTGTACTCTTTTCTGAAGACTCAGAGGAGCTTCAACCATACTCAGGAGATACAGCTAAGCAGTTAGAATTCTTGGAAGAGATGGTTCGAGAAAATGAAACAGTGAGACAGAAGGAAACCACACAATCCGAAAGTGTTGAAAGTGTGACAGGATCACGTCAAGAAGAAACCCAACAGGAGGAGACGGTTGCTCCGGCCACTCCCACAACACCAAGAGCGGTAGGTCGACCATATCGACACATCAATACGGACAGAAAACAAACAGATTGGAGTCTCAATCTAAAGAAAAAGTTTGTCATTCTTGGAGATTCCAACGTGTCCAGAATTCCGGCCTTTCACATCCCTGATTTACAAATAGATAGCTTTCCGGGAGCAAAATTCCAACATGCTGGAAATTTAGTGGAAAAAGCTACTATTGCCTTGGAACCGGAGATCTTGGTGTTGTCGTTTGGCCTGAACAACCGTTCCCAAAGATGTTTCTCCACAACCAGCAAAGAGATCCACAGGGCTTATAGATTAGCTAGAACCCGTTTACCACACACAGAAATAGTGGTACCGGTGGTCAATTTTTGTGATCAACTTCCCAGTGATGAACAGAACCTTCTACTGGAAATTAACGAGTACATCAGAACCAACCTTAATTTTTTGGATCCACTGCCCTCTGCTCAATTCAGAGTTGAGAGTGACTCAGTACATTGGACATCGTCAACAGCTCGTTATATGTTAGAGCATTGGGCACGGTCTTTAAACTTCTGAGTACCGTAAACCCTATAAATAGTCAAGATAAATTAATAGTTAATCTATCATCGTCCACTCTGTCAATTGAGCAGAGGGCAGTACTTCTAAGGGGACTCTCATTTGTCCCTACACCACAAAATGTGAGGACACAAAAGATAGAATTATTACAAGGTCTACAAAAATACCACAGAAGACTGAAATTGGAAACTTTTTTTGAAAATAAAAAGAGTAATAAGAAGAAACTGCCATTCACTCACGGCTCAGAGTGGACACCAACCCTCTGTAGCTTACCCCCACATGTTAGAGCCCTTATCAGAGCAGACATTTATGCATTTAGCCACCTAAATTGGGGCTTAATAGAAAAACAGAATCTTACAATACGCGAAAAACAAGCCATTAAAGAATTACAGAAAAACAATAAATTAGTTATCAAACCGGCAGATAAGGGAAATGCGGTAGTACTCATGAATAAAGAAGACTACCTGTGGGAGGGGAAAAGACAGCTGGAGGTGAAAGATCATTACAAGCCTCTCACGGCACCCATTTACACACAGACTTCATTAGAAATAAGAAACATTTTGGAAGAAATGTGTGACAAGGGAGTAATCAGTGGGGAACAAAAGAATTATTTATTGGGATCAGGAACGCCTAGACCAAGACGATTTTACCTTCTACCAAAAATCCACAAGGATCCTGGTAGTTGGAGTAAGGCTTTCAAAATCCCTCCAGGAAGACCTATTGTATCTGACTGTGACAGTGAGTCCTACTACACGGCAGAATTCATAGAGTATTTTCTAGGCCCAATTTCGCAAAAGCACGGAAGTTATCTCAAAGATACTTATGATTTTATTCAAAAAACAAAAAATCTCTTAGTCCCTACTGATTCTCTCTTGTTTACTATAGATATAGATAGCTTATATACAAATATAGAGACAACAGAGGGCATAAAGGCCGTAAAGGATTGTATGCTGAGATTTCCTGATTCAAAAAGGCCTGACAAATACATTTTAAAACTATTGGAAATAAATCTTACAAAAAATGACTTCGAATTTGACTCAAAATTTCATTTACAGATAAAAGGCACGGCGATGGGCAAAAAGTTTGCTCCGTCATACGCCAATATATTTATGGCCGCTTGGGAACAGAAAGCCTTAGCATCCTTCCACTTAAAACCGTTGGCATATTTCAGATTTTTAGATGACATCTGGGGCATCTGGACCCATGGCATGGAGGAATTTAAGAAATTTACACATCATCTTAATCATCAACAGAAGTCGATAAAGATTAAATTTGAAACCAACTCATCGGAAGTAAATTTCTTAGATGTCGTGACATACAAAGGACCAAACTTTTCAGAGAGAGGACACCTCGACTACAAGGTTTTCTTCAAGCCTACGGATACACACTGCTTACTACACAGGGAAAGTTTTCATCCGAGCCATACTTTTCGTGGCATACTTAAGTCACAGCTTCTCAGATTTCATCGTATATGCTCACAAGAAACAGAATTCAGGAAAGCAGTAAAGATCCTTTTCAAGGCCTTGAAGAAAAGAAGAAAATACTCCAGAGGATACCTCAGAAGAGCCATTAGGTCATTTAATCAATCAGTCACGAATCCGATAAAAATCACACAAGACAGAAACAAAATAGTTCCCTTGGTATCATTTTTTTCACAACACAGTACTCAATTAAACAAAGCCACCAAGGAAAACTTTACAAAATTTATGGAACCCACGCGTACATTACAAAAGCATAGACCCATTGCTGCATACAAAAGAAACACTAATTTATTAGACACATTAGTTTGTAGCAAAATTAAATCAACACCACCTAAATCCAGAGGAAAAGCACACAAACATTTAACACACAAAAGATGGGTTCAAAATAAGACTAACAAACAGATTTACTCCACCCAACAAAATATGCCTTCCCAAGTGTCTAACTGCATTTATCTGATTTTCTGTAGTAAATGTGAAAAACAATATGTAGGACAGACAAAAAACCAGTTGCTGCAAAGGATTTATCAACACACATATAACATTAAAAATAAAATTGAAAAAAGGAGATATGTAGTGAGACACTTTATGATACATGGCTTGGAAGCCATGAGAGTCACGGCCTTAGAATCTGATCCTCATTGGTCCCTCCGTGAGCGACTCAGGACGGAACGAACCTGGATCAAACGACTGGACAGTCTTTACCCAAGGGGACTGAATGAGGCGTGATGATGTGTTTTCTTTTTTGTCTTCTATCCATCCATTCATTCTTTATATTTCTTCTTTTTCCGTTGATAAAACCTTATATTTTACTTATTCTAATATCCACAGGATCATTTAAGATAATCTAAAACAGTGACTCTGTATTTTTCGGAAATAACATCTGACTGACACCTAAAACTTAGCCCTGGGTGGCCATGTGGATGGTGGACACCTGACGGTTTTTACCCTAATGAGTGTGACTATCTAACCCCGATCTACACATGGCCTGAACTTAAGGTCAATACAGCCCTAGAGAAAATTCCCCTTCACACCTTACACCTAAATATGTTTACCCCTAGACAAAATAGCCCTAATTAATTAAGTGATTAAAACTAAAAGTGTTTACCCCTAGACAAAATAACCCTAATTAATTAGGTGGTTAAAACTAAAAGAGCAAATATCCGAACCACACAGATTTAATGGAATGAGTTTGGGTGGGCACTGAGATGAGGGGCTGAATTCGGGCAGGCACTAGAGCGGGCAGTAGAAATGTAGGCCAGAGCGCAACCAAGGTCGGATTAGTCTGACCTTTGGAGATTTTTACTTCCTAACTCAAGCCCGCGCCACGTCTCTGCACTTTGGTGCCTGGTGGAAGGAAGCCCTGTAATCGGGGCCCTCCTTGCTCATTTTCATATCAAAAATACTATAAACATGGTATTAGTTTCTTTGTAGTGGATATGACACATGATAATGGAGGCTATCATGTTTGCCCATTTGGCACTTCGGCCATCAGACCACAAGATGGAGACACAGAGAAGCACACAAAATGGCTGAAAAACAGGTGTCAGTTTACCAGTCAATTATTTACTTGTTTTACTACAATTATTTACTTGTTTTACACAAAATTCTTGGTTTTATCACAATTACAGGAACATTGGACACACTATGGATAGAAGAAGCACAGTTATCATAAGAAATCATACAGTTATACACTTAATCATGCGTTTTTACACTCAAGCATCAACCCCAAAGGAAACTAACAGTCAAAAATGGATTTTTATTCTTTATAACATCTTTCTAGAAGAATAGTGAAAGGTTTCTTGGGGAAGCACGTGAAAAATCTTTAATAATTCACAAAATCTTCAGTGTTTACAGGTTTCAAAAAGGAAAATTTCAACACTCCGACTTGAAAATCAACACAAAAATACCAGCAAGCATGACCTACATACATGTAGAGTTTTGAATGAATATCTCAAGGATTTCATATAGATTTTCAGTTTTTACAAGTTTCAAAAAGGAAAATTTCAACGCTCCGGCTTGAAAATAAATACAAAAATATTAGTAAGCATGGCCTACATACATGCAGAGTTTTGAATGAATATCTCAATGATTTCATATAGATTTTCAGTTTTTACAAGTTTCAAAAAGGAAAATTTCAACGCTCAGGCTTGAAAATAAATACAAAAATATTAGTAAGCATGGCCTACATACATGTAGAGTTTTGAATGAATATCTCAAGGATTTCATATAGATTTTCAGTTTTTACAAGTTTCAAAAAGGAAAATTTCAACGCTCCGGCTTGAAAATAAATACAAAAATATTAGTAAGCATGGCCTACATACATGTAGAGTTTTGAATGAATATCTCAAGGATTTCATATAGATTTTCAGTTTTTACAAGTTTCAAAAAGGAAAATTTCAACGCTCCGGCTTGAAAATGAACACAAAAATATTAGTAAGCATGGCCTACATGCATGCAGAGGTTTTGAGTGCATTTGATGAGGAGTGTTTAAATTAATTAGGTTTTTAACTTTAAAATTCACTATAAAACACCTTTAAAAAGTTAAAAACAGCAACAAACAACATAATTCATCTTGGAATAGAACAATCACATGATTAAAAACATTAAAACATAGAAATACAGGATACATTTTGAAATACTTGATATAAACTAACTATCTGAGAGAGTTTAGAGGCGATGACGTCACGGTCGACGCCCCCCTCGAGTTGCTATGAGACGAGGGAGAGGCTACAGAGACTCATTTCTCTTCAAATTCTCACAACGATGGTTAGTAAAGCTTTGATCGGTTACATTCTAGAAAAACGACGTACTGTTAGCCTGAGGAAGAAGTGATTAACTTCGAAACGTCGCGTAACACAGTGACGTCGTGTTTTAAGGAATTCCAGCAGATCGAAAGACGATAATTACTGTCATGACGAGATATATTGAGAGATACAGACCGAGAACGATGCAAAGAAACAGCGTCAGATTCACGTCCGTACCACCTGACGAAGAACGACGTTATTTCTTAAACAAACAAACAGCACATCCACGTGCTGGTGAACAACAACGAAATCGGCGGATGGATATGGAAGGTGGGTCTTTTGAAGACGATTTTGTAGATCCACACCGATTTCAGTATGCTGAATACAAACAAAAAGCCCGTTTTCGGGCTACCAAACAAGGACAAAGTATATATAACGAGGATCAAGATGATCAGCGTTACAATAATAACTATACATATTTCCATAATCGCAGATCTAGATCTATGCCAAACAGAAACACATACCAAGAGGGTATGGAGTTTAGTTTTGGAAGATTCAGAGACCAAGAAAGGGAAAACAGATATTTTCCTGACTACAAAGAAAGAAAAGACAGATATGTTCAAAACAAAAATGAAAAGTTTTTCCCTCAAAGAAGGGAATTCATAAATACTCAATACAAACAAAGACAACAAACAAACAGACGTGCTCTCACCGATAGAGGTCTGTTTCCTGACCACAGACTGGTCAGAACTTTCCCACGAGACACATACAACACTGATCAATTTTATAATGACTTTGATCAGGAGAGAACACAAAAAAGAATGACTAGAACAGCTCGTAAAAATCACAGAAAGACTCTAGATAGACGCATGAGGAATGAGGGAGATGAAAATTGGTATTATTATGATGATGACAATGAACGTGACTATAATCTTCGTGATTATGATGCACGTGAACACCAAACTTTGGTGCAGGAGAGTGATAACTTTCATGAAACAGAACCACCCAGACCCCATGCCTGGAGCAAGAGAGATGCATACATTGAATCCTCTCGTGGCTCGGCCAGTGGAGATGCGGGTGGCTTCTCGTGCGCTAACGGAGCGAGTAGAGACATCAGAATAGAACAACCACCGAATAGGTTTCAAAGAGATAGAGAGACACGCCGCTTTCCTCAGAAAGGAGGGAGAGGAAAGAGCAGACCTAGGAGGTATTTTGATCAAACTAATCAGAAATCAAATTACATTCCAGCTACAACAAAACTAAGAACAACAGTAAAAGTCATGTACAAACTGATTAGATTTGTACACCACTTAAACAAAACAACAACCAAAGTGACAAATAATACACCTGTGACTTTCAAACGATTAACAGACCTGTTAATCAATTCCATCAAACCGGCAATGCCCGATGATAGTGTCAAAAAACTTCTGGAGGGCAATGCAAGGAACTGGGCGCACAATGCACAATCGATTCTGGAGGAACACTATGAAATTTTAGTAGAAAAAACAATAACAGAATTAAGACAACAAACAGACCCATCAGATTGGTTCCGGGCCTTCGAAATAGCGAAGACCTGGACCAATAAGAACTTTGGGAGACGAGTAGACACGGACATTTTCACACAGGTTGAAGCACTCTTCACGGCAGAATCATGCGACGAATATGATCGAAGAGAACAACAAAAAGAGTCACGTGCGGCTACCGTAGATGAAGCTCCACGCGAAACACAAACAGTTAGACCCAAAGCGGGCACAACACATATTTACGTACAAACATCTCCAAGGGGACAAGGGGCTCCGAATGTGACGACTAATACCCCTCCAATCCGAGGTGACTGGTCCTTTGATATGGAGTTCCCCCCTCTTGAACCAAGACCCGCTCTGGAACCAACACCAGTCAGATCGGTTCCACCTCTCCCAAAAAGAAAACCTAGGAGAATTTTTACTGACTTGTTGGTTAATACGGAGGAACAAACAGACACGGTTGAAAAACAAACTACAAACATGGTCGAAACACAACAGAGAAAACAAAACACTCTTTCACCTTCTCATGAATCACTACAGACACAAGAAAGAGAAGATGTGACAATAACACGCACTGAAAATAATGTAAAAGGAGGTGCAACAACCTTAACGGAGATCACAGGGCCACAACCTCTCCCCCCTTCCCTTATTAGACTTCCTGGTTCTCCTGTACTCTTTTCTGAAGACTCAGAGGAGCTTCAACCATACTCAGGAGATACAGCTAAGCAGTTAGAATTCTTGGAAGAGATGGTTCGAGAAAATGAAACAGTGAGACAGAAGGAAACCACACAATCCGAAAGTGTTGAAAGTGTGACAGGATCACGTCAAGAAGAAACCCAACAGGAGGAGACGGTTGCTCCGGCCACTCCCACAACACCAAGAGCGGTAGGTCGACCATATCGACACATCAATACGGACAGAAAACAAACAGATTGGAGTCTCAATCTAAAGAAAAAGTTTGTCATTCTTGGAGATTCCAACGTGTCCAGAATTCCGGCCTTTCACATCCCTGATTTACAAATAGATAGCTTTCCGGGAGCAAAATTCCAACATGCTGGAAATTTAGTGGAAAAAGCTACTATTGCCTTGGAACCGGAGATCTTGGTGTTGTCGTTTGGCCTGAACAACCGTTCCCAAAGATGTTTCTCCACAACCAGCAAAGAGATCCACAGGGCTTATAGATTAGCTAGAACCCGTTTACCACACACAGAAATAGTGGTACCGGTGGTCAATTTTTGTGATCAACTTCCCAGTGATGAACAGAACCTTCTACTGGAAATTAACGAGTACATCAGAACCAACCTTAATTTTTTGGATCCACTGCCCTCTGCTCAATTCAGAGTTGAGAGTGACTCAGTACATTGGACATCGTCAACAGCTCGTTATATGTTAGAGCATTGGGCACGGTCTTTAAACTTCTGAGTACCGTAAACCCTATAAATAGTCAGGATAAATTAATAGTTAATCTATCATCGTCCACTCTGTCAATTGAGCAGAGGGCAGTACTTCTAAGGGGACTCTCATTTGTCCCTACACCACAAAATGTGAGGACACAAAAGATAGAATTATTACAAGGTCTACAAAAATACCACAGAAGACTGAAATTGGAAACTTTTTTTGAAAATAAAAAGAGTAATAAGAAGAAACTGCCATTCACTCACGGCTCAGAGTGGACACCAACCCTCTGTAGCTTACCCCCACATGTTAGAGCCCTTATCAGAGCAGACATTTATGCATTTAGCCACCTAAATTGGGGCTTAATAGAAAAACAGAATCTTACAATACGCGAAAAACAAGCCATTAAAGAATTACAGAAAAACAATAAATTAGTTATCAAACCGGCAGATAAGGGAAATGCGGTAGTACTCATGAATAAAGAAGACTACCTGTGGGAGGGGAAAAGACAGCTGGAGGTGAAAGATCATTACAAGCCTCTCACGGCACCCATTTACACACAGACTTCATTAGAAATAAGAAACATTTTGGAAGAAATGTGTGACAAGGGAGTAATCAGTGGGGAACAAAAGAATTATTTATTGGGATCAGGAACGCCTAGACCAAGACGATTTTACCTTCTACCAAAAATCCACAAGGATCCTGGTAGTTGGAGTAAGGCTTTCAAAATCCCTCCAGGAAGACCTATTGTATCTGACTGTGACAGTGAGTCCTACTACACGGCAGAATTCATAGAGTATTTTCTAGGCCCAATTTCGCAAAAGCACGGAAGTTATCTCAAAGATACTTATGATTTTATTCAAAAAACAAAAAATCTCTTAGTCCCTACTGATTCTCTCTTGTTTACTATAGATATAGATAGCTTATATACAAATATAGAGACAACAGAGGGCATAAAGGCCGTAAAGGATTGTATGCTGAGATTTCCTGATTCAAAAAGGCCTGACAAATACATTTTAAAACTATTGGAAATAAATCTTACAAAAAATGACTTCGAATTTGACTCAAAATTTCATTTACAGATAAAAGGCACGGCGATGGGCAAAAAGTTTGCTCCGTCATACGCCAATATATTTATGGCCGCTTGGGAACAGAAAGCCTTAGCATCCTTCCACTTAAAACCGTTGGCATATTTCAGATTTTTAGATGACATCTGGGGCATCTGGACCCATGGCATGGAGGAATTTAAGAAATTTACACATCATCTTAATCATCAACAGAAGTCGATAAAGATTAAATTTGAAACCAACTCATCGGAAGTAAATTTCTTAGATGTCGTGACATACAAAGGACCAAACTTTTCAGAGAGAGGACACCTCGACTACAAGGTTTTCTTCAAGCCTACGGATACACACTGCTTACTACACAGGGAAAGTTTTCATCCGAGCCATACTTTTCGTGGCATACTTAAGTCACAGCTTCTCAGATTTCATCGTATATGCTCACAAGAAACAGAATTCAGGAAAGCAGTAAAGATCCTTTTCAAGGCCTTGAAGAAAAGAAGAAAATACTCCAGAGGATACCTCAGAAGAGCCATTAGGTCATTTAATCAATCAGTCACGAATCCGATAAAAATCACACAAGACAGAAACAAAATAGTTCCCTTGGTATCATTTTTTTCACAACACAGTACTCAATTAAACAAAGCCACCAAGGAAAACTTTACAAAATTTATGGAACCCACGCGTACATTACAAAAGCATAGACCCATTGCTGCATACAAAAGAAACACTAATTTATTAGACACATTAGTTTGTAGCAAAATTAAATCAACACCACCTAAATCCAGAGGAAAAGCACACAAACATTTAACACACAAAAGATGGGTTCAAAATAAGACTAACAAACAGATTTACTCCACCCAACAAAATATGCCTTCCCAAGTGTCTAACTGCATTTATCTGATTTTCTGTAGTAAATGTGAAAAACAATATGTAGGACAGACAAAAAACCAGTTGCTGCAAAGGATTTATCAACACACATATAACATTAAAAATAAAATTGAAAAAAGGAGATATGTAGTGAGACACTTTATGATACATGGCTTGGAAGCCATGAGAGTCACGGCCTTAGAATCTGATCCTCATTGGTCCCTCCGTGAGCGACTCAGGACGGAACGAACCTGGATCAAACGACTGGACAGTCTTTACCCAAGGGGACTGAATGAGGCGTGATGATGTGTTTTCTTTTTTGTCTTCTATCCATCCATTCATTCTTTATATTTCTTCTTTTTCCGTTGATAAAACCTTATATTTTACTTATTCTAATATCCACAGGATCATTTAAGATAATCTAAAACAGTGACTCTGTATTTTTCGGAAATAACATCTGACTGACACCTAAAACTTAGCCCTGGGTGGCCATGTGGATGGTGGACACCTGACGGTTTTTACCCTAATGAGTGTGACTATCTAACCCCGATCTACACATGGCCTGAACTTAAGGTCAATACAGCCCTAGAGAAAATTCCCCTTCACACCTTACACCTAAATATGTTTACCCCTAGACAAAATAGCCCTAATTAATTAAGTGATTAAAACTAAAAGTGTTTACCCCTAGACAAAATAACCCTAATTAATTAGGTGGTTAAAACTAAAAGAGCAAATATCCGAACCACACAGATTTAATGGAATGAGTTTGGGTGGGCACTGAGATGAGGGGCTGAATTCGGGCAGGCACTAGAGCGGGCAGTAGAAATGTAGGCCAGAGCGCAACCAAGGTCGGATTAGTCTGACCTTTGGAGATTTTTACTTCCTAACCCTAACCTAACCCTAACCCTAACCCTAACCCTAACACAGCAACAACACTAAAACTTAGCCCTCAGTGGGGGAATCACACAATTCTCAAACCTAAGAACTACAGCCCCACAAATGATACTCAGACCTAAAACTTACAGCCCTTCATCTCACACACCTAATGAATGTAGCCCTAACAGACAAAAATGAAAATGAAAAATAACTATATACAATTGATTATAACATAAGAGAAGACATACATTTTCACACAGATTCTCACATTATACCTACAAATACAAACATATTAATAAATATTATTTACATATATACAATGAGGGACTGTCTTTGGAGCTTGGGCCTGATCGAAACAGAATTGGGAGCGGTCAGGGAAGTAGTAAGGACAGAGCACAACCAAAATCGGACATTGCTCCGATTTTTGGATATTTACTTCCTAACCCTAACCCTAACCCTAACCCTAACCTAACCTAACCCATTTCTCCAAATTTTTAGAGGACACAGAGATTTTACAAAGACATAAATCAATTGCGGCCTACAAAAGGAACAAAAACTTATTAGATATTCTAGTACAAAGTACAGTTAAAAGTAAAAGAACAATCGGGAAACAAAGACCGTGCAAATACTACCTTGCTCTGAAATGGATAAAAAATATAACCACGAAGCAAATCTATCAAGTCGACAGAACTCTCTCTCCAGACACCCTGAATTGTGTCTTCTTAATATTCTGCACAAAGTGCAAAAAACAGTATGTCGGAGAGACTAAAAATGAGGTGAGAACGAGAATATACCAGCACACTCATAACATCATCCATAAAATCCACAAACGCAGGTTTTTGATCCAACATTTTCTATTACATGGCCTCCCCTCTCTTAGAGCAACTATAAGCGCAGAAAGACTTTGGATAAACAGACTCAACACTCTGTATCCAAACGGATTGAATGAGGCCTAAGAGATGGATGAGAGCCATTGAGGAGAATTGTATTCCTGTCCTTTAAGATAGTGAGATTATTCATATATATTATATAATTGATATACCCATTATATATATTATACATATATACCGCTACCATACCTAAAACCTACCCATTTTACCCCTTATGGACACAACCACGCCATCCCTAAACCTACCCTTTCCACCCCCCAGACACATAACTTTACCCCCATCCATCCTAACCCTACACTTTTTACCCCTAATAAAATACATTGAGAAGTATTATCCATAAGTATTAATAAATACCTAAAAACTAACCCTCAGTAGAAATGTCGGATGAATAAATAATACCTATAAATAACACTTATAATTAAAAATACTCATTCATACAGTTAAAAATCTCACTATCTGTGGTTCAATAAAAAGACCAAATATATTGGTGGTGGAGTGATGGGCCTAGGCCGTGGGGGCAGGCCTTGGCCGAGGCGGGAGAGCGGCCAGAAGGAGTATTGAAGGACTGTGCATTACCAGAGCTGGACGCTGCTTCAGCTCTTGGATTCTTTCTAATCCTAACCAAGCCCGTGCCTCGCCTCTGGACTCTCTTGTCTCCGTCCGGGGTGGGCCCCACGGCCTGGACCCATTCTCACACTTTAAAACACTCATGAAAATCACGTTAAAGTTCATAAAGGGATTTATTGGAGATAAAATAGAACAAGGACACTTACTTACAGGAAGGATGCAATCTCATGACATACTGTTTTATGAATTCCTAACAGCAACTAAAGGATCTTTTCATAGCAACTGAGCACACCATAAGCTTGATTTTCACAAAAACATCTAATAATACATGTAATACAACTAGAATAAAAATAGACTCCATATAGATTAAAAACACAAACCTCCCTAGATGCAATCACTGGAACTTAGAAACATCATGCTACAAAATGGTGGACTGGAATGACTAGGTCACAAAATGGTGGATCACAGGAAATCAAAAGATATATACACAGACAATCAATTAATTAGATAGAAATTGATCTAATTGGATACACATGGAATACAATCCAACAATTCAACAACATAATTAACCTAAATAACAAAGGATTTGAATCCGACTAATGGATCTAACAATACATTTGATTAAAAATACACCCGAAATAGCTATTTTCCTGCGATTATAACACGATACAAAGTTAAGATAATTCATAAACAACTCTAACATATGTGTTTACTGGTTTGGACAGGTACACCACCTAAATAGCATGAGTGCATAAGAAAACAGAGCTCAAGGGCAGAAAACAGCATGTTTACAATCGTTCAGTCGACGTACATTCGACGATAAACAACTGAAAAATGATATAAAGTATCAATATAATGTTCCAGTCGAGTTTGCAACAGTTTAACATCGGGAGAAACAGTATTTTCGGGATCGCGATCAAGAGCAGCGATTTAAAAACATAAAAAGCACATGATGTGATGTAGAATGAATAAAGGAATTTTTTGATACCTTGATTGCCAAAATTCATATTTATAAACATATATTTATTCATGTTTTTCGCGATCGCGATCAAGAGCAGCGATTTAAAAACATAAAAATCACATGATGTGATGTAGAATGAATAAAGGAATTTTTTGATACCTTGATTGCCAAAATTCATATTTATAAACATATAATTATTCATGTTTTTGTGATAAATCAGCGAGGGGAGGAGTCGCAGGAAGATGACGTCACCGCAGAGGATATATTGTCGCGGGGGCGAGCTCACAGCCATTCGTTCCATATCGATCGAGCTGTCAACTTCTGACTCTCGTGCTTATTGTTGCAGATTGACAGAAAAAGAGACTCTACGACGCTTTTACTGTAGCTAGCCTGAAGAAGAAGTGATCACACTTCGAAACGTCGCAGAGGCACGGAGAAAGCGTCTGTTTCAAATAGAGGAATTCCTTTTTCTTTCACTTTTTTTCATCTTACAATTTTATTTGAAAACATTTTTATTTTTATTTCTATTTCTCATTTCTGACTGACTTCCTACCTTTCACAAAGCTGAGATGTATGATTATCAGGGATACAGACAGAGGGGTGAAACACCTCGCACACGTATCCGATTAAATAATCCTCCAGCTTTTAGAGGAAGGGAGTTTTACTCTAAATCCTATGGAGCACAACAAAGAGAGAATAATCCCCGATATCCAAGACGGTGGGAGAATAGGGATCCTGGATATAGGGATTTCCAGCAGAATGCCCACCGTGTATGGAATGGGAGTGCTCTCTTTAACACGCGTACACAGACCACTCTACCACACAGGGGGTCTAGAAACACGGGCAGGGGCGGACGCCGCCTGCCTACAATCTTTGACTTTGTTCAAAAAGAAATAAACACCAGATATGACAAATCTACCGAATATGACAACACTTATACCGGACGTGACAACAGATACACTGAACTTGACCCTATAAACACCAACCGTGACCTCAGATATAATAATACAAATAGAACGAATAACAGACAACGAGAATCATTACAGATCTTTCCTGAAGATGATTATAGAGACAAGATCTATGATCGGTTTGATGAAAGAGACACAATGCTGAGGAGGCCGGACCGGTTGGTGCTTCAACTAAATCAGACAAAAAAGAAAAACAATAATAAAAAAAAAACAGAAAGGGTCGTAACAAAAATAAAAACACAGTTGGCATTTTGATGGAACCTGAGTATCCGCAACAGGAGAGAGCTTCATCTAGATTTGACAGAAATATCTCTGAGAATCTTACAAGAAGCAATCTCAACAGGTTTAACAACCAGCAGAGATACGGTGCGGACACCGACAGGTTCTATCAATACACAAACACAAATGACCAACACGCATACAGTACTGGGGACAGATTTAGACCAGATCAGTACACGGAATACGACGATCAGGACTCTGAACCATTAGACCCCAGACCAAACATCAGAGCAAGACGTGATGTCTGCTATGGCTCGGCTCGACCAACAGCCGGAGTATCCAGAGCACCAATGGCCACTGGGAACAGGAGCCAAAGAGATATAAATACTAACATGACTTATAATAAAGATTCACACAACACATACAACATACAAAGGGATAGAGGGGACCATTTCCTCCCCAGAAACAACATGGGGGAGGGCGTCAGAAAGACTCTAATATGGATAGAAACCCTGATTATACACCTCCCTCGCCCAGGTTAAAGCTCACCATGAAACTAATGTATGAGCTAATACGTGCGGTGCACCATCTGCAGAATGTAACGACCAAAATCAAAGATAACACACCTACTGGGTTCTGAAAAATGACGCAGTTCCTGATCGATACCATTAAACCAGCTGCCCCCTCCAAAAAAACGGAGGAGCTGTTAGAAGGTAACGCCAGAAACTGGCTGCATAATACCCAGCTAATTTTGGAGGAACACTACGAGACCCACATACATGAGATCCTATCAGAATTAGAAGAAAGAACCAATCAAGCGGATTGGAGACAAGCATTTGAGGTGGCTTCAAACTGGGCGAGAAAAAACTTCCGTGAGAGACTGAATGAAGAGGTGCTTGAAAAAGTGGAGGCCCTCTACGTTGTACAAATGAACACTGAAGCACAAACAGACACTAATAGACAAACAGAGACAGTAGTACAACAGACAACAAGACAGGAGAGGCTCACTGTGGACACACAGACCTCACCGTTGAACGTACCAGACCCCTCACGTACCCCTACCGGGAGGGGTGAATGGTCGTTCGATGCGGAAGAGAACCCTCCTGAAGAGCCTCGACCACTTACACCTACATCCACACCCGCCAGACACCAAGAGCCCCTGGAGCAGAGAACTCGCAGAAGGTGTGCCACTGAGGTGTTGGTGGAATTAGAAACATTGAATGAGCCCGAACAAGAGACAGTTGTTGAGGACGGTGCTCAGATTCGGGCGGTTAACCCTAATACAGAGAGACTAGAAAGAGTCTTAAAGGGGTGGTTGATTGGTTTTTTTTCTAGGCTTGATTGTGTTTATGGGGTGCAGTCTAGCATGTGTTCATGCTTATTTTTTTTTAAAACGCATTATTTTTCACATAATTTACCTTTATTCCACACCTCTCTGTCCCTTCTCTGACAAACGCCTCGATTTATTTCCTGGTTTATGAAACCCCTCCCTCGATGGGCTGAGATTGGTTAGCTGGCTCAGTGTGTTGTGATTGGCTAAACGTCTGAACGTCCCGCCCCTCTCCTCAGCCATGCGCTACGGTTGAATTGTAAACAGTGGCGTTGTCTATAATGCTTATCAATTTGAGCCCGATTGAGACCCAGAGGATATTAGTGAGGAGGATCGTGCAGAACCTGTGCAAGCACGGCTCTTAATGGTATGTTTGGTTGTTGTTGTCTCATACTTTTAAATACGCTACTATTTGTAAGTGCTACTGCTTCTGTTAGCTTTTAATATACGGTTTTATCCTGATTAAAGCTTTAATACAGCACAGCAACCGCACGCGTGCCCATTTATAATGCTTCTCATTGCTGTGTGAAAATAAGTCTATAATTGGAACAGTTTGTTGGAGCTTATTTGACGATCTGAATGAGAGAGAGAGAGAGAGAGAGAGAGAGAGAGAGAGATGCAGAGCAGGGCGACAGAGTAACAGTATTAAGAACCGCTGCTTTAATGATTTTGAATCTTGAGAATCCATTAGAATCGTTAGAAGACAGAATCGTGATTCATATGAATAGATTTTTACGTGCACCCCTAGTTTTCTCTTCCTCTTCTCTAAAGCAGCGCAGCATGGCCTCGCCCCCTTTGCTGCGTGTTCCTGGGGGCAGGGTTTATCTGGGTTTGTGATGTAACAGACCCGGGAAGTAACTCGTTGTAGTCCCTTACCAGTCGTTTTTGTAGGCATTAAACTGCCAGAATTTTAAAAGACGATATCTCCGTTTGCATTGAACTTTCAGCGTCGTAACTCGGCTGATATTGTTTATGCTCAAACAGCAACATTACACACTAACTAATGTTAAAAAAGTGAAATCACAATCAACCACCCCTTTAAATCGCGAAGAGGACGCGATCGTGATAGATGATAATGTAACCCCCCAAAAACATACTGAGAAGAGAAAGAACACAGATGACAGACCACTGATCTCAAAGCTGTCTCTCACCAGGCTCACGGCTCCACCTTTCCTCTTTTCTGAAGACTCGGAGGACTCTGAGGGGGCCCCGGTCCCTTGCTCAGCATTCTCGTGGTTTTTAAAAGAAGGACAGAGAATAATAGAGGAGGGCAGTGAGGCCGACTCAGAGGCAGAGGATCAGGTTACCCGCATACTGAATCGAGCCCTCCCTGAGAAAGAAAAAACTGTGAACACAGCGAATAGACACATAAATACAACTAGGAAAAACCAAGACTGGAGTCTAACCCTTAAAAATAAGTACGTAATAATAGGGGACTCCAATGTCTCTAAAATGAGAAATTTCAGTTACGTAAACCTACAAATAGACAGTTTCCCAGGAGCTAAGTTCCAGCATGCGGGTAACCTGATCGAGAAGGCCACTATAACAGTACAGCCTGAGATGGTCATATTCTCCTTCGGTATAAACAACAGAACACAAAGGTGTGTACAGAATACCACCAAGGAAATACAGCGAACATATAAGATGGCGAGAAACAGATTGCCTAACGCTCGGCTGTATTTCCCTGTCATCAATTACTCAGAACTACTAGTGTGGGAAGAAAGAACGCACCTGGATGGCGTAAACGAGTACATAAGAGAAACATTAATGTACATAGAAAAACTTCCACACGACAGGTTCAAAGTGGAGCAGGACTTACTCCACTGGACCACAGAGACCGCCAAGGCCATCCTGGAACACTGGGCGCACCAGTTAAACTGGCCAGGTCCATCAGGCAAATAAATAGCGCCGAGAAACTCATAGTTAATCTGACCGCTTCATTCCATCTCACAAAATCACAAGAATCACTTTTACTGAAAAGTCTGTCATTCGTACCAGCACCTAGAAATCAGAAAACGTTAAAGATTGAGTTACTAAAAGATTTACAAAAATACCACAGGAGGATCAAATTAGAGGCCTTCTTTGAGAAAAAGAAAAAGACAAAAGAAAAGACCCCCTTCACCCTCGGATCGGACTGGACACCTCCTCTCTCCAGACTCCCTACACAGGTCCATAAGATCATTGATGCTGACCTACATGCGTTTCGACATCTGCATTGGAACTGGAGAGAGTAACCCAACCTGACCCGAGGGGAAGAAAGGGCCCTCAATCTCCTCAAAAACAACACGGACATCGTCATCAAGCCAGCCGATAAAGGCAACGCTGTAGTACTTTTAGATAAAAAAGATTATTTGTGGGAGGGAATGAAGCAGTTAGAGAACACAGATCATTATATTCCTCTCGATAAACCTATCTACCCACAAACTAAAGTTGAGGTGGAAGAGATACTCGAGGAAATGTATGATAGAAAGATCATTAACAGAAAGCAGTGGGAATACCTCTCAGGCCCTGCCGTGCCAAGGGCACGCAGGTTTTATCTTTTGCCAAAGATCCATAAAGAAAGAAAAAAATGGAGCCTGCCAGGTAAAGTGCCACCTGGTAGGCCCATCGTATCGGATTGTAATAGCGAGACGTACAATACCGCAGAATTCATTGAGTACCATTTGAACCCTATTTCACAAAAGCATACGAGCTATTTGAGAGACACGTACGACTTTATTGCAAAGACAAAAGACCTGAGGATTCCCACTGGCGCCCTGCTCTTCACAATCGATATTGACAGTCTCTACACGAATATCGAGACGGAGGCAGGATTGTCGGCCGTACGAGGGTGCATGAATAAATTTCCCCATGGCAGTAGACCCGATGAGTACATCTTGAAACTATTAGAGATTAATTTGACCAAAAATGACTTCGAGTTCGATTCCAAGTTTTTCCTCCAAACCAAGGGTACTGCCATGGGGAAGAAATTCGCACCCTCGTACGCCAACATCTTCATGGCGCACTGGGAAGAGACCGCGCTGGCGACGGCCACTTTGAAACCGTTCGCCTATTACAGATTTTTAGACGACATTTGGGGTGTCTGGGAGCATTCGAGAGAAGAGTTTATCAAATTTATTGAGCATCTAAACACACATCAGACATCAATCACAGTGAAGTAAGAGTTGAACAGTAGAGAAGTTAACTTTTTGGACGTGGTCACGTATAAAGGCACTAAATTTGAGGAAAACAACAAACTAGACTACCGTGTTTACTTTAAAGAGACGGACACTCATTGTCTTCTACATAAAGGCAGTTTTCATCCCGGGCATACTTTTAAAGGGATACTCAAATCCCAGCTTTTAAGATTTCATCGAATCTGCTCGGAAGAGAATGAGTTCATAAAAGCCACAAAAGTACTCTTTAGAGCACTGAAAGATAGAGGATACGGTAGAGGATTTTTAAGATCAGTCCTCAGAAATTTCCTTAAATCCATAAATAACCCCAAACTGCCAACCCAAACTGGTGAAACAAAAATAGTTCCCTTAGTGGCTTTTTATTCATTCCAGAGCAAACAACTCAATTCGACCATCAAACAAAATTTCTCCAAATTTTTAGAGGACACAGAGATTTTACAAAGACATAAATCAATTGCGGCCTACAAAAGGAACAAAAACTTATTAGATATTCTAGTACAAAGTACAGTTAAAAGTAAAAGAACAATCGGGAAACAAAGACCGTGCAAATACTATCTTGCTCTGAAATGGATAAAAAATATAACCACGAAGCAAATCTATCAAGTCGACAGAACTCTCTCTCCAGACACCCTGAATTGTGTCTACTTAATATTCTGCACAAAGTGCAAAAAACAGTATGTCGGACAGACTAAAAATGAGGTGAGAACGAGAATATACCAGCACACTCATAACATCATCCATAAAATCCACAAACGCAGGTTTTTGATCCAACATTTTCTATTACATGGCCTCCCCTCTCTTAGAGCAACTATACTACAAACTAACCCTTTGTGGAGTCTAAAGGACAGACTAAGCGCAGAAAGACTTTGGATAAACAGACTCAACACTCTGTATCCAAACGGATTGAATGAGGCCTAAGAGATGGGTGAGAGCCATTGAGGAGAATTGTATTCCTGTCCTTTAAGATAGTGAGATTATTCATATATATTATATAATTGATATACCTATTATATATATTATACATATATACCGCTACCATACCTAAAACCTACCCATTTTACCCCTTATGGACACAACCACGCCATCCCTAAACCTACCCTTTACCCCCATCCATCCTAACCCTACACATTTTACCCCTAATAAAATACATTGAGAAGTATTATCCATAACCCACCCAGCAAAAACACTTTGAAAAGACGTCGAAAAGACGACAATGCCAGACGTCCAAACAACGTCAAAATTTGGTTGAAAGTGAAAGGTGAAAATACGTCTTTTTCGGGTCGTCGAAAAGACGTCTATAAATAGACGTCCAAATTATGTCTAAATGTGGTTGTAAAGTTGAAATTGAAAAGACGTCTTTTCAGGCCTAATTCTTTATATTTCATATTCATAATTACGGTCAAAATAAGACAATTCACAAAAGAGTACCAAAACATTTATTGACACATTAAATACATCTTTCACGTAAAAGAAACACATTCCTGATCACATCTTAAGTCTGCATTTGATCAAACATACCATAAAAACAGTAATATTGTGAAATAGAACTACAAATATAATTGTTTTCAATATGAATGCATTGTAAAATATAATTTATTCCTGTGAACTAAATTTTCAGCATCATTACTCCAGTCTTCAGTGTCACATGATCCTTCAGAAATCATAATAATATGCTGATTTACTGCTCAAGAAACATTTCTTAACCTGTTAACCTGCACCCCCCATATTGGGAATCACAGCTGAAAATGACTAACTAACTTAAAATGGTAACAGCTCCTGACTTCAGTGTGCCACACACACAATTGTAGTGTCTTTGGAAAGAAGACCCTTTGGCCTTTACTATCCATCATCCAGAGTTGATGATGCTCAAAAATATAAAAAGTTATAGACACTGAAGTGCCTTGATAAAAATTGTACCACACTGAATTTTTTTTTATTTCATATAAAAATACATGAAATCAGTCCTGGAGCAATCTAGAAAAGTAATGGGTTGAAAGTCACATGTCTCATGAGTTTATATTTCAAATCTGAAGAAGATACCATGAAAAATGAGATTCCTGCAGACATTTTTCTAGCCCCCCCCCCCCCCCCCCCCCCGTTTGAGGAAAAATATTTACCAAATTATTGAAGAGTTCTACTACATACTTTTTAGTCTTTATACATGCCACTGCAGTTTTTCAATTATAAAACAGTAGACATAATCTTAGACATCGTATAAGTGATTTATTTGAGCACTAGAAAAATACAATAATAATAATTTGAGTGATGAAAAAAAAACAATAATAATAAAAAAAAATAACTTAATTACATACTGATTTCCTGACAAACAGATGCTCTCCTGCTCATACATTAGTAATCACATGCTGAAGATCATTCATACAGATGCTAATCATACTGATGGCTGCCCAATATAGTCAATATTCACATTATAATGGCCTTTTATATAGACTGCATTCACACTGATATCTGTGAACAGTCAGTAATTACCTGCTGATTATCAGTCATAGAGATGTTAATCACACAGATACAGGCAATTCCCCACAAAACACGCAAACATATATGAAAACAAAAAAAAAGAAATGTTTTTTTTTTGTGCTAAAAAGATCGCTAAGTTACGCCCCATCAGATGACAGGTGCGTCACAGCGTGCGTCACAGCGTGCGTCACAGCGTGCGTCACACGCCGTCGCGAGGGAGCGCCAGAATTCAAATAATCAATCTTCCGTGTATCTTTGACTTTTTTTTTTTTGGATGATTTCATTCTGTTTGGGACATTGCCTGCTACAAAATCATGCTGTTTTTTTACCACCAAGACGCTGTTTTTGACCATAATTTGTTCCATAACGGACACAAACAATAACTCTCCCTCAAGAGATGAGACGTAAACAAAGGATTAACGATCTAAATTACAACGTTGTTGTTTCTTTGGACTAAAAGTGCTCGATGGAATGTTGTTCACTGGACTCTTATCTTTCAAATGAAACCAGGATTTACAGCAGTGGATACATTTGAGAGTCGTTATCAGGATGAAAATGGTATGTACAGCGGTTTATTTCTACATGTTTTGATGTGTACTGCTTACACAAATTTAGCAAATACATTCCGTATAAGCTTTCTATCGAAAAACAGCGATCGGTCGTCGATGCTAGAGGCTTAGACCTTCAAAATGATATATAGTTTGTCAAGATTCATTTTGTCCTGTTTTACTTTATCTGTTTGAAAGCAATGACGTGTGCAAACAAAGAGCTTTCAAAGAGCTTTCAGTGCGTCCGCGTCCTGGTGCGGGTTAACAGGTTAATATTATCAATGTGGAAAACAGTTGTGCTGCCCAATATTTTTGTGGAAACCGTGATATTTTTTCAGTATTCTTTGGATAGAACTTTCAAAAGAGCAGTATTTATTTGAATTTTTTTTTTTTAACAATTTAAAAGTCTTTACTGTAACTTTTCATCAAATGAATCCATCTTTTCTATATAAACATTATTTTTCAAAACAATAAAATCTTTAAAATATTGAAAATGTTTATAAAACAGAACAATGACTAATTATAACCACATTAGAACATATTTCACCCAAAAATGTCAAATCTGTCATTAATTACATACCCTCATGTCACTCCAAACCCATAAGACCCTTTTGTGCATAACACAAATGAAGATATTTTTAACAGAAGCCTTGTGTATGCAAAAAAAAAACTGCAAAAAAAAAACAAATGGAACAGTGCAACCCAACACTTATGCATCATGGTGCTCTCGTGAACGTGTTATTTTGTAAATAAAAATGCAATGTTTTTTTTGTGCACACAAAACATTCACATCACTTCATAAAACTGAGGTTAAACAACTAGAGTCACATGGTTTGATTTAAAGATGCCTTTACTACCTTTCTGAGGCTTGAAAGTGGTAGTTGCATAAACTGTGAAATGGAGGGGCAGAAATTTCTCTAAAAAGATCAACATTTATGTTTCAAAGATGAACAAATGTCTTAGAGGTTTGGAACGACATGAAGGTGAGTGATGAAAATGTTTGGTTTAACTAACACATCAGGCACATCTGTTCCTTCAGTGGCATCAGTAGATCTGTTTTTCTGGTTCTTCTGCTCCTTCCACTATCCCAATCCTGTATCCTGAAGTTTCCACTTTGAATGCAACAGCCTGGTTGTTTTTTCTCCAGGATCTGAAGTGAGAAAGAAAACGATAACCAAAATGTAAATGTAAAAATAAAAAAACAAAAATAAACAAATAAATAATAATAATAAAAAAAACAATCAGGGTTCCTTCATATTTTTCATTTCAATATTCCATACTTTTTCAGACTCAAATTTCCAAACCTCTCGGTAGATTTTCAGATCATATTTAACATAAATGGTTCATACAGCATTATTTTCAGCTTTATATTTGGTATATAGTACAGTCATCTGTCAATATTTTTACCTTGTTTTTCATTGATTTTCTTAAAATAACACACGGAGTCCCTAAAATAAAAAATAATAATAAAAAAATGTTTTGCATACTAACGCATTACAATTTCTAGTTTTATATAACCTATTTCCTTTGTGCATTACTGCCATCTTACTATGAATAAAACGATAGCATGGATGCACATGAATTAACAGAGATCTACCTGCTCAAAATTTAGCTTTTCTTTCAGGGTTTGTGCAACCTTTTGAGAGAGAAATTCAAGCACTTTAAAGTATTTCACACAACTATTTACAGCACTTTAAAACTCTAAAACTATATAATTTAAAAGTTATTTTTAAAGGGATGACCAAAATATAATTTGTGGTAAACAAACACTTTTGAAAAATAAAAAAAGGGGAATCAAACTACCACTATAACCAGTAGATGGCAGCAGAGGAACACTTATAGGCTTATTAATCAATAATTTCTACTTTTTACTTTATATTTTGAAATTATAAAATCACTGTTATAAAATTTTAAATATCAAGAAATCAGATTTGGTAAAAGTTTTGCTCTTTTTTGTGTATGAAGAAAGAAAAGTCACAAAGTGCCTTGAAAAACAAACTTCTCTGTGACTGAATCACAGATAAAGCAAGAGAGCTCCTTTTATAATCACTGAAGTTGTTGGTCAGTTCCGTATAATACTACAGAATAATAATGGTACATTTAATAAGAAGAATATGAGTAGAATATGTTAATTTTCTATATAAAACTTACATTTTGCACGTTACTGTTGTTAATAAAAGTACATTTTGTGCTTCCAACTCAAGCTCAGTGCTTTACTGTCAAATGTGCATTACCAAGAAATAAATGTGTAATATTACTAGTAACTACAATTATTAATGCAAAACAATAATAATTGTATGATTTAATTATCTTTATTTTGAATACCCCCACACACACCCTCAGCGCTACCAAATCTGCTTCTGGCGCCACCAGGGGCAGGCTTTACCAATAGGCGAGGTAAGCGGCCGCTTAGGGCCCTGGGGAATCAGAGGGCCCTGTCTGATATTCGCGAAACATATTTGGCAAATGCACCAGTATGTATTTGTGTTATGGAGAGCGTCAAATGTTCACTCACCACTCAAAACGGCGAGTTTTGTCAGGTGCGAAGTTCTGCAAGCTTGTGAATCCTCTCATTATAACAACGTGTAGATAAGATGTAAATAAGAGATTCATTGTGCCGAGAGCTTATTAACGGAATGGCGTGAGTTCACGATGAACTGAAGCTAGTGACAGCTTTTAGTGATTATAGACGGAGCGCTCTTTGCACGCATTCTAAGCTGTTTTGACTGTCTCAGAACAGTTATATTCACCTCAGTAAAGAAATTGTGTTTCAAGTCATAATTTTATTTGTCTTGATGTTTCAAAATGACTCTCTTGTGTGCTTTTCCCAGGCGCACCAGCGCGAACAATAAATGCAAATGAACTAAAAACTAAAAACGCATGCATGTGAATGCACGAATGCAATGACTGGAGATTTTCGCTTAATAGATTACATTTTCGATTTGTTTTTCGGCAAACCCTATCGTATGCCTTAAGAACACTTGGAATACGGAACGTGTTGCATGGGATAATTTTTATGACATTTTAATCCTTTTTGGAAAAAGATTGAAGAAGTTTACAATTCATTAAATGGACAAGTGCAAGCATTTTTTAATATAATGTCTTCTTTTGTTATCCGAAAAAATAAGGTAGCTTAATATGGCTTTAGAACAGCATCAGGTTGAGTAATTATTTAGGCTACTTAAGTTGTGAAGGGGTAATAGTTATAATAAATAATAGTTATAGCTATAATGAGAGAGAGCTAGTGAGCAAAATAAGGGTTCCCTATCAGTCGGTCACTCCGAGTCACGTCGGGTGACCGACGAATTGGGATCTCGCTTAGAGAGACCAATCCACTACGAGTGTATCTAAACGAGCCAATGCACATTGGCATGCGATTATTGCATCCAGCTGCTGCTGATCACAGCGTGAGTATAAGTAGGCAGCAGGTGCAGCGCATATTCAGCTTTTCGCTTCGGAGCCGAGCGGTTCATCGTTCTGCTCCTGACAAGCCTGTCTACTACGGTGTCTGCAAGCAAGCACGCTCTTCCAGAGGACTCTCGTGCTGGTGTTACGGCGCTTCAGCGGCGGTGGTCTTGTTTTTTTCCTTCGAGTGGACTGCACACATCAGATTGCACTACCTCTGATTGTGTTGCAAGCGGCCATCTCCCCTGTGCGCTTCAGCACACTAAGAGAGCAATTTCTCTAAAAGAGCATTCGCGGGTGGAACGTCTTTTCAAAGACGCGTCTTTTTAAAGATGTCCTTCCACCCGTGCGTTTCTGGATGCGGTCGTTACCTGGCGCCGGGTGATGGTCACGATCGCTGCCTCTCGTGTCTGGGCATTAAGCACGCTGAGGCGGCTTTCGTGGACGAGTCATGCTCCCAGTGCGGGAAAATGACCGTTGCGGAGTTGCGGACCAGACTCCGTTTCCTGCAAGGGGGCGGGGTGCCTGTGCCTCTGCCTAGATCTAGGGCTCCCCCTGGCGGCAGCCGGGGGGGCGCTACTTCTGGCAGTAGCCGGACTGGTCTTACGGTGACGGTGAGGAATTCCCCTCCAAGGAACCAACCTTCGAGGGCTCCTCTTTCCACCGGCACTTCGCAGCCTGTGGAGCTGCCGAGGGAACTGGCTGGACCCTCCAGTGGGGTACCACTGGTATCCTTTGGTGCTCCCCCCGACGATCGGATGTCGATCGCTGCATCGGAGGGTGAGCCAGACCTGTCTGGAGATGATGATTCGGCACCGCTGCCACCTTCTGGGCGGTCAGCGGTGCCGGATACGGATCCAGAGATGGTGGCTATGCTTGCCCGGGCCGCCGAAAGGGTCGGGCTCGAGTGGAAACCTCCACCGCGTCCCGAACCCTCTAGGTTGGACGATTGGTTTCTCGGGGTGGCTCGCGCTGGTTCTCAGGGCCCCACCCCGGTACCTTTCTTCCCGGAAGTGCATGATGAGCTCACTGGATCGTGGACGGCACCTTTCACTGCCCGAAACCGTTCCAGTGGCTCGTCCTCCCTCACCACCCTCGACGGTGGGGCAGCGCGGGGGTATATGGAGATCCCGCCGGTGGAGCGGTCGGTTGCGATGCATTGTGTCCAAATACCGCGGCTACTTGGCGTGGAAATCCGTTGCTCCCCTCCCGGGCCTGTAGGTACTCGTCGGCCCTGACCGGCAGTGCTTATGCGGCCTGTGGTGAAGCTGCTTCCGCCCTACACGCTATGGCGTTGTTGCAGGTTCATCAGGCCAAGGCACTGAGGGACCTGCACGAGGGTGGGCACGACCCAGAAGTTCTCAAAGAGCTTCGTACCGCTACTGACCTCGCGCTACGAGCGACGAAGGTCACTGCGCGGTCTCTGGGCCGTGCGATGTCCACTATGGTGGTCCAGGAACGCCATCTCTGGCTGTGTCTGGCTGACATGAGGGAGTCGGACAAGATGCGGTTCTTGAATGCCCCTGTGTCCCAGACCGGCCTTTTCGGCGACGCAGTGGAGAACTTCGCCCAGCAGTTCTCCGCTGCACAGAAGCAGACTGAGGCCATCAGGCACATCCTGCCCCGGCGTGCAGCTGCTGCCTCCACCCGGCCGCCGGTGGCAGCGCCTCAGTCTACTCGTCGCCGAGGGCGGCCCCCTGCCGCCGCCCCCGCTCCCGCGCAGCAATCGCAGCAGCCTCCAGCAAAGCAGCGCCGTGGAGCCGGTCGCAGGGCAGCCGCCCCGCCCGTCCAGGCCCCCGCCAAACCTGGTGGCAAGCGTAAGAGCAAGAGGCCCTGAGACGGGCGACCCAGAGATGGAGGAGGATGCTCTTCGGGAGATGGTGAACGCACCACTCCCTCCCCCGGAGGAGGGCCGGGTGGAGAATCTTTTGTTTCTTTTTTCCCCGCCACTGGCCTCACGGTCAGTGGTACCCAAAAACTCGACAAAAGAGCAGTTTCCTCTATCTCTGGGTCCCCAGAGGGGCTGGGGAGTTGTGGACGAGCCAGTCTTGAGTCACACTCACCCTCCTCTCTCGCCAGTGAGCAGCTGTGGGCGGTTCGAGAGTGCGATCAATCGTACTACTCACGCACCCTCTGCCAGGACGCGGGTAAGTGTTGCGCACACTCTGACCCTGTTTCGGACCGGCATCGAGACGCCCGAACAGGGTCCCTGCGTTCCCCCTCGCTGCCCCACCGCGGGTACGTCGGTGGTTCCGTTGGTGCCACTTGTACAGTTTCTGGGAGCCTGGTTAGCGCTTCCCAGTCCGTCTTGTTGGCTCCGTCGGACCATCAGACTCGGCTATGCGATTCAGTTCGCCCGGCGTCCTCCCAAGTTCAGGGGCATCCACTTCACTTCAGTGAAGGCGGTAGATGCTCCTGTCTTGCGCGCAGAGATCGCAGTCCTCCTGGCGAAGGATGCGATAGAGCCGGTCCCTCCAGCCGATATGAGGACAGGGTTCTACAGCCCCTACTTCATTGTACCCAAAAAAGGCGGTGGGTTGAGACCGATCTTGGATCTGCGCGTCCTGAACCGGGCCCTTCACAAGCTTCCGTTCAAGATGCTCACGCAGAAACGTATCTTCGGATGCATCCGTCCCCAAGATTGGTTTGCAGCGATCGACCTGAAGGACGCGTACTTCCATGTGTCGATCCTTCCGCGCCACAGGCCATTCCTGCGGTTTGCGTTCGAAGGACGGGCATATCAGTACAAGGTCCTGCCCTTCGGGCTGTCCCTGTCGCCCCGTGTCTTCACGAAAGTTGCGGAGGCAGCCCTTGTTCCCATGAGAGAACAGGGTGTTCGCATTCTCAACTACCTCGACGACTGGCTCATACTGGCTCAGTCTCAGGACCAGTTGTGCGAACACAGGGACTGGGTGCTTTCACACCTCAGCCAGTTGGGCCTTCGGGTCAACTGGGAAAAGAGCAAACTCTCCCCGACGCAGAGGATCTCTTTTCTCGGTATGGAGTTGGATTTGGTCAGTCAGACAGCACGCCTCACGCAGGAACGTGCTCAGTCGGTGTTGAACTGCTTGAATACATTCAAGAGCAGGACAGCGGTCCCACTGAAACAATTTCAGAGGCTCCTGGGGCATATGGCAGCTACGGCGGCAGTTACGCCGTTGGGGCTGCTTCATATGAGACCGCTTCAACATTGGCTTCATGGCCGAATCCCGAGGTGGGCGTGGCAACACGGCACTCACCGGGTCCAAGTCACACCGGCCTGCCGCCAAACCCTCACCCCGTGGTCGGACCTTTCGTTCCTTCGGGCAGGAGTGCCCCTGGAACAGGTCTCCAGGCATGCTGTGGTTTACACGGATGCCTCCACCACTGGCTGGGGTGCCACGTTCAACGGGCTTGCAGTGTCGGGGGTTTGGACGGGCCCCCAACTGCACTGGCACATCAATTGCCTAGAGTTGCTGGCAGTACGCCTGGCCTTGATCCGCCTCAGGAGCCGCCTACGAGGCGAACACGTACTGGTCCGCACGGACAACACTGCGACCGTTGCGTACATCAACCGACAAGGTGGTCTACGCTCCCGTCGCATGTCGCAACTCGCCCGCCACCTCCTCCTCTGGAGTCAGAAGCATCTGAGGTCGCTTCGTGCCATTCACATTCCGGGCTTGCTCAACCGGGCAGCCGACGAGCTGTCACGAGGTGCGCTCCCCGGAGAGTGGAGACTCCACCCCCAGACGGTCCAGCTGATGTGGAGACGTTTCGGGCCAGCTCAGGTAGACCTGTTTGCGTCCCTAGAAACCTCTCATTGCCAGTTGTTTTTCTCACTGACCGAGGGCACACTCGGCACGGATGCACTGGCACACAGCTGGCCGCGGGGCCTTCGCAAGTATGCGTTCCCCCCAGTGAGCCTTCTCGCACAGACACTGTGCAAGATCAGGGAGGACGAGGAGCAGGTCTTGCTCGTGGCGCCGTATTGGCCCACTCGGACTTGGTTCCCAGAACTGATGCTCCTCGTGACAGCCCCTCCTTGGCAGATTCCTCTGAGGAAGGATCTACTGACTCAGAGACGGGGCACCTTGTGGCACCCGCGTCCAGACCTCTGGAAACTTCATGTCTGGTCCCTGGACGGGACGCGGAGGTTCTAGGTGACCTACCCCAAGGGGTAGTTGACACCATCACTTCGGCGAGAGCGCCGTCTACGAGACATGCTTACGCTTTGAAGTGGAACCTGTTCGTCGAGTGGTGCTCTTCTCACCGAGAAGACCCCCAGAAGTGCCCGATCAGAGTCGTGCTGTCCTTTCTGCAGCAAGGGCTGGAGCGAAGGCTGTCTCCCTCCACCCTTAAAGTCTATGTGGCTGCAATTGCTGCTAACCATGACCCCGTGAACGGGAAGTCGCTGGGGAAGCATGACCTGGTCATCAGGTTCCTTTGGGGGGCGAGAAGATTAAATCCTCCGCGGCCCCCCTCTATACCTTCTTGGGACCTGTCTCTAGTGCTCACAGCACTACAGCAGGACCCATTTGAGCCTTTGCAAACAGTCGAGCTGAAGTTTCTTTCAATGAAGACTCTGCTCCTGCTCGCATTGGCCTCCATCAAGAGGGTAGGGGACCTGCACGCATTTTCGGTCGACGATTCGTGCCTAGAGTTTGGACCGGCTGACTCCCAGGTAATCCTGAGGCCCCGGCCCGGCTATGTGCCCAAGGTTCCCACCACTCCCTTCAGGGACCAGGTGGTGAGCCTGCAAGCGCTGCCCTCGGAGGAGGCAGACCCAGCCCTAGCTTTGCTTGTCCCGTCCGAGCAGTGAGATGCTACGTTGACAGGACGCAAAGCTTCAGGACCTCAGACCAGCTCTTTATCTGTCACGGAGGCCGGCAGAAGGGGAATGCCGTCTCCAAGCAGAGGATGGCCCACTGGATAGTGGATGCCATCACCCTGGCTTATCAGGCACGGGGTGTGCCTTGCCCGTTCAGGTTGAGAGCCCACTCTACTAGAAGTGTTGCTTCTTCCTGGGCGTTGGCTCATGGCGCCTCGCTGGCAGATATCTGTAGAGCTGCGGGTTGGGCGACCCCTAACACGTTCGCTAGGTTCTATAGCCTTCGTGTGGAACCGGTCTCCTCCTGTGTTCTCACCTCAAACGGGTAGAAGCACTGAGAGGCTCCGGTTTTGGGTCGGCTTGCTGAAACTACTCCAGAGAGTCCATACTGTAGACCCTGTAGAGCTCCTCCGTCCCCTCGGCAGCCAGACGTGGCGGAGCGTCCGGCGCCAGGCCCTCACTCGGTGAATCCGTGAGAACCGGTAGAGGGCTGGGGTCCATATGTGAGACCTAATTGGATCCCATATGTGTAAAGTCCACGGTATAGCCTCAGAGCCCGTGTTCCCCGGCAGACATTCTGCTAAGAGGCTACAATCACCTCTAATCTTCCATATGCACCTAATCGGTTGTTCATATGCGTAAGTGCTTCTGAACCTCCTTCGGGAAGGTTGGGCTTCCGCAGCGTTCCTGTTCCAAGTGGAACGGGTACGTTTCCCAGTGTTATCCAGTCTTACTGAGTGGGTAGTGCCATAGCAACAGTAGCTGGTCTTCTTGTGAAGCTCTGACCTGCGCCAAAAAGTAAGGGCGCAGGAGGCTTCCACAGGGCACTGGAAGGGGCAGTATCCGTGGCCTTTTGGTAGCGATCCCAATTCGTCGGTCACCCGACGTGACTCGGAGTGACCGACTGATAGGGAACGTCTCGGTTACGTATGTAACCCTCGTTCCCTGAAGGAGGGAACGGAGACGTCACGTCCCGTCGCCACGGCTACTGTACCACCGCTGAGTGGCCGGGTCACCGGCTCGGCTCCTCAGCGAAAACCTGAATATGCGCTGCACCTGCTGCCTACTTATACTCACGCTGTGATCAGCAGCAGCTGGATGCAATAATCGCATGCCAATGTGCATTGGCTCGTTTAGATACACTCGTAGTGGATTGGTCTCTCTAAGCGAGATCCCAATTCGTCGGTCACCCGACGTGACGTCTCCGTTCCCTCCTTCAGGGAACGAGGGTTACATACGTAACCGAGACGTTATGCATAAAAGAGCATTATAGTTATTGTGTTGGGGCCCCGTACCTGAAATTTGCTTAGGGCTCCCAAGTCACTAAGTCCGCCCCTGGGCGCCACCGTCTGTAGAACTCGCCACTGCTCTCAAAAGTCAGTCTGGAGCCCTGCTCTATATGCATTGCAAATGTGGTACAATTAAAATTACTATGCAAGCACTAAAAAAAGTCAGCTGCTGAAATGTTAAAAGGAAAGTACATAAGAACCGTGACCCTAAAATGGTTATAAAAACCAAACCGAATATAAATACTGAGAATGTTTTTGATATTCAAAAAAATATACTTACACAGCAAAAGATGCAGTGACCTGTGGCTGAATGGCCTTTGGTTTTATGTAGCTGTGATTGACACACAAACAAAAGGGAATAAAAGATAATAGCATCACTGAATATGAGTCAAATATTGCATATTTCTGTACAAATTAAAGTGTACTCATTGTTCAGGAGTGATTATCAACTAATCAGTACGTCAGGGGTTCTCAACTCTGGCCCTCAAGATCCACTGTCATACAGAGTGCGTCTCAATCAGCTTCATAGTTCGCTAGGTTGTGAATTAATATATTGTGTACACAAATTCAGGCACTGGTAAGGACAGTGGCTCATTACACACTGGTGACTATTTCCGTCCTTATTGTACAATATCACTACTGACATTTATGCACAACAGTAAAACTGATATATTTTTTTATGCTATTTACAGACCATTATGACCATTATTGTTACATGTACGTGCAAGATTTCAGTTATAAATAAATTGGAAATGTTTGCTAGATTAGACATTACCTGTCTAATTATGTATGTTTTTGCTGAAATATAATATTGGTTTGTGTTTTAAAATCTATCACGTGTCATTTTGTAGCGAATTATCTCAAGTTTTGAGCTTCAGAACTTCCTGTAAGGGAACATAGTGAGCATCGATGCTTCCTGGTTTTCACGGCTTTTTTAGGGAGCAAACATTTCAGTGCACTGTCAATTTTTTGTTATTGAGACAGCCCTTAACCACTGACTACTGATCAAACTCACCTGTTTGAGACTTTATAGTTAGTAAAACTGAAGACCTTGATTAAGCCCAAAGTATACTTCACTTTTTAAGCGTACGCAAGGGACAGCGTACAGTGCACGTGACGCAAATTTCGTCATCAGAACAGTGTGCACGTACTGTACGCACACCACCCGATTATTGTAACCGTGCGTACTTTGTACGCGCAGGTCGCATATGCGCATTGAAGTTATTTTGCAGTAATCAGTTTTTTTCCACAAGGTGGCAACACTGTCCCGGGCTGTTGTTTCACAGTAGAAAACGAACCTAAAGAGACGGAACAACAAAATAGCGGAGACTGCAACAACAACAGACAGCCGCATTGACAAGCGTTTGTGAGCGAGAGGGTATGAGACAGCTCAGCTTTGGTTTAAAAGTTAAACAATATTTGTTATCTGTCATAACTTAACAGGGAAAAATAGAACAGACACTAGACATGGATGAAGCTTTCTAGTGCTTTCTAGTAACATCAAATGGAGAATACTATTGAAAGGCTATGTGTTCGACTGTACACATATGCTAACGTATGTGTACAAAAACGAAGTATACTTTGAGATTTAGTTTGTTCATGTGCACTGCACTTGGTTGGAGCAAAACTCTGCATGTAAGTGGACCTTGAGAGACAATGTTGAGATCTCCTGCATTATGTTCTGAACATGACAATTCAGAGAGGCAAGATGACTTCTAGATTGACTTACAACACTGGTTTTCAGTCCCGAGCATGGAGGACCAACGTTCTGTAGAGTTTCTGGTGATCCTTGTTCAGCTGCTCAGGTCTGCTTAATTGGGGTTGGAGCTAAACTCTTCAAAGAGAAAGAAGACAACTAATATGATGTTAAAAAGTTAAACAAAGTTAAAGTTAAAAAAATTGATTCATAAATATGCACAACATCTGAAAATGCACAAAGATGAGACGAAAGCAATGTGTTTAATGAGAACTTTCAACCCACTGAAAAATAAGAAGCAATATTAAGTCACAGATGCATTTTTATTTATTCTTGTTATTCTTCTTTTTATTATTGAAATAAGTTACAATTACCTTGTGGTTTATCAATGATTTTCAGTCTCTGAAATAGAAAAGATCTATCTATGATAAGTGGCATCATACATACATCATGTGACAATATTTAATAAGAGTTCTAACACCGTGTCTACACTGGACGGCGCAACAAAATACAATAGAACCTATTCTAATCAGTGATGCTGTCTACACTGGATGCGGCGCGACACAACAAATCCCTGACAGTAAACTGATGCCTCGTTCTATTTATGACGTACTGACACAAAGTTCAAATGATTTACAACGGTCGCTTTGTTGCGTCCACTGTAGACACAGTGTGAGAGTGTCTAGCTTGGGTATAGAGAATGGGAATCTACGTCATTGTGCATTGCATTGTGGGTATACAATACAAATCACCAGAGGAAAAAATTACTATTTACATTAATATTTTTAAGAGCTTCTTGAACTTTAGAGGGAAGTGGTGTGTGGCCAAGTATGGTGACCCATACTCGGAATTTGTGCTCTGCATTTAACCCATCTAAGTGCACATACACCCGGAGCAGTGGGCAGCCAATGGCGCCCGGGGAGCAGTTGGGGGTTCGGTGCCTTGCTCAAGGGTCTCACCTCAGTCGTGGTATTGAGGGTGGAGAGAGTGCTGGTTATTCACTCCCCCCACCTACAATCGCTGCCGGACCTGAGACTCGAACCCACGACCTTCGGGTTACAAGTCCGACTCTCTATCCAAGTTTGTGGTCAGTTTTTTTATGTTTATGTTATGTTCACCAAGAAAACTGCATTTATTTGATCATAAATAAAAACAGTAATGTTGTGAAATATTATTACAATTTAAAATGAATATAATGTAAAAATGTAATTTATTCTTGTTTTTGCTAAGCATGATTCCTGAAGGATCATGTGACACTGGAGACTGGGTTAATGATGCTGAAAATTCAGCTTTGATCACTTTTTAAAACATATTGAAATAGAAAATAGTTATTAAAAATGGTAATTTCACAATATTACTATTTTCTGTATTTTAATTAAATGAATGCAGCAGTGGTGAGCATAAAATATTTATTTCAAATACATGACAAATCTGACCCTTAAACTTTTGAATGGTAGTGTATGTTTGAGGTATTACTTACTAGTCAAATGGCTCATAATGTCTAAAGATGTTCTTCGACAGGAGATACGCTCCAACTCTAGTGCACGGCCATCAGCGTGGAAGAATCTAGGAACATAAACAATCTGTCACAGAGCCAACAATATTTATTATACAATGCCAGGTTTATTATATATAAACTTTAGCAGAGGTGAAATGCAGAGAAGAAAAAATAATAATTTACAGAATATACAATATAAAAAAAAATACAACATAATGTACATTTTTACATTTACTTATTTAGTAATGCTCTTACAGTGTTACTTATGTTTGGCCATTAAAATAACTAACAAGCAAACAAACACACACACACACACACACACACACACACACATATATATATATATATATATATATACACACACACATAAATTTTGCAAAAGAAAATTACAGATGCATTGTGATGTAGGCGAAATATATTGTGAAAGATGCATATAAAGTTATTTAATAAGCTTTCTTAGATGATCAGATCACCTGTGTTTTCATTATCTGTCAGAAGCTCCCTTCAGAAATTTTTTAAATCAGGAACTTCTCCTGTGTCGTAGAGGGTTTTTTTCTGACACTTCTGAAATCACAGAACAAGTGGTATCAATATGTTTAAAGATCAAAACCGGTTTTAAGTTTCAGCCCATTTTCACGCTCCATGTAAGTGATGCAAGTTATCCAAGTAACTTAACTGTACAAGTGCATATTTTTGGTTAAATTATTTAGTTTACTTAATATATCCGTTGACAAATTGCCAGCAAAACCTTTATACATACAGTACATATATAAAAACGCTCATCTACACATATGACATTAAAAGCCCAAACTTTCATAAACAAGAGCTCAAGTCTTACCTTACCTCTTAGTTAGCCTGATGCTAACGGACTTTTTCCGAAGACACTAAACCATTTATATAAAGTAAAACGTGTCATTTACATGAAAGGAAGTGTCAGGAACACTTGTGTGTACTATTTGTGTAATTTTAGAGACTAAACTTACCTGAAATTAGTGAAACCAACAGTGAGAGACGGCGTTTAGCTGTTTGACAGTTGAGCTGCAGCCCCGTTTCCATGGTGACTTCCTCTGCTCCAGTTCAGCGCGCGCGCCCATTAAAGCACGTAGAAGTCACGCAGATGTAAATATATAATATAAATATAATAGCTTTAGAAATGGTAAACTTGGTGTAGAAATAACACTGAAAATAAAAAACATTGATTAAAAACGCATGAATTCGTACAGCCTATTTACACATGTGTCACGAGGAACAATTTTTAAGCTTTGTTTTATGTATTTTAAAAATATATTTCAATATATTTAACAGTGCTTCAGATATATGTCAGATCATACTTTACTTGCTACATGTTCATGGCTATATTAGGGCTATGTAGTCCGAAATGAATGTGCTTCTGCTAAATTTGGACTAAATTAGATGGACCAAACAAGGACCAGTTTTCAACGTCGATTTTTGGGCTAAATCCGGACCAAATCCGACGTACAAAACAAGACCAGCTTTCAACGTTGATTTTTGGGCTAAATCCGGACCAAATCCGACGGACCAAACAAAGACCAATTTTCAACGTCGATTTTTGGTCTAAAATAAGGCCATGACGGGCCGACTTGATTTAGCCCAAAAAATGACGTCTAAATGACGTCTGGTGCTGGGTGGGAAGTATTAATAAATACCTAAAAACTAACCCTCAGTAGAAATGTCGGATGAATAAATAATACCTATAAATAACACTTATAATTAAAAATACTCATTCATACAGTTAAAAATCTCACTATCTGTGGTTCAATAAAAAGACCAAATATATTGGTGGTGGAGTGATGGGCCTAGGCCGTGGGGGCGGGCCTTGGCCGAGGCGGGAGAGCGGCCAGAAGGAGTATTGAAGGACTGTGCATTACCAGAGCTGGACGCTGCTTCAGCTCTTGGATTCTTTCTAATCCTAACCCTAACCCTAAGTCTTTTCAACAAAAGGGTTATTCTGTACAAAATTCTTGTCAAAGACTTCCTCTTTTGCTTCCATTTTAAAATAATCATATAATACTTGAAGAATAAAAACCATCCTTTGTTTAAAAAGTTTACACACAGAAATATTCTCCTTCTTCTCCTTTTCCACATTCCTTCTTCTCCAAATTATTAATCTTGCAACTATTAACATCAGATTTAAAAAACAAACATTTTTGGCTTCATCTTTAAAACCAAACAAAAACGTTGTTTCCCAATTAACATCAACAATTTTTTCTTCAACCCCCAAATTTTTCACCATTTCTTTCAATTTTTTAATAAAACATTTCAACCTCACACATTTAAAAAATAGATGTAATATTCCTTCTTCTTCTCTATTACATACTTTGCACATTGCATTCTGTGCTATCCCAATCTTACACAATCTCATTTCAGTCAGCAAACAATTATGTCTTAACAAGTAATCAAAATTCTCTAAAATAGGACTTTTCCACCATGATCTTAAATTTTGCCATATTTTCTTTGTTTCCATATTGGGATATATTCTCTGCCAATAGTCTTCTGCTTTTGGTTTAGTAAAAACATCTTTACATAAACAATAATAAAAACACTTTAACTTTAGATCATTAAAAGCATGTTGTTTGTTATTTATTTTAACACTAACCACCATTCTGTCATTTTCCATATTTTCTGTATCTCCTTCTAAAATGTTTATCCATTCTTTTGGTATTATCTCTTTTACCTTTTCATATTGGTCTTGTAGAACTACTTTACTTTCTTCTTCATAATTTTCTTCAATTGCATCACTTATCACTTGTACTGGTAAAAAGCCAGGTATAACTTCATACATAATATCTTTAATTTGTCTTATTCCTGCATTATACCATTTTTTATAAAAAATTGTTTGTTCTCCCCTTTTAAGTAACTTGTTTAAAAACAGTGGTTGTCTTAAAATGTCATTTTTATTTAATGATGTACAAACAACATGCTTGCTATAATCCCCCCATGCTTTTAAGACTTCTTTATAGTATTCTGGAATTCCATTCATCATGTTTTCCTTTAGTTTCATCCATAAAATAGCATCTCCTATTTTACCGCATTGGTTTAAATAAAAAGTCATTACATCTTTCCAACCATATTTTTCATCATTCCAGTATTTATTTATTATTTTTATTCGTATGCTTTTCATTATTATTAATGGGTCTAATAGTCCCAGTCCTCCATCTTCAACTTTCCCAATTATAGTATCATATGCAATTTTCAACGGTTTATCTTCCCATAAAAAGTTTAAAATTAGAGTTTTAATTTTTTTATAAACCCATAATGGCATGCTCACTGATCCTAAAACATACCACATTTTTGATAAAAACAAAGAATTTATTACTAGCACTTTCCCTTTTAAAAACAAATTCCTTAATTTCCAAAAATGTAACCTTTTTTCCATTCCTTTTAAAACTTCCTCCCATATTAAATTCCTAATTACATTTTCATTTTCTCCAACTCTTATTCCTAAAATTTTCATATTTCCTTTCTGTTCTTTAAATGGTATTTTATCAGGTAATTTATTCATTTCACCAATTCTCCTATAAGTTGTTTTTTCTTTATTAACCTTTGCCCCTGTTCCTCTACAATATTTTTCCAAAACTTCCATTACTTTTTCTATACTTTTAATATCTTTAACGAACAATGTTGTATCGTCTGCATATTGATATATCTTATGTTCTGTTTCTTCTGCTTTTATCAATATTCCTTTTATATTTTTTTCCATTTCTATCACCAGACCTAGAGCTTCAGACACTAAAGTGAATAACAGTGCTGACATTGGGCAACCTTGTCTAATTGATCTAGTTATTTTAAAATCTTCTGTTAAAAATCCATTCACTTTAACACAACTTCTAATGTCCGTGTATATACATTTGATCCATTTTATAAAATTCTTACCAAATCCAAACTTCTCCATTACATTCATCAAATATTTATGCTCTACCCTATCAAACGCTTTTTCTAAATCCACACTTATTATATACCCCATTTCTTTGTTATCTCTCATATACCATATCAGATCTCTTATACTATTAATAGTGTCAGAAATATCTCTGTTTAAAACTGCATATGCTTGATTTGTTTTGATTATATTTGGTACCACTTTTTCAATCTGTTTGCTAATACTTTATTTAAAATTTTATAATCAGTATTCAGCATACTAAGTGGCCTGTAGTTTTTTAAACCTCCTCTATCTCCTTTTTTCTTGTATATTATTTTCACTACTCTTTTCTTCATACTTTGTGTTAATTCGCCATTCTTAAAAACATCAACATATATTTCTTTGAGAATTGGACATAAGCTATTTTTAAAAACTTTATAAAATTCAGCCGGTAATCCATCTATTCCTGGGGCCTCATTTATAAAGCGTGCGTACGCTCAGATTTGATCTTAAAGTGTGCGTACGCTTAAATCCACGCCAACGTTCATATTTATAAAAACGGTCTTTGACGTGGAAAAGTGCTTAGCGTCACGTCAGGGTCTGAGCAGACGTACGCACTTTTTATTGTCGGAGTATTGCAGGTTTTTTAAAATATAAGCTGTTCTTGCAGCATGCTGTTCTAAATTATGATGATTGGTGATCTTTTATATGTTAATGACATTAATTAGGAGTCGTTTACAAGGCAAAGAGCTGAAACCATTCAGTTGCGCGCAAGTTCAAGATCATTTGCGATTCATAGATTTCACATCTGAAAGAGACGCATACGCGCGATTTTGTTCGTACGTTCATTCTATGAATCGCACGTACGCATATCTTAGAAATGATCGTAAGATCAAATTTAGGATAGTTTCTGCGCAACATTTTATAAATGAGGCCCCTGGACTTTTCCCATTTCTTAACTGATCAATTGCTGTTTCTATTTCTGTCTCAGTAATACTACTCTCACACATTTCTCTGTCTTCCTTATTTACTTTATCTTTTATTTTCTTTAATAAATATTCCTCATCCTCAGCAATTAACTCATTTTCTGTAAACAAGTCTTTATAAAATCTTCTAATTTCTTTTAATATTCCTTCTGTATCTTCCACTGTCTTCCCATCTAGTGTATTGATAGATTTAATTATATCTGCTTTTTGTCTATTTTTCTCTAATTCATAGAAATATTTAGTACTTCTTTCTCCTTCTATTATGTCTTTAGCTCTACTTCTTATTATTGCTCCCTTACACCTTTCTTCCTCTATTTTCCTCATTTTTTCCTGCAGTTCTATTATCTTATCAATGTTTTTCTCTCCCTCACTCATTTTTCTCATTTCTTCATCCCATTCTTTTTTAACTTTATTTTCTATCATTCTTTTAGCTCTCTGAACTTTTTTAGAAAAAATTATCGAAAACCTCTTTATCCTATTTTTCAGACAATCCCACCAAAATCCTCTTTCTTTTTCATACATCTCATCATTAACACTATTAATTATTATACTTTCTATTTCTATTCTGTACATTTCCATTTTTAAAAGTCCTGTATTTAACATCCATTCCCCTTGTCCTTTTATAATCTCATAAAAATCCATTGTTATCCATAAAAAATCATGGTCACTTTCACTATAATTTTTATAGATTGCCTTTGAAACATAATGTAATTCTTTTCTATTACATAAAAATAAATCTATTCTGCTTTGCTTTAAGTCTCTACCAACAATTTGTCTTCTTGAATAATCTCTTTTTAAACCATTTCTCTCTCTCCACACATCAACCATGTCGTATTTTCTCATTATATTATATAATTCATTTCTCCCTCTATCAGCTCTATAAATCATAGAATCATCTATATCAATTCTCTGCAACACTGTATTAAAATCACATAAAAGGAAAATATTTTCTTGTTTATCCATTAACGTATTCAAGCTTTTGTAAAATTCTAATTTTTCTTTTTCCTCATTTGGTGCATGAATGTTGCACACTTTTATTTCTTTGCCTTTATATGATAATTTAACTATTATAATTCTACCATTTGCGTCTTTGTATTGTATCCCTCTTTATATTAATATCGCAACGCCCCCCTCCTCTCCAAGTCACAGTTCAGATATATTTCTCCATCCCATAATTTCCTTATTTCATCACTTATTTTTTCTCCCCAAAAAGTTTCTTGTAAACATAATACATCACAATGTTTAGTCAAATATGTTAATTTCTCCATTTTCTGGTATTTTGTTAGTCCTCTTACATTCAACGATACAACACATAAAGAACTCATTAGTGATAAATTACTTGAATGGCCGTAAGCGAGAGCTGCTTCAAAGAGCGGGCTATTTAAGAATCAGCCACCCTAAAGGCCAGTGTATAAGATAAGTAGTGAAGAAAACCCAAAAGCTTACAGCACCTGGTATTCCCAGGAGGTCTCCCATCCAAGTACTAACCAGTCCCTACCCTGCTTAGCTTCCGAGATCAAACGAGATCAGGCGCTCCCAGGGTGGTATGGCCGTAAGCGAGGGCTGTTTCAAAGAGCGGCCTATTTAAGAATCAGCCACCGAAAGGCTAGTGTATAAGATAAGTAGTGAAGAAAACCCAAAAGATTACAGCACCTGGTATTCCCAGGAGGTCTCCCATCCAAGTACTAACCAGGCCCGACCCTGCTTTGCTTCCGAGATCAGGCGCTCCCAGGGTGGTATGGCCGTAAGCGAGGCCTGCTGCAAAGAGCGGGCTATTTAAAGATCAGCCACCCTAAAGGCCAGCGTCTTAGATAAGTAGTGAAGAAAACCCAAAAGCTTACAGCACCTGGTATTCCCAAGGAGGTCTCCCATCCAAGTACTTACCAGGCCCAACCCCTGCTTAGCTTCCGAGATCAGACGAGATCAGGCGCAGCCAGGGTGGTATGGCCATAAGCGAGGGCAGCTGCAAACAGCGGGCTATTTAAAGATCAGCCACCCTAAAGGCCAGCATCTTAGATGAGTAGTGAAGAAAACCCAAAAGCTTACAGCACCTGGTATTCCCAGGAGGTCTCCCATCCAAGTACTAAACAGGCCCTACCCAGCTTAGCTTCCGAGCTCAGACGAGATCAGGTGCTCCCAGGGTGGTATGGCCGTAAGCGAGGGCTGTTTCAAAGAGCGGGCTATTTAAGAATCAGCCACCCTAAAGGCCAGTATATAAGATAAGTAGTGAAGAAAACCCAAAAGCTTACAGCACATGGTATTCCCAGGAGGTCTCCCATCCAAGTACTTACCAGGACCGACCCTGCTTAGCTTCCGAGATCAGACGAGATTTTTTTTTTTTTTATTTTTTTTTTTTATTAGGAATTTTTTTTAAAACATTACATTAAAACGATTTATACATTTTCCCACAACCAAATATATAAAAAACAAACCACAAACATTCAAATTTTCACCATATTCAACCTGTAAATAATAACAATCATTCAAATTTCTCCCACATCCAAGTTACACCATCTATTTTATACTCTATCATAGTGTTTC
>JALXFT010004121.1:0-80000 GCA_023376895.1 Aspiorhynchus laticeps
CTTCTACAAACGTTTTAATAAAAATATCCTCCTTGTCATTCATTAAAAAATATTCACATAACAACTTCACAGTAAATTGCATTTTGCTTTTAAACAGAATCCACATATCAACTTCTCTTTTTTCATATTTTGCTATATTCCTTCATAACCATGTAGTATGTTTTGCAATTGTTACCAATAAATTAAAAACTATCACATTACATTCTTTATCATGTAAACCAAATAAAAACATTTTTCCCATGTCTTTTCTGTCATGTCTTTGTCACATTTGTCTTTCAACATTGACTTCACTATATTTTTGATTCTACCCATAAAAACTTGCAATTTTTCACAATATAAAAACAAATGCAATAGGCCTTCTTCACTTTTCATACATACATTTGTATGCAATTTGCATTGCTTTCTATCCCAATTTTTTTCAATCTCATTTCTGTTAAAATACAATTGTGCTTCAACAAAAAGTTAAAATTCTCTTGAATTGGATCCATACAGTTCATTCCCACATTGCTCCATATCTCTCCTTCACTTAAATCATCATATCTTTCTCTCCAATAATTATTCGCCACAGGTTTAATGAAAGAAATTTCTCTAAACACCAAATAAATTTGTTTCACTTTACATTCAATAAAATGTTTTCCCCATTTTTCTTATTAAAATACAACTCAGGCATGCCTCTCCTTCTTCATTCTTTTCAATTCTTTCCACCCATTCATGTGGTATAGCTTTCTTCAAATCATCATATTGTTTAACCAGTGTTCCTTTTCCAACCTTCCCTTCTTTCTCGAATATTGTATCAACAATTGCTTGCAACGGAAGATATCCTTCTATTACTTCATACAACACATCTTTTATTTGCCTTATACCTACATCCCACCATTTCTTATAATAAACCATGTTTCCCTCCTTTGTGATATTCTGATTTAAAAATAAAGGTTGTTCCAGCAATTGTGTTCTCCCTTTGGGTACAATCAATACATTATCTAAAAAGTTCCCCCAGGCTTCTAAAACTTCCTCATAGAATTTTGGTAACCCTTTTAACATATCCTTTTTGGTTTTCATCCACAATACATTATTTTCCATGCTAAAATATCCACATTTCTTTATAAAGAATTCCATTACATTTTTCCACATAGCTTTTCTCTTTACATCAACAAAATTTTTCACTACTTTGACTCTTAAAGTTTTCATCCTTAGAAGTGGATCTTAAAGCCCCAGTCCTCCCATTTCAGTTCCTCCAATAAGCGTATCATAAGCAATTTTAGCTCTTCCCTTCCCCCATAAAAAATTTAAAACACTTTCTTTTATTCTTTTAACATAGTCATAGGGCAATGAGGTTACACTCAGCACATACCAAATTTTAGAAAGCATTAATGCATTTATCACCAATACTTTCCCCTTTAATGTTAAATTTCTCAATTTCCAAAATCTCAACCTTCTTTCGATTCCTTTTAAAACTCCCTCCCACTTCAAAACATCAGCTTTATTAAAATCCATACCTACCCAGATACCTAATATTTTTATATGTTCTTCTTCTTTTGTAAAAAGTATGTGCTGAGGTAGATGTTCCACCTTCCCAATTCTCATATACACACTCTTTTCTACATTCACCTTTGCTCCCGACCCTTTACAGTATTTCTTTAAAATGCTCATTGCTCTCATTACACTTTGAACGTCCTCAACCAACAATGTTGTGTCATCTGCATATTGATATATCGGCTCTCGCTCAGTATTTTCTTCTATTCTCCTTTTATCTCCTCATCTGCTTTTATTGCTAATCCCAGAGGCTCTGCTACTAATGCATAAAGTAAAGCAGATAACGGACATCCTTGTCTAATAGATCTTGTTGGTTGAAAACATTCAGATATAAAACCATTGCATTTAATGCATGTGTAAATGTTAGAATAAAAAAATCATAATCCATCTTCTAAAATTATCCCCAAATCCAAACTTTTTAATGACGTTAAATAAATATTCATGTTCCACTCTATCAAATGCTTTCTCTAGATCCAAACTAATTAAATGTCCCCCCTTATTTTTCTCTCTCATATAAAACATTGTATCTCTTATACTTTGAACTGTGTCTAATATATCTTTCCCCTGTACTCCATATGCCTGAGTCGTGCTTATTATTGTAGGTAAAACCTTTTTCAATCTATTTGCTAACACCTTTGCTAAAACTTTAAAATCTGTATTTAGCATAGTTAAAGGCCTATAATTCTTTAGATCATTAGCATTCCCTCTTTTCTTATAAATCAATTTAATCATTCCTATCTTCATTTTTTCACTTAATTCTCCCTTTTTAAAAATCTCATCATATACTTCTTTCAAGACTGGTACAAGCATTTCTCTGAAACTCTTATAAAATTCATTTGTTAATCCATCTATATCTGGGCTCTTCCCTTTGTCTTATTGTCTTATTGCTAAATCAATTTCATCTTCCGATATCTCTGCTTCACATAAGACATTATCTTCCTCCAAAACTTTTACCTTTATTTGATTTAAACAAAACTCTTCTTCTTTCTTATCTATCCCCCTTCCATTAAACATATCTTCATAAAATAATTTAACGGTTGATAAGACTTCTTCAGTTCCTTGTTTCTTTTCTCCATTTTCATCTACCACTTCCTTTATTAGATCTGCCTTCTGTCTATTTTTTTCCAAATTAAAAAAAAAACTTTGTGCTTCTTTCTCCTTCTACAACATACTTTGCTTTGCTTCTAATGATTCCCCCCTTACATTTTTCATCTTCAATTTCTCTTAATTGTTCTTGTAACTTTAACATCTTCCCTAAATCTTCTTTCTCATTTTCCTCTATTCTTTGTGTTTCTTTTTCCAACTCTTTTCTTGTTTTCATTTCCTTCATATTTTTTACTTTTCTTAAAATTTTACAGTATTGTATTGAAGCATTTTTTATATCCCATTTCACATTATCCCACCATATTCTTTTTCCTTCTTCATACATCTTATGCATTTTACTATTTTCTACTATCTGCTTAATTTTTCCTTTATACGATTCATCTTTCAATATTTCTGCATTTAAAACCCAAACCCCTTTTCCTCTTTCTATTCTTGTCAAATCTATTTCCACCCTTAAAAAAAAATTATCGCTAAGACCAACTTCTTTATAATATACACTTTTAATATTTCCCTCCATTTCTCCGTCACATAAAACATAATCAATTCTGCTTTGTTTTAATTCATTCATCACCATTTGTGTTCTTGAAAACTTTCTCTTTGTCCTATTTCTCTCTCTCCATACATCTATCAAATTACTTTCCTTCATTGCTTTCACCAGCTCTTCTCTACCCTTCTCAGCTTTAAAGACCATTTTACTTGCCAAATCTATCTCTGAAAAAACAGTATTAAAATCTCCTATTAATATAACATTCTGCCATGTTTTTATTTTATCATTCATATTTTTAAAAAATTCAACCTTAACTTTTTCTTCATTTGGTGCATGTATATTATAAATTATAACATTCTCTTCATCTTTTCCTATTTTTATAGCCATACTTTTCCCTACCCCATCATCAAATATAACTTGTTCTTTTTCACATACCCCTCTCCTTATTAAAATTGCTACCCCACTCCCTGCTTTCTCTTCTCCATTATTCACATATATATTACCATACCATTTTGTTTGAAACCTTTTAACACTTTCATTTTTCCAATTTGTTTCTTGTAATACAATCACATCAGCTTATTTGCATAAGACCTCCATCTTTTCAAATTTCTCCATATTCAGTAAACCTCTAGCATTCCATGATACCATATTTAAATGCATCATAATTAATAAGTAATTAAAAAAAATAAAACCAAACATTGTCCTATTAATCTCCCTCCTCCTCCTCCTCTTCCATCAGCGCTTGAAATCTATTCTCACACACACTTTTCTCTTTACTTTGTTCTTTTCTTAAAAGTCTCTTTTTCTTGGCTGCATCCAAATTTGGGATTACCTTAAGAGTTCTTCTTCTTAACGTCTCCCTTCTGTCCTTTCTGCAGCTCATTCTGTCCATTCCTTTCCCCTCTTCAGATGTCTCTTGCACTCCCTCCTCCTTGTCTTTTAGTCCTTGCTCTTCTATTTCCTCCAATGTCCCTTGTGTTGTTTCCAGTGATGCCCATGTTCCTTCCTCCATTTCTCCTTCCTTTGTTTTCTCTTCCATGTCCTCCTGATTTTCCACATTAGCCTCTTTATTCGCTCCATCTTGTTCCTCATGCTCTCCATCATTTTGCAATTCAGTTTCTTTCAACATTTGCCCTCCCACATCTTCAGCCTCTATATTTTGAATTTCATCCTCATCCTCCATCCAACACTCACATCTTACCATCACCTTTCTGCAATCCGGGCACTTAACTGCATCGCAATCCCTCGCAAAATGTCCCTGCTCATCGCACCGAAAACACTTGAATTCCGGACAGTCTTTGAACACATGTCCCGGATTCATGCACAAACGACAGGTTTTAACCTGCCGATCATGCATTATCCGGAAATGCTGCGTTCCCTCCTCCGTGTCAAATTTAGTACTATATGGCAGGGACACTACTTCTTTAGGGAATTTGACCCTTAGGTACCTTGTACCATCCGCGATGTCTGTGCCCGGATACACTCTCCTTCTGATTTCTGATGCAGGTGGTACTACCCAATTTTCTAATTTGTTTAAAATTTCAGAGTCCTCAATGTAGGCTGGCAAATGTATAAAAGAAACCACATATTCCCTTGTTTTCAGTTTTCGAATCTCGCACAGTTTTCCTTTTATGATCAGTCCTTTATCCAATCCATCGCACAATCCATCGCACACCTCCCTATTTGTCAATGTAATTTCATATTCTTTTCCTTGCCTTGGTCTGACTGCTAGAATCTTCCCTCCTCCAATCCTTTTGTTCACCGCTTTGATTATATCCTCCGCTCTTGCATCACTCTGTTCCGCCATATCAATAATCACCGTAGCCTCTTTAGAATAAATCCGCTTGTTGTAATCCATTCATCGTTTTCCATCTCGTTGTCTTGTATCCGTTTCTTTGTCCGTTACCGCTCGTCTTTCTCCTGCCGTATCCATGTCTTTGCCTTGTAATCCGTCCATTTTCAAAAAAAAAGAAGAGAAAAATACTCCCCAGACAGCAAACTGCTGCTGGGAAGCGACAAAACTCCAACAAAAAAAACTTCAATAAAACTCAAAATATCTCTACTTACAAACTAAACAAAACACAAAAAAAATATGTGCGCCCGTCTCACCAACTTCCCACTACAAACTGCCATGTCACTTCCTGTGTAGCTCAATGTCGCCCCCAGGGTGGTATGGCCATAAGTGAGGGCAGCTGCAAATAGCGGGCTATTTAAAGATCAGCCACCCTAAAGGCCAGCGTCTTAGATAAGTAGTGAAGAAAACCCAAAAGCTTACAGCACTTGGTATTCCCAGGAGGTCTCCCATCCAAGTAATAACCAGGCCCTTCGTTGTCGCATTTTGCGCTTCAAAATGCACCACACATTCTCTATTGGAGACAGGTCGGGACTGCAGGCAGGCCAGTCAAGTACCCGTACCCTCTTCCTCCGCAGCCAGGACTTTGTAATGTGTGCAGAATGTGGTTTTGCATTGTCTTGTTGAAATATGCATGGACGTCCCTGGAAAGGATGTCTTCTTGAAGGCAGCATATTGTGCTCCAAAATCTCTATGTACTTTTCAGCATTAATGGTGCCATCACAGAAGTGCAAGTTACCTTTGCCAAGGGCACTGACACAACCCCATACCATGACAGACCCTGGCTTTTGGACTTGTTGCTGGTAACAGTCTGGATGATCCTTTTCTCCTTTGGTCCGGAGCACACGGCATCCATTCCTCCCAAAAAATACCTGAAATACTGATTCATCTGACCACAGTACACGTTTCCACTGTGTGATGGTCCATCCCAGATGCCTCCGAGCCCAGAGAAGTCGACGGCGCTTCTGGACACTGTTAACATAGGGCTTCCTTTTGGCACAGTACAGTTTTAACTGGCGTTTGTGGATGTAACTACGTATTGTGGTACTTGACAAAGGTTTGCCAAAGTAGTCCTGAGCCCATGTGGTGATATCGCTTATAGATGAATGAGGATTCTTGATGCAGTGCTGCCTGAGGGATCGGAGATCACGGTTGTTCAGCTTAGGCTTGCGCCCTTGTCCTTTACGCACTGAAATTCCTCCAGATTCCTTGAATCTTTTAATTATGTTATGCACTGTTGAAGGTGAAATATCCAAATCTCTTCCTATCTTTCGAGGAACATTGTTTTTAAACATTTCAATAATTTTCTCACGTATTTGTTGGCAAACTGGCGATCCTCTGCCCATCTTTGCTCCTAAAGGACTAGACCTTTCTTGGATGCTGCTTTTGTACCAAATCATAATTACAATCACCTGTTGACATCAACTGTTTCAAATCACATCATTATTTAACCAATTTACCTCATTACTATCCCTAAATTGCTCCTGTCTCAACTTTTTTTGGAACGTGTTGCAGGTCTGAATGACAGGAAAGGATGTATATTTACAAATGACATGAAGTTGACCAGACAAAACATGAAATATTTTGTGTTCATATTGTCTGCAATGAAATACAAGTCAAAGTAAATTTAGAAATCACTACTTTCTTTTTTTATTTGCGTTTTCCATACTGTCCCAACTTTTTCTGATTTGGGGTTGTATTTGTAATGTTGATGTTTTAAATTATGGTCTGTCTGATCACATGCCTGTAATTTTTAATGTTATTATGCCATGCAAACCAGCTTTGGCACAGTCAGGTGTGTTTTGTTCTCGTCTTATTACGACATCCACGGCGGTAGAATTTTCTGAGATATATAACTCCTCGTCATTTGTGAATGTGATTGAGTGTCCTTCTCCTTCTCTGGGCCCAGATGAGCTGTTGATATTGTTCAATTCTGTTTGCTCCGATATCTTAGATGTAGTGGCCCCATATAAGGTTAGGAAACCTAAACTTAATCCAACTCCATGGCTTAATAACTATAGTTCTGTCAGGACCACTGTCGTCAAAATGATAGATACTTAGCATAAAGTTTGGTTTGGCGGTATGGTTCTGTTCTGTGCAAAAACTCCCTGCCCATCCATACAGCCCGTCATGAATGAGCAGGGAGAGCAGCAATAATAATAACCCCCCGAGGGTTAACAGAACAGAACAAAGCAGATATCATTAATGTACTTAATGACATTTAAGTGTATAATTATTCAACAAAAGAGTCTGATTTAACAAGGAATATCAGAAAGCCAAGTCCTGACTGCGAAAGGAGGAGTTGGGGATGGAGGAGGGTGATTTGCTCCTGAGCAAGCAGGAAAAGCTGCTGATTAATACTGAATAGAGCTTATATAGGAATGCCACGATAGGTGTCGTATTCCTATAGGTAGATGTGATCAGCTGAGAATCAGCTGATGCAAGCTTGACTCACGTGACCTGCCAGAACTAACGCGAACGCTCAATTTGTGCTTTGAGGCAGGAATGCAGAAAGGCTGAACGGAAATGGAGAAAGGATAAGCTGCAGGTTTCTCTTCAATTTATGAGGCAGTGTTTTTCAGACTATCAGGCCGCTGTGAGAACTGCAAGGCAAAATTATTTCTCGAAGGTCATTGCACAGAATTATAATGCCCCTGCAGCCCTATTTTCAACAATTAATAGACTTCTCAATCCGGCTGGATGTTCTACTTTGACCCCCTCTTTGGAGGTATGTGAAATGTTTCAGATATTTTTTGTGGAAAAAGTAGAAAAGATTAGAATTAGTCTGCCTACATCCTCAGCTGAGTCTGTGATGCCACCAGCGTGTGTAAGGAGTTTTGAGCTCTTTGAGCAGGTTTCTCTGGCGCAAGTTATGGATGTTATTATGCATTTGAAGCCTACATCTGGTGGTTGTGATGTGGTTCCTTAACGTCTTCTGAAAGAGATGGTTGATGTTGTTGGGCCGAGTATTACCTCTATTGTCAACTGTAGTCTTCATAATGGAGTTGTTCCAACAGGCCTTAAACAGGCGGTTATTCAGCCACTTCTTAAAAAGCCTAATTTAGACCCTCTAGAACCGAATAATTATCGGCCCATCTCAAAACTACCATGCCTAGCAAAGATTTTAGAGAAGGTGGTTTATTCCCAGTTAATGTCATTTTTAAGTAGGTATGAGATCTTAGACAAATTTCAGTCTGGTTTTAGAGTAGGTCACAGCACTGAGTCTGCACTTTTAAGAGTTGTTAATGACCTCCGTATAATCAGAGATGCAGGTAATGCGGCAGCTCTGATTCTATTGGATTTAAGTGCAGCTTTTGACACAATAGACCACGTGATTCTTATAAAGCGTTTGTCCCATTTAGTTGGAATTCGTGGGACGGTTTTATAGTGGCTCAAGTCTTATTTGTCACATAGATCATCCTCTGTAAAGTATGGTAATTTTGTTTCAACGACAGCGCCTGTTACTTGTGGTGTCCCCCAGGGTTCTGTTATTGGCCTCATTTTATTTTCATTGTATATGCTGCCCCTTGGCTCAATTTTTAAAAAATACGGCTTGTCGTACCATTTGTATGCGGATGATACACAGATCTATTTACCTATGAGAGTAGGAGAGAATAATGGTTCAAACTTACTATTTGCATGTTTAGGAGGTTAAGAGCTGGATGACTCAAAATCTGCTTCAGTTGAACCAGAGTAAAACTGAGATTATGTTTTTTGGCCCTGCTAGAGGATGTTTAGATATGTCCACATATCTGGGTTCATGGTCCGATTATTGCCATGACCAAATAAGGAACTTAGGTGTGGTGTTTGACCCAGAGCTGAAATTTGACAAGCAGATTAATGTTGTAGTAAAGAGTTGTTTTTTTCAGATTAGGTCTGTTGCTCGACTAAAGCCTATTCTGTCAAGAAAGGATTTAGAGAAGGTTATTAATGCCTTTGTTTTGTCTCGTCTGGACTATTGCAATGTGTTGTATGTGGAGTCCTGCCAGACCAATATTTCACACTTGCAATTGGTTCAGAATGCAGCAGCTAGGCTGCTAGTGGGTGCTAAGAAAAGTCATCATATCTCTCCTATTGTAGCTTCTCTCAAATGGCTACCAGTGAACTACAGGATAAAATATAAAACTCTTTTATATGTTTTTAAAGCAGTGCATGGGATGGCTCCTGCTTACGTGTCTGAGCTCATTGCTGTTCGTCAAGCACCTAGGTCTCTAAGATCCAATAATAAGTTATTGCTTACTGTCCCTCGTACTCATTTAAAGTTAAAAGGGGATCGGGCCTTTGCTGTTGCAGGGCCGAAGCTCTGGAATAGTCCTCCTCAGGTACTTAGAGAAAAAACTACCTCTTGTCTTTAGCCTTTGAGAGGGTGGGCTAGATTTTGCTGTTTTAGTAGAATGTGTGTTGTTTAAATTTTGTGTTTTAATGAGTGTTTCTTGATTGTACAGCACTTTGGTCTGCAGGTGCAGTTGTAAAGTGCTCTATAAATAAAGTGAAATGAAAAAAATGAAATGAAAATGAGAGACTGTCAGATCCAGCTCAGTCCAGGCTAATGTTGTTAATTAATCACAAAGAGTATTAAGGATCCTCGGGTGGAGGAGGATTTATTCTAGGCATAGGGGTGATTTTGATTTAATTAATCTGCTCTGGTCAGCATTGTTATTATCCCTCACATACTGTATATACAGCTACAGGTAAAGAGACATTGTCCACTGCAGACCGGTCATTCTCTTTCTGTGATGCAGACAAACAGATGAAGTAAAGCACAATTTAACCATGGTCACGATTCACTTTTAATCAGAGCATTCTGGGAACATTTCTCTTTATATTTATTTTTATGTAATATTTACAGACATTATTATTATTCTTATTGGCAGTTCATACATTTCTCTATTCTGATTGATCTAAGTCTTAGTTGTAATGCATTAAAATGTAATTCTACATGTCAGGTAATTATGACTAAAACAGCTTGATATTTCCACACTGAAACAATCTGCTCGTTAAAACACACACACACTGAAACAATGCATTCACCATCACAACTCATGGTATCAAACAATCAAACTTTATTACAGACTCAAGGTCCAAAAAAGAATAGGACAACATATATGGTAGTTGTTATTCTGTTTATTAGATTTTACATTTATGCATTAAGCAGACACTTTTATCCAAAGCGACTTAGATTGCATTCAAGTTACAGTTTTACATTTTATCAGCTCTTTATATCTTATACTAGAAACAACATGTTTATGAGAGATATTTTGTCTTCTGAGAGCACAGGATTTGCAGTCTTCAGATTCCCAGCATGTCTTCAGTCACCTGAGATCCCAACAGAGCGTTCCCATCACACACACACTGAGACAGACCGTCCGCTGAAACACACACACACACACACACACACTCAAATCACTGGAAAGCACTAACTCACAGAATATGTGGTGTGAAATAGTTTGAATATCGTCTCACATTTCTGAGAGCGGATCCATGACGCGGCCTTCATGGCCGCAAACTGCCACTCATCCTGCTGATCTGATTTATACACATATAACCAGATGAGAGCGAGGATGGTGGCCCACACTGACCCGTCCACCTGAAACACAAACACACCTCAAACACACACACTCAACCAATCATCAGCCTGTCCAGGATATGACATCACATGTCTCACCTGTGCCGCCTTCTGATTGGTCACCTCGTCCTCCGTCTTCCCAAATACAGCAGCCAATGAGGCGTTGATCTCCCAGCATCCCGCGGCCTTCTGAAGAGAGACCAGCTGGAGCAAAGGGTCCTTCTGAGGCTCAGCTTCTGCTCAAATACACAGTTCATCTGGACACCCATAGCAGCATTATTTCTGATATGTTTATGATTAAAGCACATAAATGAAATGAATTAAAGCAGCATAACTGCCTTGAGTCTTATTCAGACAGGATTTGTTTTGTTTTTGTAACACACGTCTATAAATGGGTGCCAGTAATGTCTATTTTTCAATGTTCTCACAGAGTGAGTTTTTGCCATTTCTGAAGTTAAACATCACCTGATGTCATCCAGCTGTGATGACATCATCCTCCAAATGCTGTGATGTCATAATCTACAGTTTGACTTTAAATGACAAACATTTAACTGGTGCAAGACACACTTAAAAACAAAACTGAATTCTAACCAAACCATGCATTTCTATAATAACAAAAACAGGCTACTTTAGAAGAACTGTACGTTATAATGTACTTTACTCTTTTAATCCCGTCACTTGAATAAAGTGAATCAAACACAATCATTCATTTACATTTCTAATCTGATGACAAGTTGATTAATTCTGAAACACCTACATGAAGTGTTTTTTCACTATATAAAGTGCTTAGAGCACATGTACATAAATGCATAAATAAGTATGAAATAGCAAGCGTTATCGCTTATACTTCATTTGTTGGCTATTTATATGTATTGTGACTTGGACCAATTTTGTTCAGCTTATACATTAATGATTTGCCTACAGTTTGTCCAGAGGTCCAGGTTCAGATGTATGCAGATGATACAGTTGTTTATACTCATGCTAAGACAAAAGAACAAGCTGCTATCAAACTTACTGCTGCATTGAACAAAGTCTCAGATTGGCTATGTCATTCTTGCCTCTCTCTTAATACGAGTAAAACGGTGGGAATGTATTTTTCGATCAAGAAAGCTGATGAGCATTGTCCAGATATTTTAGTTAAAGGAGAAGTAATAAATATCGTTAAGCATTTTAAATATTTGGGTATGATTATGGATTCTAACTTAAATTTTAAAAAACATATTAAAAAGGTCTCTAAAAGTACTAGAGCAAGTTTGATGATCTTCAGAAATATTAGGCACCAATTACCTGTGGCTGCTGCTAAACTCTTTATGCATACAATGATCCTCCCTCATTTATCTTATTGTGCTACAAGTTGGTCCCATACAAGTATAACTACGTTAAAACCATTATATACTATCTATAAACAAGCTGTGAAAATTTTAGCTAAAAAGCCGAGTTATCATCACTGCAATATTATTAAAAATTATAAATTATTGACGTTTGATAATTTTTTTTTTTTTGCTGATGTGTGTTTGATGTACAAATTATTTCATGATCTTGCACCACCACCTCTTAAACAATGTGTGACTTTCTGTAAGGATAATATCAGGCAGACTAGGTCATCAGTTAGAGGTGATTGTTCAACTAAATTTAAGAAAACTGTTTTTGGACAATCAGCTTTTTCAGTTAGAGCAGCAGAAAGATGGAATTTAATACCTGTTTATATTAGAGAGTGTGCAACATTTAGTATCTTTAAAACTACGCTTAAAGTATGGCTTAAGGAAAATCAAATATGTGATCATTGACTTGATTTTTTATTTAGATGTGATATATAGTATGTGTTGTATGTATTGTACTGTTTTTGATTGAACTTGGTAATTTTGTAACAACATCCTGCCCAGGGACTGCAGATGCAAATTAGCTTTATAGCTAACTCTGGCACAGCAGTTTTGTTGTGCATTGTCCCTGTATAAATAAATGAAATAAACAAACAAACAAACAAACATCCATATGAATATCTGAGCTATGAGAATATTTACACAAGAATTGACTACAAGACTTTGAGAGCTACACAATGATACTACATTTACCTCAAATGGTACATTTTTTACCAGTTTGTCAATAATTGCTATTAACTTTAGTTATTGTTAAGGGACATTCATAGAAGGTAATAAATGCTGTAAACTTTAAAGACATGGAATGAGAAAAATAACTGAAATGATTAAAATCCAAAAGCAGCCCAGTAACTAATACATACTGTGGTGTCCTCATATATAATCAATCCTGTCTGATTAGGACATTGTTTTCCAAACCTGAGCCTGGTTTGTTTGACTTACCCTCAAATAACATGGAATCACGTTCAATCCTCATGCTGCTCGATTGTGTGTCACATGCTAAAAAACAATCATTCAGAGAGTGACATTCATGAAAAGACAATTATATTGATATACACATTCAAAACAAGAACAAGAAAAGCTCAGTCAAGTGGTTGTATATTTTTCTTACACATTGGAGAAGCAAATCCCATTAAGGGAGCCATTGCTGAGAAAACAGAGAAACCCCTGGGTGTTAGATGCATGTGCTAAAAACAATCATTCCACGAGTGACAAAATAAAACACAATCAGATGAAGAAAAAAAGCCAAGTACATAGAAGTGCTGCTGTCTGTGTATTTCTCTTATGCTTTGCAGAACCTTTCTTCATTAAGGGAGCTGAGAAAACAGAGAAACCCCTGGGTGTTAAAAGCATGTGATAAAAACAATCTATCAATGAGTGATAAAATAAAAGACAATTAGATGAAAAAAAAAAGACAAGTTCAGTGAAGTGCTGATGTCTGAATATTTCTCTTACGCATTGCAGAGCAAAATGCCATTTGGGGAAACATCCGTGCTGAGAAAACAGAGAGAAAAGCAGATACTGTGTAAGAATAAAAAACACTTTAAAAACACATATCTGACAGAATCACAAACAAAAAACAGTCACAACAAACCAGCTTTTGACAAAAACACAAATCTATCTCAAGTTGTCCAAAAATTGTAAAGTTTGTTGACTGACCATTCGTAATTATTTTTAATAATTAAGTCTATGTTGGTATAAAAAAAAATTTTTTTGTATTTATTTCACTTGGTTTAACCACAGCAGCAATTAGTGTCATGACCCACATTCAATTTTGGTTATTCAGACACTTACAAAAACCTCAATATCTAATATAATGTGCTGCAATTTAATAATAATCTCTAAAGAGCAGTTTTGTTCCAAGGAGCTACGATCATCCTGAGCTGATATATTGAGGTTCATGTAAACATCTGTATAACCAAAACAGGTGATTTTTCAATAACAGTACATCATAGAGGTAATCACTCAACAAACAAATCTGGAAAATTAAAAATAGTCAAACAACCTCCACTGGGCCGCTTGAGATGGACTGAACCATGAAAACAGAGAATACTGTACTGTAGGTTGTTTCTTACCACACATTATCCCACGGCTAACCACGCAATATAGGCCTCATATCTAATAAAATAATTGAATGTCAAATGTTGATGATGTGAATACACCAAATTATTATGGATGTCTAATACTACATGACAGGAAAACTGCTTATGAAATCATACTTGTAAACCAGCTGTGTTCAATCCTGATCCTGGAGCCCTAGTGTCCTGCAGAGTTTAGTTCCCTGCTCCACATCACTCTCCTGAAGACCTCGTTCAGCAGATCCAGATGTGTTTAATTAGGACTGGAACTAAACTCTGCAGGACAGTGACTCTCCAGGACCAGGATTGATCTAAACAGACAATAAATCAGTGAACGCGCACACACACACACACACACACACACACACACATACACAGACAGACAGACACACACACACACACACACACACACACACAGACACAGACACACACACACACACACACACACACACACACACACACACACACAGACACAGACACAGGCACAGACACACACACAGAGACACAGACACACACACACACACACACACACAGACAGACACACAGAACTTACTCACACACACAGACAGACAGACAGACAGACACACACACCCACACAACACTCACACACACAGACACACATAACACTCACACACACAGACACACAGACACACACACACACACACACACACACACACAGACACACATAACACTCACACACACAGACACACATAACACTCACACACACAGAGACATACAGACACACACACAGGCACAGACACACACACAGAGACACAGACACACACACACACACACACACAGGTCAAAAGTTTACATCCCCCTTTCAGAATCTGCTAAATGTTAATTATTTTACCAAAATAAGAGGGATCATACAAAATACATGTTAGTTTTTATTTAGTACTGACCTGAATAAGATATTTCACATAAAAATGTTTACATATAGTCCACAAGAGAAAATAGTTGAATTTAGTTTCAAGAGTTTTCACCCCCTTGATTCTTAATGTTGTTAGCTGAACGATCCACAGCTGTGTTTGTTTGTTTAGTGATAGTTGTTCATGAGTCTCTTGTTTGTTCTGAACAGTTAAACTGCTGCTGTTCTTCAGAAAAATCCTTCAGCTCCCACTAATTCTGCGGTTTTCCAGCATTTTTGTGTATTTGAAACCTTTCCAACAGTGACTGTATGATTTTGAGATCCATCTTTTCACACTGAGCACAACTGAGAGACTCATATGCAGCTATTACAGACATAGCCGTGGGAACTATGGGTGCTGGGCTGGAAGCAATGCCTTCCAGATTCTTCTTGTGCCCCTCGATAATCCCCAGGATACTTAAGTTTTGTGATAGTTTTGTGATTAATAACATATTAAAATGACCTGAAATATACCTAGTGCGGGCGAATTTTTCTTGCGTGCATCCCGTGTCCTTACAATTCCTCCACACTGACAGAATTTCATGTGAAATGTTCATGCGATATTACCGTAATTTTAAATTCCGACTTGTAAAAAGCACTCAAGTCCTCCTCCTTTTTACGAGTCATTTTCCAAAGCTTTTTCGCTTCTCAAGACGGCCACCGACAATCACATAAACACAACAGCTATGTAACTGTGCTCTAGTCAAACGCACTCAAACCACTGTAGCCTATGTAATCTATTAACTATGCACAGCGTAACGTTTTGGGTAAATACCATGTTATGTCATAAAATGTTTTAAAAGACTGAATTTGTATTTAACCTGATCACTTAATAAAAATACATTTTAAGTTTAATTATAATGCTGCATGTCCACGATTATTCAAACAACTAACAAATTATACAATGAGCAACAAAACATTATATTTTCAAATAATAGGCTATAATAACTGAATTCAGTCTAGGTGTGTGAGCACTAGGGATGCAACGATACCATTTTTTCCGATCCGATCCAGAAAATTCTGAGAATCGGCCAATTCCAATCCGATCCGATCCTAGCACAGGTTTTTTTTTTTTTTTTTTTTAAATCAATGCAGAGTTTCTATACTTCTGTGTTACTCTTTTGTGCAGTAGCGTACACAGACATCCTGTGGGGCAGGGGTGGAAGGACCAAAAAGGGCACTAAAAAGTTTTTTTTTTTTAATTACTTCAATAAACATTACCAAATGTGGTTTTTGTACAGATTTTAAACTTAATTATTTATGAAATTACCTGTATTTAAAGCAGTATTCTTTCTGCTGTCTTTTTAAATATGTGAATGACTTCCTCACGATTAATTGGAATGTCTTGCTCAATGGAGAGTAGCAGTAGGTCAGAAAGCCTCTCTTCATTACACAGACTTCGAAGACTGGATTTCACAAGTTTTAACTTGGAAAATGACCTCTCAACTGTAGAAGTGGAGACAGGTAATGTTGCATACATTTTTAGGAGTTCAGAAAGAGAGGGGAAAACAGACTCAATCTCATTGACTTTTAGGCACTTTAGCATTTCCTGCACATTATTTTTGGTGAAGGAGTAGGATGCATGAAACACTTTAAGTTCTGTGAAGACCTTTTCTTCCTCAATCCCGTAGAACTTACTAACTGTTCTGACAAGTTCAGCATCAACAGGTTCTACTCCTTTTGACCATTTGGATGCTACTGTCAGACTGTGTAAGCCTTCGAGGATAATGCCAGTTGAACTATTATCCTTTCCTTTGAATCGTCTGAGCATCTCTTGAGTAATGGTATCCAAAAATGTGTAGTACACCCTTGTTCGGTAGAACTCCTCCAAATTCTCAGGGTGATGGTCTTCTCCTGTTGGCTTGGAACTGTACTTATACCTTGCAGGTATTTTTCTGCGTCTTGACTCACCGGGTCTTTTGTCAGGAAACTCAATTCCAGCAGCCTCACCCCGCTCCTTTGCTTTTTCAAAGACAACCTTGAATTCACTTTCTGTTCTCAGTTCTTGAAGCCTTTTTAGCACTCCTTCCACCAGTGTGTGTGACACTGCTAGATCCACATCTTTACGCTGAAGAGCAGCTGATGCAACAGCAGTCTCCTGAAACACTGGGGTGGTAACCTCCAAACAAAGCATAAACTCAAAATTTATGCTGCGAAACAACAATAGAGCATCACCTGCAGCTGGATCAAGTGGATTGCTGTCTGAGACATTTTTCAACAGCTGCATAACTGCAGAAAAGACTTTCTGCAGTGCTTTTAAGGCATTTTCTCGACAGGCCCAGCGTGTGTCACTCAGCTGTTTTAATTCCCAGGTTTTCTCTCCAGCATACAACAACTTTTGCATTTCTATGAATGCAGCATGACGCTTGCTAGAAGACAGGAAAGTGTAGAGCCTCTCTACCAAATTAAAAAAACGCACAAAATGAGGACTTGATTTCGCAGTCTCCACTAACACCAAGTTTAAACAGTGTGCGTGGCAGTGCACAAAGAGTGCTTTTTCATTTTGATTGAAAAATGATCAATTCTAGCCTGCAGCCCCTTGCAACTAGCACTCATGTTGGCTGCACCATCGTAGCCTTGCCCCCGGATATTTTCAGCATTCAACCCATTTTCTGAAAGAAGGGCCATTACTACATCCTCCAAGTCTTGGCCAGTTGTTGATTTAACCTGACACACTTGGATGAAACGCTCCTTTATTTGCATGTCATGGACAAACCGTACTACAAAGGAAACTTGCTCTAAGTGTGACACATCGGTAGTTTCAACCAGAAGAATTGAAAATATCTTGGCCTCTTTAATCTCTTTCAGAATGACATTCCTCACTTGTGTTCCAAGAGATCGTATTAGGTCATTCTGGGTCCTGTTGGATAAAAGGGTCACCTGTGGCTTCTTCTTTTGGGACTGAGTGATCTGTATACACTCAAGATGCATTCTGAGGATGCACACTGTCATATTCCACTAAGAGGTGCACAAGCTCAAGGAAGTTTCCTCTGTTAGAACTGCTTTCATCATGTCCCCTAAATGCCAGTCCTTGTCTTGCCAAATATACTGTGATGTCTATTAAGCAAAACAGGATTTCTCTGTTCTTCTGTCTTTCTTTTTCATTTTGTAACTCACATTCTGCAGCCTGAGCTAAATGCTTCAACTAAAGGCCCCTTTCTATAGTTGGCCCACCTCACCATACTGATCATATGGCTGCATGCTCATGGATCTTTTCAACAGCCTTCCTCCAGTTGACAACTCCAGTTGTTCTCCATGCAGTCCTAGCTTTAAATTTGTCTTCTGTCAAGAAGAGACGACACCTAAAGCAGTACATGGCATCTTTTTCCACCGAATACTCCAGCCAGTTGTTACCAGCATACCACTGGCTCTGAAAAGACCGTCCTTGTGGATTTTTTGGAAAGCCAGCTACTGGTTGACATGGCCCAAGAGAGCAGCAGAACTGTATATAGTTGCTATTAAGCTTTATTTTAAGCTGTTCAACATGAGCTGGGTCTGCTGGAAACTGTAAGGCCATCAAGAATGGGTAATTGTCTTGTTCATTTGTACCCTGAACCTGGTATTCAATATCTGCTTCTGCGGTTCCTTCCTCTGTTATCTCTCTATCCTTTTCTTGAATCATCTCTCCTTGTACCTCCCTTTTCATCTCTTCCTCTTCCTCACTGGGCCTAATGTCTCCTTGTATTTCCTCACTTATCTCACTTTCTTCCTCGTTGGCTCTAACCTCTTCATCTTTCTCACTTGTCTCAACTGCTTTCCCTTGAATCTCTTCAATACTCTCCTTATCTGAACTGCAACTCTTTATGAAAAACTAATTTCATTTTTTTTTATTAAAGGGATAGTTTGCCCTGAAATGAATATTATTTATTCTGTGGAACATAAAATTTAATTACATAATAATTTTGCCCATATATTTAATGGAAATGTGGACTCATTTTGTTTCCCACTCACTCTCAATGTATGGACAAAAATCTTGTAAATATTCGACAGAAGAAAGTCATACAGATTTGAAACTACATATAGATGAGTAAATGATGACAGAATTATCAACTTGGGTGAATCACGAAGAACAAAAACTTCTCATTAAGTATTTTATGGACTGTAAAATACGTATAATAGCTTATTAGCTTAAAAATATCATCTTTCACACACATTCATCTTTATTCTCTCTCCTCAGCCAACTTGTGAGGGGGATGCTACCTTTGGCTGCATCAGAGAGTTCCTTGTGTTTTTCTTTTGAGCCTTTCTTTCCTTGGCATTCTATTGAAGTTGTTGATATAAATAGAATGCACACCTCAAACAAAAATAAGGAGATGATGATAATATTACTAAACATTAACTTTTAAACAAAACAGTGAGTCAAGAAATTAATCGTGTTGATTTCATGTTTAGTTTTGTTGATATTGTAAACTTTATGTTTGTATTACATGGATGAAAATGCTGCTAGCTATCATTAAATCAAAGATACAAATGTATTGCACTTTAGAGTTAGAGCTAATGATATGAGAACATGCTAAACCATTCTAGCACAGTTTAATGGCCTCAGATAAAACAAATGAAACGTCAGTGTCAGAAATGTGGCAGAAATCAAGTGATGCTTATATTATAATTAAGCATAACTCGCATGCTACCGCATTCGCTAAGTTTACTAAAGCATTATGGTAGGATAAATGTCAATTTTTTGCGTTACCTGTCTGCTACTCGTGTATTGAAGACCGCGGCTAAGATGCTGCATAGCGCTGTAAAGGAATCGCCACCTCCGCTAATACATCCGCCAAAATCAAAATATTTTATTTTGTGTTTATTATTATTGTTAGTGACAAATGGTATAGAAGCGTATTGGTATTTATAATAATGACATTTTAATGACATTTATAATAATAGTAAAAATAATTATAATTTACTATGAGAAGAGAGGGGCACTTTACACTTTTAGACAAAAAGTGCAGGGGCTTGAGCCCCCCCCCCCCCCCCCCCCCCATGTGCACGCCACTGATCTGGGTGATGGATCAGGTGTGGATAGAGTCTCTCTTTTCTCAATCCAGACTAATTCATCTTTAGTTTCATCAGCTGATAGCATTTATTTACCCAGATTCCTCATTGTTTGAAGTTCTTGCTTTTGCTTGCACTGCTCCAGATAGTTTAATGCTATTCAGCAATTATAATTTTGCTATCATTGTGATATGTGTTACTATATTGTAAATACACAGTGAAGAACTTGATCATTTTATTTGAAAAGTTGAGTAATACTGTTGTAAGCCAGCAGATTCAGACACATTCTCCTGATTAAAGCATGAGTGATCTTGAGAAGAAACATTCAGACCTGACTAATATATGAAGACAAGTATTATATAATATATATAAGGATTCCTGTGAACCATCACGACTGGGAAGCTGAATTAAAAACAACATCATTGTTATGAAAAGGCATGTTTTATTAAATAAATATAGGAAACAAACAAGATCTTGACAAGTAGCCTATCTGAGATAGAAACATGCAGCGGCACATTAATAATCATAAACACATTAGCTTAATAGAATTAGTTTTATTGGTAAGGATAAACGCTGCTCCTCAAACAGCATCAATCTAATAGAATGGAAAATATATCTGCAGTTTCTCAAGATCAGCGCTAGACTTCATCACATCATGTGAAGTGTATTTATGATCATCAGTAATGATCAACAGGAGACTTTATGTTGCTGCTGGAATAAATGAACTTGAAGAGTGTTAGTGAAGTTATCAGAGAAGATAAACAGATGACATGCTGCTTAAAACAGCTGGATATATTTAATAAGCTGTAGCTATATCAGACAATGCAATAATAATTCACTGCTAAACCAGGAGAATATTGTTCAGTAGCTGATGTTATAGAGCTGTTGCTGTCAGATAATGTTGATGTAAAGAACATCATTTTCAAACAGCAGAAGCATAATAATACAGGTTTATGTGATCAGAATCAGGAAGAATAAACTGATACTAACAGGAGCATCTTAGATAATAATCCAGAAACAGAGACAATAAAACTGCAGTGTTCAAATCAGATTTTAACCCTTTAGAAATATAAATGATAACTTCTCTCTCCAGTCCAGCAGGTGTCGCTATGAAGCTGTTCATCTGTTCGAGAACGACCAGAGAAACACAGAAGAAGACGAAAACGAAACTAAAACCAAAATATGAACTCGTCCGACATGACAAACAACAACAGCAAAGGACAGAAACAATAGTGCTTCAGATATATTATCTTCCTAGTGCTCAAGACTGCAGGTACATTTCAGTTTTCTGGGAAGGTGTTTTAAAAATCTAACATTTCTTAAGTTTTATTTTTTCACCCGTTTCTGTTTCATTTTAGGCTGATAAATAATTAACTTCAATACAACAAGGAACGAACTAGGTTAGTTTTAAGCGCAGTATATCTATGTCCTGAACTTCAGAAGTGTTTATGTTACTCCGTGGATCATCATACCGACCGATGAACGCAGGAGGCGGCGCAGGGAACGCAGGCAAGAGCGGGGCTTCAGGGCTGGCCTGCTAACAAGACTAAAGAACCTCATAATCCTGCACAGCATCTTCCTCACAAACCCTGTCACTCAGAAGCATATTAGAAGATTTATATCGACGCATAAAACAGTAAATCCTGCTCGGTGATAATCATATGTGAGTTCTGTCTGCACTCGGTGTTTGTGAGGAAGCTATCGCGCTAGCAGGCCGCACAGCGCAGCGGGACAGAAATAGCGTCTCCGGTTAGAGAGCATAGGCTGATTATTTACTCTTCTTATTCTTTTTTTAGTTTAATGGCGGATCGCAAACCAGCATTTATAGGTGCATACCGCCACCTACTGTACAGGAGTGTGTAACATCAGGGTTTTATATGCTTTAGTTCCCAAAAAAATAAATAAATAAATAACAATTCAATAAATAAATCAAATAAAACATATATATTATTTATTTCTTTCCTTTCTTTCTCCCTTTCTCCTTTCTTTCCCTTATCTTCCCCTTTTCCTCCCTTTCCTTTTCTTCCTCTTTATTTCCTTTCCTTTTTTGAATTATAACCTACCTATATTTTCTGATCTAATCCTGTATTTCTTAGAAAAAGAAATAGAGCCTTACAACAATCCCTCATTTTCTCATTCCTTCCTAAAATCCCTTCCAAATTCCATCCACGTTTTAATCCAGACATCTTGTCACGTAAAATTATCCTCTCTGATTTTTGTATGTTATAATAGTGTCTCCCTTTATTATCTGTGTCCCACTTCTTCTGCCACAAATCTCTCACTGCCTCTTTGATTAATGATTTGGCCTCACCTTTTCCAAATGGAATTTTCATAATTTTGATTATGTACTGAATGAGGATAATAGAGGTGTACAGACGCCACCGTCACAGACACACACTGCTCGCAGCACTTACAGTGTATAACACTGAGATATATAACACTCTTTTACTTGCTGCGGGAGTGCACTGTTGTTATTGTTGTGGCTGTGTGCATTACACCAAACAAGCACATATTAATATTGTTATTTTAAATTTGATTATTTATAATTATTAATTAATATCAGTCTTTTTTGACAGTTCTGCAGCTGTTACCTGAATGGGATGAATTTTTATTATTTATTTATTTTATCAATTTGCTTAAATTAGAGCTACATTTATTTGTCCCATTTTTATCTAAATAATTTAGCTTTTTACTTTTTAAAATGCCAAATTGTATATTAAATTTGTTATTATTTATTATGTATATATTTATGATTAATATAAATGATAAATTAATAAATATGATCTAACATTAATTATAATCTATAAATTCATCTGTCTAATGTCTAAAAATAAAATAATTATGTCTACTAAGCTATGATAATGTATGGAATATTATATTAGCAGACTATCTAAATTTTAATAAAACAATAGGCCTATACCTTGAAGCACAGATGTGTCTGTCACTTTATGGTTCACCCAAAAATGAAAATTCTGTCATAATTTACCCAGTTGGTTCTTAACCTGCATAAAGTTCTGTCTTCTGTTGAACACAAAAGAAGATACTTTGAAGAATGTGAGTATCTAAACAGCTGCTGGTCCTCAGTAACTTCCATAGTAGAGAAATATACTATCAGAGTCATTGGGGACCAGCAGTGTTTAGTTACCCACATTCTTCAAAGTATCTTCTTTTGTGTTCAACAGAAGACAGAAATTATTACAGGTAGGGCTGGGCGATATATCGAACGTGATTGTTATGCGCATCAGTTCCGTGATTAGCACTAAATCTCCATCACCTGCTTTCAGATGGAGAGGCATTTAATACACAGAGCCGTAGTTCACTGACAAGCTACGCATATATCGCGTTCAATATCGCAAATAAATCGCCTTCAGGTCTGGTAATGTAGAACTGTGAAGTACAGCCAGATCCAACCTGAAGAGGAGCATCACTTTCTGAGGATGCTGAGGAAAACTAACCTGTCTCAGCAGCTGCTTGTGTGCTTTTAGCACCGTTCAGTAGGAAGCATGCTTTCCCGTGGCATTCTGGTGTGGTATGCTGGCTGCAGTATGGCGGAGAACAAAGCTTTGCAGAGAGTCATCAACTCCGCTCAGAAAATCACTGGTGCACAGCTGCCTTCACTTGCTGACATATACAGCACCAGATGCTTACGATGGGCCAGAAGTATAATAAAGGACTCTTCCCACCCCGGCAACCACCTCTTCACTCTGTTACCCTCTGGAAGATGCTTCAGATCCCTCAAGACATGCACCTCCAGACTCCAGAACAGTTTTTATCCACGTGCCATCTTAGAACTGAACTCCAATTAATAGAAGGCATATCACTCAATCACAAGCTTCAAGGTTGTGGAATACTAAAGCCTATAGACTTACTACTCATACAGCTACTGGTGTCGCTGTGCAATACACTGTTCTCATATTTATATGTTTAATCCTTAATTCTCTTGTATTTATTAATATTTCATTCACTACTGTAGGCATTTGCTACATTTGCACTATATACAGTATATACTGTAACTGTTTACATTTGCACTGTCTACTTTTCTGTATCATTGTTTACATTTTGTTAAAAGTACATTTTTGTATGTATATGTGTACTTTCAATGTACTTTCAATGTGAGAGCAAAAAAAATAGTTGTACAGCTGTACAATGACAATAAAAAGCTATTCTATTCTATTCTACATGGTAATATTTGGCTGCTGATTTTCTAAAGTGATTTAGTATGACTCCGTGTTCTTGAATAATGTTGTTGATCTGCAGGTGAACAGCTGATTGCTTTCACAGCCAGTGCTGATCAGTTCAGCTTCAGTATGTCAGAGGACTCTCTGTCTGAGATCAGTCTCTCACAGAAACACAGGTAACACAGAGTCTGCTTCACTCAATCATGTTAAACACTGCTGGAGCTTCAGATATTACCTGTGTACAACAAAACATTATGCAGTGATTTAGATTTGCAAATGCTTTGCTGAACTACCTAAATGTTTTACATATTCACAGATTAAAACGAAACTATTTGAATAAATTAATACATATTAAAAATGGCTAAATTAAGGATAATTATTGTGCATATTCCACAGTCACAGTCAGTGTTTTCCCCTCATGTGTTCTGTGTCATTAGTGTTAGATCAGGATCACATGTGTTCAGCTCTGTGTCTGTGAAGAGTGACGAGTCAAAAGGTGAAGGACCACTCTTCAGAGAGAAAACACCATCATCTGCCAAAAGGTATTTCATGGATTTCTGTTTCAGAAAATATATCAGAGTGAATGTTTATCATATAGTTAAATATTTACCAAAGTATTCACATTGTATTTTTTGTTTGACATAAAACTATACTAGTTCTCACAAAGAGGATTTACAAAGAGCAATGCTTTAATAAAAACTTAAAAGGAGCAGACTAAGCATCAGTAGAAACGATTCAGTTACTAAAATTATTTGATGTTGAATTATATTTTTTGTGATACCCATTTAATTTTGTGTGCTGATATTATGCTGGACAGAATTGTCAACACAGGATTTACTATTATTCACTAGCCACTGTTTTATTTGCTTTTAGGACAGAAAATGTAATGAGAAACCTAGTTTTTACTTAAATTTAAGTCTGTATCACAATGCAACAAAAATTAGATACCCGGTTCTACTCTTTGTATTTTATTTTATTTCTAACAGCATTCAATATGAGACATTAGATTCAGGCATCCAGAACCAAAAGAGTTTCAAAGGCAATCTTGAGCGGATCTTCAAGGTAAGAAATGCACTTTCATAAATGTTTAACACTCATATAATGGAAAACAAATACGTTATTGGAAAAAAAAAGCTTACTATAAATGTAATAGAAATAGAAAATAAATAAATTATCTAATTTCTCTTGACCAATGAATCTTCCTTTTAAGAACACAAAAAAAGACAAAAAAAATCTTAAAATAACAGCTAATCAACTTTTGTTTGTCTTTTAACTGGATTTGTGTTCTAAGTGTGATTGAATAAATGGTTTTGACCATATATGGATGTAAGATTTGCTTACATTTTGTGGTTCTGTTTCTCCTTTTCTTGCTTTCCTTGTAGGAACTTGAGAGCAAAATAATCAAATTACTAAAGAAAGAACTGGAAACATTTAAGAAAATATTACAAAAAGAGAACACACAACACTTTGTGAAGGAGTTTAATGAGAATAGAAGCATTATCAAAGAAGCAGCTCTTGATCTCTCGCTCTGCTTCCTGAGAGAGATGAAGCAAGATGAAGCTGCTGATACTCTAGAAGGTAAGAGACCCACCGTCTGTCAGATTGTCACTTATAGATATCAAAGAGAAAAATAAGATTAAAAATATCTGAATTTTTTCATCTATTTGGGCATTACCATATATAAAAACATTCATAAGATTGCCAGAGACAATTTTAATAATATTTTAGTTCAGGTCAAAAATGACATTCAAAGATGGAGGAATCTTAAAGTCTCTCTCCAAGGAAGAATCTCCACTGTTAAGATGAATTTGTTACCTCGATTTAATTTTTTTTTCTCTATGCTACCACTTTCTCCCCCTCCAGGTTACTTTAAGGAGATCAACTCCATAATTTCTAAGTTTATCTGGAATGTGTCACGAATCCAGACCACGAACTTCCAGCCACTCACCTCTAGAGGTCACTCACCCACCACTTGGACTTTCACACCGTCACAGATCACACTAAGGACTACATTTCCCAGCATCCACTGCACCCACACAGCTGTTCACCATTTATCCCGCACGCACCTGCAAACAATCACGCAATCACCATCACCCAATCACACGCACACACAAGCACTATAAATACCATGGACATTCATTCACACGCTGCCGAGTATTGTTTAGCACAGTCTACATACAAAGCGTTTCCCAGTATCTTTAGTCTGCCTTGCCGTGTTTGATTCCTGCCCGTGTTCCTAGTTCCCTCTCTCTGCCTAGCCCTCTGGACTCTGTACGCTGATCTCCGACCCACGCTTGCCTTGGATTATTCTTGTGTCTTGCCCATGCCATACCTGTTTGCCATTGATCGACCCTGCCTGTATTGACCATGTTTATTAATAAAGCCTTGCGAATGGATCCACCTGTCTCACGTCTCTTCAGACCCGTAACAGAATACTCGGCCAAACAAGGATCCAGCGGCTTTTCACATGGATATTGGCCAGGTATGGACATTGCACGAATGCTTTTGCACCTCGAGCAGGGCTCGCTACCACTCGAGGATTATGTACAGGACTATTTAGATCTCGCCCATCTCTCTGATCTGCCAGACTGTGTACTCATAGACTTCTTTTGTGACGGCATTAACCAGCCGCTCAAGTCACAGCTAATCCGTGAGGGTCCCCGTTCATCTCTCAGTCAGTTCTTGGACTATGCTTTGCTATGTGTTGGCTCTTCGTTCACTGTGGGGATCGCGGAGGAACGAGACACCGCACCCAATTGTGTGGACACAGCCACGCTAGATCACGCTCACAAAATGGCGGCAACAACAACACCCCATAGCGTCATTGCTGCCAATCACAAGCCAAGTCAAGTCACCGCTGCTGTTAAAGAGTCAAGTCAAGTCACCGCTGTTGTTAAAAAGTCAAGTCAAGTCACCGCTGCTGTTAAGGAGTCAAGTCAAGTCACCGCTGCTGTTAAAGAGTCAAGTCAAGTCACCGCTGCTGTTAAAGAGTCAAGTCAAGTCACCGCTGCTGTTAAAGAGTCAAGTCAAGTCACCGCTGCTGTTAAAGAGGCAAGTCAAGTCACCGCTGCTGTTAAAGAGGCAAGTCAAGTCACCGCTGCTGTTAAAGAGGCAAGTCAAGTCACCGTTGCTGTTAAAGAGTCAAGTCAAGTCACCGCTGTTATTAAAGAGTCAAGTCAAGTCACCGCTGTTGTTAAAGAGTCAAGTCAAGTCACAGCCGATGTTAAAAGATCAAGTCGAGCTACAGTTGATCGTCACAAGGCAAACCAGAGCACGGTTGATCATCACAAGTCAAGCCAAAGCCCAGCTGATCATCACAGGTCAAGTCAAAGCACAGTTGATCGTCACAAGTCAAGTCCAGCTACAGCTGATCATCACAAATCAAACCAAAGCACAGTTGATCGTCACAAGTCAAGCAAAGCCACAGTTGGTCGTCACAAGTCAAGCAAAGCTACAGTTGATCGTCACAAGTCAAGCCAAGGCACAGTTGATCATCCCAAGTCAAGCCAAGCCACCAGTGATCTCCGTGAGTCAAGCCAAGCCACAGTTGATCGTCACAAGTCAAGCCAAGGCACAGTTGATCGTCACAAGTCAAGCCAAGGCACAGTTGATCGTCACGTGTCAAGCCCAGCCGCCAGTGATCTCCGGGAGTCAAGCCAAAGCACAGTTGATTACCACAAGTCAAGCCAAGCCACAGTTGATTGTCACGTGTCAAGCCAAGCCACCTGTGATCTCCGTGAGTCAAGTCAAGCCACAGATGATCTGCATGAGTCACGCCCTGCCTCAGCTCTCCAGCCAGAGTCACGCCCTGCCTCAGCTCTCCAGCCAGAGTCACGCCCTGCCTCAGCTCTCCAGCCAGAGTCACGTCACGTCACAGCTGACCAGCCAGAGTCACGTCACGTCACAGCTGACCAGCCAGAGTCACGTCACGTCACAGCTGACCAGCCAGAGTCACGTCACGTCACAGCTGACCAGCCAGAGTCACGTCACGTCACAGCTGACCAGCCAGAGTCACGTCACGTCACAGCTGACCAGCCAGAGTCACGTCACGTCTCCGCTCCTCAGCCAGAGCCTCTCCACGTCTCAGCTCCTCAGCCAGAGCCTCTTCACGTCTCAGCTCCTCAGCCAGAGCCTCTTCACGTCTCAGCTCCTCAGCCAGAGCCTCTTCACGTCTCAGCTCCTCAGCCAGAACCTATCCCACCCAGAGACTCAAGGTCAGTCCTTCAAGTTCCCCGGTTGATATCCAGCGTGAGAGATGCACCGCTGGTGTCTGCACGCGCTGCTGGTATCCCCAAATCCACTCACCTTGGCCCTCCTACTCCTGAACTGATTTCCCTGTCGGAAGCGCTTCCCATGATAGGGGTCGCTCTATGTTGCATTTGGGCTGCGTACACCACTATTGGACTGCCTGAGGTAGCAACGCCCACTGTAATGTCTCCAGAGGTGACAGCACCTGCTGCAGCACCCTCTGAAACAGTGGTGCTCGTTTCAACTCCTTGCAAGGTGGTGGCGCCCAGCAACGTACTCTCACTCGGTCAGGTTACCACCGTAGAACCTCCAGAGGTGGCGGCATTAGCTGCAGAACCTCCAGAGGTGTCGGTGGTATCCTCCAATGTACTCTCACTCTGTCCTGTCACGGCTAAGGAGGCCGTCTATGAACTCTTGCCCTGTCCTGCCCCGGCCATGGAGGCCGTCTATAAGCTCACGCCCTGTTCTGTCACGGCTGAGAAGGCCGCCTGTGAACTCTCGCCCTGTCCTGTCCCGGCCAAGGAGGCCGTCTATGAACTCTCGCCCTGTCCTGTCCCGGCCAAGGAGGCCGTCTATGAGCTCTTGCCCTGTCCTGCCCCGGCCATGGAGGCCGTCTATAAGCTCACGCCCTGTTCTGTCACGGCTGAGAAGGCCGCCTGTGAACTCTCGCCCTGTCCTGTCCCGGCCAAGGAGGCCGTCTATGAACTCTCGCCCTGTCCTGTCCCGGCCAAGGAGGCCGCCTGTGATTCCCAGATCTGCTCTGCCACGGCTCCTGAGACTAGGAAGGCTCTCCCTGTCTTGTCTGTCTCTGTTCTCCCAATGTTGTCTGTTTCTGCTCTCCCTGTGTTGTTTGTCCTTGTGCTTCTCTACTTCCAGGTGCTGTCAGGGCTACCTGCCCAGTCTGCTTCCCTGTGGTGGTCTCTGGTCCCATCTGTTCCGCCCTGGTGGGTTCCGGGTCCATCTGCTCCGCTCTGGTGGGTTCTGGTCCCGTCTGTTCCGCCCTGGTGGGTTCCGGGTCTGTCCGCCCCGCCCTGGGGGGCTCCAGTCCTGCCCGCTCCGCCCTGGGGGCCCCCAGCTCCGTCCGCTCCGCCCTGGCGGGCTCCAGCTCCGTCCGCTCCGCCCCGGCGGGCTCCAGCTCCGTCCGCCCCGCCCTGGCGGGCTCCAGCTCCGTCCGCTCCACCCTGGATCATAGGAGCGTCTGGAAGCCGCTCTTTGGGGGGGGGCTATGTCACGAATCCAGACCACGAACTTCCAGCCACTCACCTCTAGAGGTCACTCACCCACCACTTGGACTTTCACACCGTCACAGATCACACTAAGGACTACATTTCCCAGCATCCACTGCACCCACACAGCTGTTCACCATTTATCCCGCACGCACCTGCAAACAATCACGCAATCACCATCACCCAATCACACGCACACACAAGCACTATAAATACCATGGACATTCATTCACACGCTGCCGAGTATTGTTTAGCACAGTCTACATACAAAGCGTTTCCCAGTATCTTTAGTCTGCCTTGCCGTGTTTGATTCCTGCCCGTGTTCCTAGTTCCCTCTCTCTGCCTAGCCCTCTGGACTCTGTACGCTGATCTCCGACCCACGCTTGCCTTGGATTATTCTTGTGTCTTGCCCATGCCATACCTGTTTGCCATTGATCGACCCTGCCTGTATTGACCATGTTTATTAATAAAGCCTTGCGAATGGATCCACCTGTCTCACGTCTCTTCAGACCCGTAACAGAATGATACATGTCCCAGAATTAAACTTATCACATTACAACATCCTAATAGCGCAGGAGGACTGGCTGTACCAAATTTTGAATTATATTATTGGTCGTTCCAGCTTAAGGCCCTTCATAATTGGGTTGATCCTCAATCTACAGTTTCATGGAGGGTGATTGAAGCTGACAAGGTTAAACCAAATAGACTCCAAGATAATTTATTTACTGGCACAGGAAAAAAAGGGAATAATTATAAATTTGGTCCGGTTGTGGCCAACTCTATTAAAATCTGGAAAATTGTTGAACGTCGGATAGGAGGACCCTTCAAATTTTGTAACCGTACACCTTTATGGCACAATTTTAATTTTGTATGCGGAAATCATCCATTTGTCTAACCCTCTTGGTCTTCTTTAGGTGTAAACACATACGGTGATATATATGATAACCAGGGCCTCTGTTCATTTCAGACATTAAGAACCAAATTTTGTCTACCAGCATCTGCATATTTTGTCTTTCTTCAATTACGTTCTGCTCTCAAAGCGTATGGCATTCCTTGGTCTTCTTCCATTTCCTCTCATCCAATCAGGACTGGATTGCACCATCTGCTGGTCGGCCATCTGTTTCCTTAATATATAATAAGATTATTGATTGCATTACAAAACCTCTTTCAATTAAAACTATTTGGAATAGGGAATTATCTGACCTTAATTTATCTGTCGACTGGGAGAGAGTGTGGTCTAATCTCAGCTTAACATCTAAAAATCTGGCTCATCGTCTTATTCACTTCAAAGTCATTCATAGAGCATACATAACTCCTTACAAAAGATTTAAAATCAAACTACAACCAAATTTCAACTGCCATATATGTAATACTACATCATCAGTTACTTTTCTGCATATGTTTTGGGAATGTCCTGTCGTCATCAGTCTATGGACACATGTAAATCTGGTTTTATCATCCTTACTGCGAATTGATTGGTTTGTTCACCCAAGTTTGTGTCTTCTTAATGATGATTCTGGTCTCTGTATTAGTTCAATGCAAAAGAGAATGTTGTTTGCTGCTTTTACAGCTGCGAAGAAGACAATAATACAGAACTGGTTTACACCGCACATGTGTGGAAAAATATATTGGATCCGTAGCCTCCTGCAAATAGTGACTTATAAACGTACAACGGCACGAATCAATGGGGCCAAGACTTATACCATTGATGCTTGGCAGTGCTTTCTCTCTGATATACGTGACTGTATAAAGGAGTGACTTTTGTGTTTTTCTTGTCCTTCCCTCTCTCCCTCCCTTTGACTGAATTTTTGTTAACAGACACATACTCAATGTCAAATATTGAGTATGTGTCTGTTGGAATTTTTTTTTTTTTTTTTTTTTTTGGATGTTATGTTATGTTATGTATGAATTTTTTTTTTTAATGTTGATAACCAAAAAAAAATCTGTATTTTTGTTTCTGTTTAGGTGAGCTGTTCTTCATTCATCAGCTGAAATGTAGCTTAAAGAAGAATTATCAATGTGTGTTTGAAGGAATCACAAAGCAAGGTGACTCCACACTTCTGAAGAACATCTACACAGATCTCTATATCACTCAGGGTTGTAGTGAACAGGTCAATACTGAACATGAGGTCAGACAGATTGAAGTTGCTTCCAGACGTCATGAATCACAAGAAATACAGGTTGAATGCAAAAATGTGTTTGAAGCAGCTGAACAAGACAAGCAGATCAGAACTGTGCTGACAAAAGGAGTTGCTGGCATCGGAAAATCAGTCTCTGTGCAAAAGTTTGTTCTGGATTGGGCCGAAGGAAAAGAAAATCAGGATATCCGCTTCATATTTCCTCTTCCATTCAGAGAAATGAACTTAAAGGAGACAGAAAACCAAAGTTTGATGGACCTTATAACTCAGTTTTTCCCAGAGACAAAAGGACTGAACCTTACAAGAAGAAATCAATTCAAAGTCTTGTTCATTCTTGATGGATTGGATGAATGTCGTCTTCCTCTAAACTTTGCTGGTAATGAGACGTGTTCTGATGTATGGTCACCAGCCTCTCTGGATGTTCTCCTGACGAACCTCATCAAAGGAAATCTGCTTCATTCTGCTCTCATCTGGATCACCACCAGACCAGCAGCTGCCAGTAAGATTCCTCCTGACTGTATCGACCGGCTGACAGAGATACGAGGATTCAGTGATGCACAGAAGGAGGAGTACTTCAGAAAAAGATTCACAGATGAGGATCAGGCCAGAGAAATCATTGATCATATTAAACAATCAAAGAGTCTCTTTATCATGTGCCACATCCCAGTCTTCTGCTGGATTTCATCCACTGTTCTCCAGAACATTTTGGAGCAGAAAAGAAATAATGATGTAAAATTCAGTCAGGCTGGTGAGGACTCCAAAACACTGCAGGAATCAAACACTGAAGACACTCCCAAGACTCTGACACAAATGTACACACACTTTCTCTGCTATCAGATCCAGCATAGCAGACAAAAGTATGATGGAGAATACAGATCAGATGTCTCCTGGGATAAAGATGCCATCCTTTCACTGGGGAAACTGGCCTTTCATCAGCTGCAAAGAAACAATGTGATCTTCTATGATACAGATCTGGAAGCCTGTGGTATTGACGTCAATAAGGCATCAGTGTATTCAGGCATGTGTACCCAGATCTTTAAGGAGGAAACAGGGATCAATGTTGGTACCATGTACTGCTTTGTTCACTTGAGCATTCAAGAGTTTATTGCAGCCCTTTATGCACATCTGTGTCTAGACATCAACAAGAATAGTGTGTTTGATCAGGACTCTACAGAACAGGAAAACAGAAGTGAAACCATGATTGATTTGCTCAAGACTGCAATGGACAAGGCACTTGAGAGTGGCAAAGGATACCTGGACCTTTTCATTCGATTCCTTCCCGGTTTGTCACTCCAGTCCAAAAAAAACATGATTGATTTGCTCAAGATTGCAGTGGACAAGGCACTGGAGAGTGATAATGGACACCTGGACCTTTTCCTTCGCTTCCTCCTCGGTTTGTCACTCCAGTCCAATCGTCGACTCTTAAGAGGTCTGTTGACACAGCAAGACTGCAATGACCAGAGTAATGAGGAAATAGTTCAGTACATCAAGCAGAAATTAGAAGCTGATCTGTCTCCAGAGAGCTCCATCAACCTGTTCTACTGTCTGAATGAACTGAACGATCAAACGCTGGTGAAAGAGATTCAGACCCACCTCAGCAAAGGAAGCCTCTCATCTGCTGACCTTTCACCTGCCCAGTGGTCTGCTTTGACCTTTGTGTTGTTGACATCAGAAGAGGAGCTGGAGGATTTTGAGCTTCAGAAATTCAAGAAATCAGACGAGTGTCTCATTAGACTATCAGCAGTCATCAAAACCTCCAAAAGAGCTCTGTAAGTCAAACTAAACAAAAACGTTACATTGTCCCCTTGTGTTGGCCCTTGCCACAGTTAGCTAATATTACTAACTGTTCAAATGTTTGTAGTGAATATCAACTGGTAACCAGCTACCTAACCTAATATTATTTCAGTAACTTGCTAACCAATCATTTTAATGCAGTGTAAGCTAGAAGTCTGCATGACAACCTAAAGCATTCACAACAGCAGGTTTTATTTAGTTTTGATTGTTGTCAAAAGTACCAGTACTATGGTATCAAGTCAGCCTTTCTGCAGTAGCAGCAGTACCAAGTACCAGTACGGTCAGTACAGTACCCACTAATACAAGGCTCTACAATGCGACCAACTATTGCGTGCGACTATTAAATAAACGGCCAGTGTGAGTGACCCGATCAGCATATATGTGTTTGCGCTCAGATGAGCTTCAATGGTTTTGCTGCGTTGAGTAATGTATCACAGACATATCTGTTGATTCCTTGAACGCAATGTTAATCGCAATCCACTCACTGCTCAAAACACCAGAGTTTTGTTCAGAGGCTCACAAACCCTCTCATTATAATAAACAAAGTGCAGACACGATGTAAATAAGAGATTAGTTGATTATAATGGAACTTTGTGAGATCGTGATGAACTGAGGTGAGTGACAGCTTTTAATTAAGGGAGTTTGCAAATGTGATTACAACAGTTCAATAAACAAGAAGTTAATATTAAGGGACTTATATTGTCTGACTTTAACAATTGCCTGATTTTGCTCTATTTCATCAATGTGAATGTTAATATCGTTAACGAAGACTATGATGAAAAATGTTCATTGACAAGCTTTTTTCCCATGACTAAGACAAGACGAAGATGAAATGATAATAAGGTCAATAAACGATAACTTTTAAGACTAAATCAACATGCAATTTCATTGACGAAATAAGACGAGGCTAAAATGTATTCAAAAATTTTTTAACTTTTTATTTTCGTCAAAAAAAGGAGCCAAAATGTTATTGCAGACCGCTCTACACGCCTCTACTAAGCAAGCTTTTTTCATGTGTGCGGTTGCCAGGTATCAAGAGTTCAAATAACCCTAATCAGAGCTTCGCTGTTACACTTTCTGATCGGTGTTTTGCTCATTTTAAGCAATATGGCAACCATGCGCACACGCTCGCTCCTCATTGCGGAAGCGCCACCACCAATAATCTGAAAACACCAACAAACGAGCTGAGTTTAGCGATCTAAATGAAAGTGTCACGCAGCCAGAGATTCTGTCATAAGATCTCGACTGTATTGTTTGCGATTGTGGTTGCTAAATAAATGCACTTACTTAACCGCTGTTGTTTTAGTAGAGAAATATTGCAATTTGGAACTAGTGGAATTACTAGGAATTAGAATTAAAACTAGGAATTTCACTGTAATAATATTTTTTCATAATGTAGACAGGGAGATTGCATAAGTCTTTGATATTAATTTACATAATAAAAAGCCTATAATAAATCAGTACTACTCTAGATGAGGTAAAATACACCATGTACTGTATGTGTCACATTCTATTGATTTGTGCTTAATGGAGAAAGTGCAATACCTGAAATGCAAAAGTAAATTTCTCAAATGACAACAATCATTACGATTTTAATTTTGAGCAAAAATATTTTTTATCAGTTTAACCATTATACAGAATGACGAAAATGTGACTAAGATTTCATTGACTAAAACCTGACAAAAAGGACAAGGTTGTCTAAATATGATAACTAAAATGTACATTTGAGTAAGACTAAGACTCAATTAAAAATGGCTGCCAAAATTAATACTGCTGTACAATTAATTAATAATAATCTTATTGCTAAAATTTCAAGTTTTCATTGACTAAAAGACTAAATACTTAAGATTTTCTTGGACTAAAACTAGACTAAAATGTTGAGACTTTTACCCCCAGTTTCACAAACAAGGCTTAAGCCTAGTTCTAGACTAAAATGTAAGTCTGAGCTGTTTCAACTGAAAGAAACTTGCACTGACTGATCTTAAAATATGTCAGTGCCTTTGTTTTGTCTTTAGATTCACACCAGTAATGTTTTTTCTAAGGCACGTTTATAAAAATTACTTAAATGTCCTAATTGAACAATGGCCTAATCCTGGCTTAGTCTAAGTCCTGTCTGTGAAACCGGCCTTAGTCGACTAAAACTTGACTAAAACTAAATAGGATAAGGTTGACTAAATATGATAAAAACTAACAAGGACATTTTAACACGGGACTAAGACTAAGACTAAAATTGAAAATAGCTGATGAAATTAACACTAGTCAACGTAAATAGTTTTAATCAAAGTCAGAGCTGAGCCTCTGCCAAGCAAACAAAGCGGTATTTCGTTAATGAATGAACGTGCATTTTTAAACAAATCTAGTGAGTCAATGATTTAATCACCCATTCATGAAGTCACTTGATTCGTTCCTAAATTAATCAATTGAATGAATGATTCAGTGATAAAATCAGCAACTTGCCGCCACATTTCAGTTATTTAAATCATTTTAATCAAACTATATTTCTATATTCAAAATGTTATATTTAAACATTAATCTCACAACATTGTTTTGAATTTAAAACATCCATGCCACCCCTGAGCCTCTTTAAATGTCTGTAAATATACCTACATGCCACTTTTGTGTTCTTCTGTACTACCTTTGTTGTGGAAATGAATTTTGTTATTAATGATTTCTTTTGATTGGTAACTTATTCTATTTATTCTACTTGTTCTTATTGTATGCCTATTGTTTTAATTAGACATTTTGGAAAAGCTTGTAAATATACATTTTTGAATTTTACATTTTATACTTTTAATAAAGTTAGAAAAAATGCCTCAGTAAATCACTGGAGTCAAATATTACCTTATAATGGGAAGGCTAATTTGTGTTATTGATAAGAAGGTTCTCCTGCAATTTTGAATGTACTCCTAAATTTTTAAAAGAAAAGTAAGCATAGCTTGACATAACTAACCCTTTAATAGGTGACTGCTTTCAAATGCTCACATGCATATTTTGTGTGAGCACTCTGTAAAGAGCATCAAAGGTTTCCATTTACAGTGTGTTTTTAGAGCATTGAGCATTATGTTGAGCACTTGAACGAAATGACAATGATTTTATCAGAATTGACTAAGTAGCGCTCATATGGAGCTAGCACTTTAAAATGTATAACTCATTGTCATTAAAGCTATAGGTAGCCATATTTCAGCTAAAGGCTAAAAATAGATTTAATATTTACATTTAGCAAATGTATTCAATCTAATTATTCTGTAATCTTATTTCTCTTGTAGGCTAAATGACTGTGGCTTGACAGACAAAAGCTGTTCAGCTCTGGCTACAGTTCTAGAATCAGAGACCAATCTGAAAGAGCTGAACATGAGCAATAATAATCTGCGGGATTCAGGAGTGAAGCTGCTCTGCACTGGACTGAAGAATATAAAGTGTCCTTTAGAGATACTGAGGTAAGTTGTGTGACAATAGACAAAAATTAAATATAACTCAACAAAAGCATAAGGTGAAATCCAGACTTGAATAATGAACAAGTCACAGAAATGTAACGCCCCTTACCATAATCGCAAGCTTCAGCTTTCAGAGTAAATATAAAGACAGTTAATAATGTCCTTAGTTTTACCATCAGTTCAAGCCCGAGAGGGGAACAGAGTCGCATGACAGACACAGTGATGAAGCTAGTATATATTTGCACACAAGCCGTGGTTAAGTCTGCTGACTCCATTGTGATGTGACCCCCCCTCTCTCTCTCTCGCTCTCTCTCTCTCTCTCTCTCACACACACAAAACGCGTTACTCTACACTGCAGAAAACTGCACATTTGAACAGTCAATAGCAAATACTTAAACTAATAACAAAACATACTTGCAGTCGCTGATTCAGAAACACCAGATTTTCAGAGCAAAGTCAGAATTTACCTTTTTTTTCTTTTTTTTCCTTTTTTTTTTTAAGAAATAGCATTTGTGCACAGCCAGCCTTGTACTCTCGTAGGTTCACAAAACGGTCGTCCATAAAATGCGTTGCACAAATTCGAACATTTGGGTTTGCTGTTCTGTTGTAAACGAATCTTAACCAATGATTTCTTTTTTTTTTTTTTTTTTTTTTTTTTTCGGCCTGTCAGTAACACAGATAACACATGACAGTACGTATGTGTAGCTATGCTATCATCATTCACAGCCTTTTTTTTTTTTTTTTTTTTTTTTTTTAATTAATTAATTAATTTAATTTTATATACCCTTTTATTTAACCACACTATGACAGACAAGACCAGGGGACAGAGAAAACAAGAGAGAGAAAGAAGAAAGAGAAGAAAAAAAAAAAAAAGCTGTGGGGAAAGTCAACAGAGAAGGGGGAGAGAGAGAGAGAAAAAAGGAGAATGGGGGATAGAGAGAGAGAGGGAAAAAAAAGAAGAAAAAAAAAACAGAAAACAAAACAAAAAAAAACAAAAAAACAGACAATTTGCTTCGATACCTGCTGACAAAAAGAGAAAACAACAGAAGAAAACAACAGAAGAAAACAACAGAAGACACAACATCAGAGAGACTGCAGCAACAACCAACATCTGTATGAATCACAATAAATTCTAAATGTTAAATGTTATTGAGCAGCACACCTAACTAATATTACAAAATAAGTTTTGAAGCAACAGCAGATCAAGACAATGTGTGTCTGTGAGCACCTGTTTTTACACCAATGTGAATGCTTGAGTGTACACCTGTGTGTGTGAGCGCGCTTGTGTTCATAAGGTTCCTCCATGTAAATGTTTAATAGTGTGTGTGGGGAACAACAGCCCCATCCCGCAAGGCATGAAGCAGGCATGGAAAAGACCCGGGCCCCAAACATCCGGGGGCCTCAGGAGAACCACCGCAGGGACAACCGCGGCCTCCACCCAGAAAAGGGCAGAGGAGAGCCCGAAGGTGGGACCTCCGACAGCCACAGTGTAGACGCCCCAGGGTGCCGTGGCGGCAAGCCCGCAGGCTCCACCGGCAGCCGACCACACCAGGGCAGACCGGGCCCTGGGCCCGGAGACCCAAAGGCCCCCCACCCCCCAATCGGGGCCCAGCAAGGCCAGTAGGGCCAGGCCCCACCAAGCGACCGCCGAGAGTGGGCCAGCGCTCACCCGAGCATCCTGCCCCGGCGCGAGAAACCACCAACGCACCGGCGGCATCCTCCACCGGCAGGGCATGGTGGTGGGGTGGGGGTCGACTGAGATGATGAGTGAGGTGGAGTCTAAGGCCCGACCTGACACATAGACGTAGACGAACAAGCACCCATATACACAAGCAAACGTTCCCACCCTCATGCACGCAAACGAATATTCACACCCTTGCCCCACATGTAGACACACAAAAATAGACACGGTACCCACACTCACACTCCCCATATGCACTCTATACTCCTAGATCCAGGCACCACCACCCCCAGAGGGGTAGTCAGCGCCCGATCCCGGAGCTGAACCCCCTTCGCTCCGGCGCGGGGACAGGAAGACCACCCCGGTCCCCGCAGCAGCAGAGAAAACCAACAGCCCAGACCCCGACCGGGCGGCCAGCTCACCCTCACAGCCCCCGGCCCCAGACAGAGAACAGAGAACAGGGGTGTGAGAAAAATAAAAGACCCCATGCTTCACCTCACCCGCTCAAATGTAGTGTTGGTGTGTGTTGTTCTAAGGTGCTTTAAAACAGGGGTGCTTTAAAACAGGGGAGGGGCACCCTCCACAAGCTTGTGTCAGCTCGTCCCCTCCCTAGAGCCCTCAATGTCTATGTGCAACTTAAAATTGAGAAGTGGGCACTGGCCCCAGAGGGAAGGCTGAATGAACAGACCGCCCTCCGGATGCCATTCAGTGTGCCCACCCCCAAGGCCCTATATGTATGTGTCATGTGACAGTAAGTAATGAGAATGTCTAAGCTGTAATGTGTGATTGAGATGCAGGCGGCCACGAGGAGACAGAGGAGTACCACCTCCCCCGCATCCCAGCGACACACCCGCACCTCAAAACCCTACCTATGTGTTGGTGTGATGGAGCGGGAGAAGTGAAGCCTTAGGGATGGGGAGGAAAGCATCAGAGGGGGCAAAATACCCCCCCCCTTTGGAGCCAGCTCCCCCGCTGACCCCCATAGGCACCCCCGTTACCCCAAATCTGTCCAGGGCGGGCCGTAACCCCAACCCGGAGGCAGAGCGCCCCCAGAACCCCAAGCCCCCCCCGGACCAACCCCGGAACAGTGCGGCCGCCAGGCTGGTAACCTACGTCCGCCGGCACAGGCATCCCCAGCAGCGCCGCATGCAGCCGCCAGAAAAACAGCACCCAAGAGTCACCAATACCCCATCCAGGCCAAGGTCGCAGCCCCAGCGCCGAACCCCCCAAGAAACCCACCCCCAGGGAACCCCCAGATGCCCCAGGCCCACATCGCCACCCCACGCCAACAACAAAAACCACAGCCGGACAGAATCGGGACCCCCACTCACACTAGGTGATGGAGCTGATCAAAGGAGCCCAGAGAGATTGATCTAATGTGGCAGCAGAAGCTGTGTAAAGACTAATATAATCCCACCAATAATCTCTATATTGGTTGACATTAAGATTATTTTTATTTTTCCAGTTCATGAGGACAGTCTTCTTAGCAATGCATAGGGCAGTGAAAGCCATGTGGATTGTGTTACCTTCTGTAGTGACACCATCTAGGTCGCCCAACAAGCAGACTAAAGGAGAGGCTGGAATAGAACATTTAAGACACTTTGATAAGTCTTCACAAATCCTGTACCAGTACCTCTGAACAGGTGGACAGAACCATAGAGCGTGGATATAATTGTCAGTTGTATTGCCTTTACAGTGTGAGCAGTTGTTAGAAGCTGTAAAACCCATCCTGAACATCCGATGACCTGTGTAGTGCACTCTATGCAGGATTTTGTATTGTACTAATTGTAAACCAGGATTTCTAATCAGTTCAAATGTTTTTAAACATATCTGAGACCAGAAATTATGGTCCCAGTTTACTGATAGATCTGCCTCCCATTTTGCAATAGGAAGTGATACTGATTCATCTATTTTGGAAAGTGCCAAAATAATATTTTAGACATTAATTTGGGGGTTTTGAGATTAAGAAAATCTGCCACACTTGGTGGTATTTGTAAATTGATATGATTAGACTTAAATTTCCTTTTTACAATAGATTTAATTTGTTGATATTCTAAAAATCTGTGCTTATTAATCCCATATTGTTTAACTAATTTGTCAAAGGGAATAAAGTCTGTCCCTTCGAATATATGTTCCAGGTATTTAATACCTTTACAACTCCAATCTGTGAAGTTTATCATATTGTTGTTTAGCAATATGTCAGGATTGTTCCAGATGGGGGTACGTTTGCATGGGATTAGTGAAGACTCCGTCATTTTTAGAAACTCCCACCATGCTGTCAGAGAAGAGCTGATACTGATGCTTTTGAAGCATACGTGTCGTTTGCTGATCGAGCTAATGAATGGCAGATCCGAAATCTCTATATTATTGCATAATGCCTGTTCTACATCTAGCCAAGGCTCATCTAAGAGGGTGTGTTTTAACCACCCTGAAATGTGTTGAAGCCTGTTTGCTAAGAAATAGTGGTGAAAGTTAGGTAGATCTAGTCCTCCTTTATCCTTGGTCTTTTGCAGCGTTTTTAAGCTAATACGGGGGGGTTTACCTTTCCAAAGGAATTTAGAGATGGAGGAGTCCAGAGATCTAAACCAGTCAGGTGGTGGTTTGCTCGGGATCATTGCAAATAAATAATTAATTCTTGGCAAAACCATCATTTTTATTGAGGCGACTCTTCCCATGAGTGATATGGGTAGAGACCTCCATCTGGTTAGATCATCTTCTACCTTCTTTAAAAGTGGGATGTGGTTTAATTTAATCAAATCTGCCAGCCTAGGAGAAACATTAATACCTAAATATTTAATATTTCCAGATTGCAGTGGAGTGGAAGAATTCTGGAAGGAGCAATTAATTGGAAGAACTGTTGATTTTAACCAGTTTATTGAATAATCTGAGACTCTTGAGAAAGAGTTTATTAATGTAATTACCTCAGAGAGAGTGGTTTGTGAATGCTGAAGAAAAAGTAATACATCATCTGCGTAAAGACTAACTTTATGTTCTACATTCTTGCATTTAATGCCTTTAATCACTGTTGCCTGTCTAATTGCTGCTGCTAGTGGTTCAATAAAAATTGCAAACAGTGAGGGGGAGAGGGGGCATCCCTGCCTGGTGCCCCTCTTAAGATAGAAGCTAGAGGACGTTTGGGCATTTGTCCTGACACATGCTATTGGAGAGTTATATAATATTTTTAACCAGTTTATGAAAGAGTTTCCAAAACCAAATTTGTGTAAAGTTGCAAATAGAAAATTCCAGTTAACCCTATCAAAAGCTTTTTCTGCATCTAAAGACAATATTGTAATTTGAAGGTTTCTATTGCATGAATAGTCTATCAAGTTAAGTAACCTACGTGTATTTGTTGAGGAGTGCCTCCCTTTTATGAAACCAGTTTGGTCGGAATTAATTATGAGAGGGGTTATCTTCTCTATTCTTTTTGAGATAGCTTTGCAGATTATTTTAGTGTCCACATTAATAAGGGATATTGGACGATAGCTGGTAGGCAATACAGGGTCTTTGCCTGGATTTAGCAAGAGACTAATGTTGGCAGAATTCATATCTGGTGGAAGTCTGCCATTTTTTTGGTTTCCTGCAACATTCTGTAGAATGTTGGTGCCAGAATAGCCCAGAATTCTTTATAGAATTCTGCTGGAGCCTTTTTATTGGGCATACTGTTCAAGGCTTCCTGAAGTTCATCTGTTGTCAGTGGAGAATCCAATGCCATCGCTTGATTGTCTGATAATTTCGGAAGAGTTATATTGTCAAGAAATTGGTCAGTTTCGTCTTTAGATGGGTTTATCTGTGGAGAATATAAAGATTTGTAAAAGTCCCTGAAAGTGTTGTTTATTCTTTCAGGGTCATATACTGTATCCCCAGTTAAATCTTTAACAGCACATATAGTTGTTTTTTCTTTATTTATTTTTAACTGATTCGCTAGGAATTGACCTGATTTGTTACCATATTCAAATTCTTGCCAGCGAAGTCTTTGTGCTAAGAATTTAGTTTTTTTATTAATAATTTCATTTAATTCTAGTTTTGCTTTACATATTTTTTTCAGCATTTCCTGTTCCTGGGAGGATACGTAGGCTTCTTCTAAAGTTTTTATGGTTTCTTCTAATTCCTGAATACATTTATTTTCTCTTTTCTTTTTATGCGATGAGAATGAGATTATTCTACCTCTCATCACAGCTTTGCCTGCTTCCCAGAGAACAGATGCTGATGTTCCAGGCAGGTCATTATAGTCTAAATATAAAGCCCACTCTTCTTTAAAATATTTAATAAAATCGTCGTCTTTAAGCAATGATGTATTGAATCTCCAGTTATTACTTGGTGGAGTGGCCTTCTTATTTACTAGAGTTAAAGAAACAGCAGCATGATCGCTGACAGCTATAGGGTTTATCTCTGTGTCTGAAATGTCACTCAGCAGTGAGCTGCTGACTAAGAAATAATCCAGACGAGAGTAAGAGTGATGGACATGTGAGAAGAAAGTATATTCCCTACGGTTGGGGTGAAAAGAACGCCATGCATCGCAAAGTCCATAGTCACTCGTGTACTGTTTAACTATATTTGTGGATTCCCAATTGCGCTGAGTTCCAGCTGTACTTAGCCTGTCCATTTCTTTATTTAGTCCAAAGTTGAGGTCTCCCCCAATAACAAGTGCACAATCTAGGTGTTCAGAGAGTGTGGTAAAAAAACCGTGAAAGAAAGAGGGGTCATCAACATTTGGACCATATATACTAACAATACATAACTTTTTGTCAAATATAGATAATTTAATGATTAGAAATCTACCTTCTGGATCTATAACTGTGTTGAGTACTGTGAAATTAACATTTTTATGTATTAAAATTGCTACCCCCCTTTGCCTAGAGTTATAGCAGGCTGAGAACACATTAGGAAACTCAGTTGTTTTAAGTTGATCTGTAGCTGTGGCAGGTCTATGAGTCTCTTGTAATAAAACAACGTCTACGCCTGTAGTTTTTTAAGCTGGCTAAATATTTTTAACTTCTTTTCTCTGGAGCCAGCTCCATTCACATTCCATGTGACAAACCTCAGTGCGCCCATAGATGTGTGTGTGTAGCTAATGCTGCTCGCTGCGTGTGATGCTCAAATGAATAAGATATGAGCGGGCGTGTACGCACTTGTACGCGAGTATGTCCTTCATACCTGTGTGCGCTGTAAGGTCGGAGTGGTTGCGTTAACGCTGAGTGTATATGTACATGGTCGTGCCGTGCAGATGTGTGATATAGGGTGTTGTGTGTGATTGTGTAGTAAAGCAGGTGATCGGTGCAGTGAAAGGAGTTGGAAGTAAGAAAGACATACAAAGAAGCAAGCAGAGAGGGATGAAAGTAAAAACTTGGCAGAAACGAAAACATTGCAACAACATTTAAACGCTGCGGAGACTGACGGTATCGTGTTTGTTATGATATCGTATTAAATTAGCGAAATTACATAAATAGTTAGAGGTAAATGGAAGAACAAGCGAGGAAAAAAAGAAAAATATAACGGATTCTTATCTGGAGTGGTGGTAATATAACCACGGAGTGGTACTGAGGTTGCGGTAGAGCTGCCCGTCCACGTAGAGCCGGTCCACGGCGATGACAGCTCGGGAGCCCTTTTGGATGAGACTGCGTCGGATTGGGAACAAAATTTTGCGTCGCTCCAGGATTTCTTTGGGGAACTGGTCGTTTACGCTGAAGTCTGTTCCTTTCAGCTCCCTGCCGCGACTCTTCACCTGCTTTGAAGGCCACAATAGGACGCGGCCTCAGTGATTTCTAATTGCATCTACATTCGGAAGACCAAATAAAGTGCTTTTGCTTTGGCATAGAAACACACAGCGTCTCCCTGACATGGCTGCATCAACACTACTGCATTTACTGAAACCATGCCTTCTTTCCTCACGTGAACATTTGGGGCGGCATTACACAAAAATTTCCACATCGTGATGTAGACATGTGGGGGCGTTTGAATGAGCCGTTTTAGCCCGGTCTGGATCAGCCTTCTCTTTTAGATAGAATAAATCCTTTTGTGGGAGACTTTGAGCTTTGTAACTCTGCAGATCTTATACATGCACAAACAGCTACATAACACACTAAAGAAAAGGAAAACAAGAAATCGCATCATATGACCCCTTTAAATTCCAAGAGGTCCGGTCTCTATGCTCCCTTCCCAGCGGAGGTCCAGACAATCCTTTTTTTTTTTGGGATCGCTATTCATATTTCCATCTGGTCAGCAGTGGTACTTTGTAAAGAAAACAAACTAAACTAAACAGTCAAAATAGTCATCATAGATGAGGATTTTGGGCCCCGAGGGCAAAAGCAGTGGTGTCTAAGAATTAAAAAATAATAATAAAAAGTAAATATTTAAGTATTAAAAGTTACGATCAGATGTTCTTATTTTTTAAATTTTTACATTGCATTCACTGATAAAAGATACTGTATGGGGTTCAGAGTTTACCTCTTGAAGACTGTGCCGTATTTATATTTAGCTTAAAATAAGTATCTTCTAAAACAAACAAACAATATTCATAATCAAAATGCTCTCTCATATGAACAGAAAAAAGTTAACTAGTCAAGTCACCTGTATTTATATAGCACTTTATACAATACAGATTGTTTCACAGCAGCTTTATAGAGATAAACAAGAAAATAATGATTTAGTGATGCAAACAGAATTCAAGTCTTTCTAGAAATCAGCTCTAAAAGACAATAGTAAACAGTAGTAATTTTCAGTTGAAATCAGTTCATTGTTGATTCAGTTTGGTTCAATAAATGTGTAAAGTCCATCAATTTTGAAGTGAGTTTAAAGGGATACTCTACCCCAAAATGAAAATTTTGTTATTAATCACTTACCCCCATGTCGTTCCAAACCTGTAGAAGCTTTGTTTGTCTTCAGAACACAATTTAAGATATTTTGGATGAAAACCGGGAGGCTTGTGACTGTCCCATTGACTGCATAGTAAATTACACTGTCAAGGCATAGAAAAGTATGAAAAACTTCGTCAGAATAGTCCATCTGCCATCAGTGCTTCAATCTGAATTTTCTGAAGCGACGAGAATACTTCTTGTACGCAAAGAAAATAAAAATAACGACATTTATTCAACAATTCGTCTCCTCTCTGTCTCTGTGTAGAGCCATTTTGGAAAGCATCCGATGGATGCAAAGTGCGTACGCTATTCTCTGTCATCAGTAACGCATGGATACACTGTTTCCGTTCAAATCAGAGTAAGTAAACGTATAATACGTATCCATGCGTTACTGATGACAGTAAGTGATTAATGTTAAAATTTTCATTTTGGGGTGGAGTATCCCTTTAATTCATCTATAAAGCAGCACTGGAGAAAACAGTGATGTCATCATAAACTCAGTTCACTAATTTTAATTTTACTAATTTCAAAGTTTTAATTGTCTTTACCTTGCCATTTAAAAATAATTTTCCCATTTATAATTGTTTATTATGAAATGCTCTTTAACATATTGTATATTTGGCCTAATGCTAAGTGTAGAGTAAAACAAATCTTAAGCCTGATTTGTTACACAGTTGTACACTGTATTTTGGACAAATAATACTAACTATATTTGTTGCATTCTTGTTTTTTTAGTGTGTTTTTTTTAGTTAGCTGTTATGCTTTTTAATGGTAATTAATACAGACCCTCTCATCTCCCAATAGTAAGACAATCTCCGGCCTTAGTAACCCTCAACAAATTGATGAGCTTGTTCAGGTGTGTGTTACAGGTCTGACGAGACGTGAGACATGCGGATCCATATGCAAGGCTTTATTGAGAAACATGGTCAAAACACAGGCAGGGTCAGTAAACAGTAGACAGGTATGGCAGAGGGCTAGGCAGAGAGACAATCCAGGAGAACGAGCAATAATCCAAGTGAGGTACAAACAGAGTCCAAAGGGCAAGGCAGAGAGAATAATCCAGGAACACGGGCAGGAATCAAACACAGGAAAAACTATCAAAAGGCTAGGCAAGAACTATGACAAATAAGTGGGCTCCGTAAGGTAGCTATCTCTAGGGGAGTGATAACCGCTAAACAATACTCGGCAGAGAGTAGGAGAAAGTCCAGAGCTTATTTAGTGTGTGTGATTGGGTGATGGTGATTGTGAGATGGTTAACAGGTGCAAGCGTGATCAGTGTGAACAGCTGTGTTGGTGCAGTGGATGATGGGAAATGCAGTCTATGAGTGATCTGTAACTGTGTGGTGTGAAAGTCAATGTGATGGGTGGGTGACCTCTAGTGGTGAATGAACAGAAGTTCATGGCCAGGATTTGTGACATAGCCCCCCCCCCAAGGAGCGGCTTCCAGACGCTCCTATGATCCAGGGTGGAGCAGACGGAGCAAGAGCCCACCAGGGCGGAGCGGACGGAGCTGGAGCCCACCAGGGCGGAGCGGACGGAGCTGGAGCCCACCAGGGCGGAGCGGGCGGATCTGGAGCCCACCAGGGCGGAGCAGGCGGACCTGGAGCTCACCAGGGCGGAGCAGGCGGACCTGGAGCCCACCGGGCGGAGCAGGCGGACCTGGAGCCCACCAGGGCGGAACAGACGGGACCAGAGCCCACCAGGGCGGAGCAGACAGACCTGGAGCCCACCAGGGCGGAACAGACGGGACCAGAGACCACCAGACCGGAGTAGGACCGTAGACCAGGCAGGAAACCATGACTGAGTCTGAGATCTGGGGGGGAAACAGAGACAGACAACACAGAGAGAGCAGAGACAGACAACACAGGGAGAGTAGAGACAGACAACACAGGGAGAGCCTTCCTGGTCTCAGGGGCCGTGGCTGAGCAGGTCTGGGAATCACAGGCAGCCTCCCTAGCCGTGACAGGGCATGACAGGAAATCATAGGCGGCCTTCGTAGCCGTGACAGGGCAGGACGGATAATCACAGGCGGCCTTCATAGCCGTGACAGGGCAGGACAAGGAATCACAGGCGGCCTTCATAGCCGTGACAGGGCAGGACAAGGAATCACAGGCCGTCTTCACAGCCGTGACTGGGCAGGACATGGAATCACAGGCGGCCTCTATAGCCGTGACTGGGCAGGACATGGAATCACAGGTGGCCTCTATAGCCGTGACTGGGCAGGACAAGGAATTACAGGCGGCCTTCTTAGCCATGACGGGACAGGGCGAGAGTTCACAGACGGCCCTTTTAGCTGTGACAGGACAGGGCGAGAGTTCGCAGACGGCCTCCTTAGCCGTGACAGGACAGGGAGAGTGTTCACAGACGGCCTTCCTAGCCGTGACAGGACAGGGCGAGAGTTCACAGATGGCCTCCTTAGCCGTGACAGGACAGGACGAGGATTCACAGGCGGGTACCACTGACACCTCTGGAGGTTCTACAGTGGTATCATCCGGAGACAGGTAGAGTTCATTACTGGGCGCCACCATTATACAAGGAGCTGAAACGAGCACCACCGCTTCAGAAGGTTCTGCAGCATGTGCTGCCACCCCTGAAGAAGCTGCAGCGAGTGCCATCGCTTCAGAGAGCACCGCAGCGAGCGTCACCACCCCAAGAGGTTCTGCAGCATCAGCCGCCACCCCTGGAGACATTACAGTGGACGTCGCCACCTCGGGCAGTTCAGTGGTAGTGTATGCAGCCCAAACGCAACACAAAGCAATCCCCATCATGGGAAGCGCTTCGAACAGGGGAATGAGTTCAGGGACAAGAGAGCTAAAGTGAGTGGATTTGGGGATACCAGCAGCGCGTGCAGACACCAGCGGTGCATCCCTCACGCTGGATATCAGACAGGGAACTCGAAGGACTGACCTTAAATCTCTGGGTGTGACAGACTCTGGCAGATCAGCAGAGACATGAAGAGGCTCTTGCTGAAGAGCTGAGATGTGAAGAGGCTCTGGCTGAGGAGCTGAGACGTGAAGAGGCTCTGGCTGGACAGCTGTGACGTGGCGTGACTCTGGCTGGTCAGCTGTGACGTGGCGTGACTCTGGCTGGTCAGCTGTGACGTGGCGTGACTCTGGCTGGCCAGCTGTGACGTGGCGTGACTCTGGCTGGCCAGCTGTGACGTGGCGTGACTCTGGCTGGCCAGCTGTGACGTGGCGTGACTCTGGCTGGCCAGCTGTGACGTGGCGTGACTCTGGCTGGCCAGCTGTGACGTGGCGTGACTCTGGCTGGAGCGTTGAGGCACAAAGAGACTCTGGCTGGAGCGCTGTGCTTTGGTTGGACTCGCGACGATCAACTGTGGCTTGGCTTGACTCGTGACGATCACTTGCGGCCTGGCCTGACTTGTGACGATCAACTGTGGCTTGGCTTGACTCGTGACGATCAACTGTGGCTTGGCTTGACTCACGGAGATCACTGGTGGCTTGGCTTGACTCGTGACGATCAACTATGGCTTGGCTTGACTCACGGAGATCACTGGTGGCCTGGCCTGACTCGTGACGATCAACTGTGGCTAGGCTTGACTCGTGACGATCAACTGTTGCTTGGATTGACTCGTGACGATCAACTGAAGCTTGACTTGACCCTTTAACATTGGTTGTGACCTGACTTGGCTCTTTAACATCAGCTGGGACTTGACTTGGCTCTTTAACATCAGCTGGGACTTGACTTGGCTCTTTAACATCAGCTGGGACTTGACTTGGCTCTTTAACATCAGCTGCGACTTGACTTGGTTTGTGATTGGCAGCGATGACGCTACGGGGTGTTGTTGTGGCCGCCATTTTGTGAGCGTGCTCTAGCGCGGCTGTGATCACACAATTGGGTGCGGTGTATCGTTCCTCCGCGACCCCCACAGTGAATGCTGAACCAACAGTCAATAAACCATAGTCCATAAACTGACTGAGAGATGAGCGGGGACCCTCACGGATTAACTGTGATTTGAGCGGCTGATTAATGCCGTCACAAAAAAAATCGATCAACACATCGTCCGGAAAATCTGAATCATTAGCAACATCTAGATATTCTTGAATAAAGTCCTCGAGTGATCGCTTACCCTGCTTGAGGGATAATAATAGTCTTGCAGTGTACATACCGGGCCAGTATTGTTCATGAAAGCCCCTGGATCCTTGTGAGGCCGAGTATTCTGTTACAGGGCTGACGAGACGTGAGACATGCGGATCCATATGCAAGGCTTTATTGAGAAACATGGTCAAAACACAGGCAGGGTCAGTAAACAGTAGACAGGTATGGCAGAGGCAAGATAGAGAGTAATCCGAGGGCAAGCGTGGGTCGACGATCGGCAAACAGTATCCAGAGGGCTAGGCAGAGAGACAATCCAGGAGAACGAGCAATAATCCAAGTGAGGTACAAACAGAGTCCAAAGGGCAAGGCAGAGAGAATAATCCAGGAACACGGGCAGGAATCAAACACGGGAAAAACTATCAAAAGGCTAGGCAAGAACTATGACAAATAAGTGGGCTCCGTAAGTTAGCTATCTCTAGGGGAGTGATAACCGCTAAACAATACTCGGCAGAGAGCAGGAGAAAGTCCAGAGCTTATGTAGTGTGTGTGATTGGGTGATGGTGATTGTGAGATGGTTAACAGGTGCAAGCGTGATCAGTGTGAACAGCTGTGTTGGTGCAGTGGATGATGGGAAATGCAGTCTATGAGTGATCTGTAACTGTGTGGTGTGAAAGTCAATGTGATGGGTGGGTGACCTCTAGTGGTGAATGAACAGAAGTTCATGGCCAGGATTTGTGACAGTGTGTTTGATTAGGGTTGGATCTAAACTCTGCAGGACTGAAGCCCTGCTCTAAACCTGTTCCTCACATAAACCTTTCTGCAGTTTTAGATTTTCAAAAAAACTTTGAACTTTGAACGTTCTGTGGGATTTATAAACTTTTTTTCCAAAAATGTCCTCACAAGGTCAGAATTTACTGGTATTACTATCCTAAGCGAATACCATAACATTTTCACAAAATACAAAATAATAATGAAAAAAAAAATTATTAAACAAAAATATATTACATTGATTTTACTGAAAAGAAAAAAAGTTACATTTCAGGTGTTCGGTCCCATTTGACCGTGAAGATCACGAGTGAGACTCACAAATGAGGAGCATCAGAGGGTTAATCATCTGAATGTTATATGTTCATTAGACTCTCAGACTGCAGTATCACTGAAGAAGGTTATAAAGCTCTGTCTTCAGCTCTGAGATCAAACCCTTCACACCTGATAGAGCTGGATCTCACTGGAAATGATCCTGGACAATCAGGAGTGAAGCAGCTCGATGATTTACTACAGGATCCAGACTATCAGCTGAAGACACTGAGGTGACACATGTTCAAATATCACTATATAAATAAATGATGTGCAGGTTAATATATTTGAGTAATAATCTGGACAGTTTGTTGGATCAGAATGATCAGATCAGATGCTGCTGGTTCTGTTGTGCTGAATGATGACTGTCAACAGTTTAGTTGTGCTGCTATTCTGGAGTATGATATACCTTCATAATTAACATTCACAGTTGTGTTTTTATGGACACTTCTGGTTTTAGTCGACTGGTTTGAATGTTTCTGAACACACTGTAGATTAATCTCCATCAAGCTCAGATTGACACAGTTTCTCTACAGCAGGTCTGTGAGTCTCCAGATGATCACAAACATTCAGTTTCTCAAGCAGTTTTCTCTGTGCTGACGTTTCTTCTGCTCAAAGCCAGAGAGATCTTCATTCTTTAATTTCACTCTCTGTATTCATAAAGAAAATCATCATCTAGTGAGCTTTTGCTCTTCTGTTCTGTGGGATGTAGTTTGCTTTAGGACTGAGTGTTGCTCTAGTTTCTTTCAAATAACTGTGATTATTAGACTGTTTTCAAGTATTGGTGTATTTATTTCTGTATTTGAATGTAAATAACTAGAGCTTGTTTTCAGAATAATAAAGTTTATTTGAATCGTGCTTCATCTTGTCTTCTGCAGGTTTTTGGGTTCTGCTGCAGATGAAGGCTGTCAGTATGTGAGAGGAATTGTGGGTAAAAACCCATTACTCCTGAGAGAGCTGGATCTGAGTAAACGTGAGCTCGGAGATACACGAGTGAATCAGATCTCTGCTCTACTGCAGGATAAACACTGTACACTCAACACACTGAAGTGAGTATTGATAGTTTATTTACAATGTTTCATTACTTCTAATAGTAATGTTACTGTAGCTGATAATAATATCTCCTTGTTTGAGTCAGAGCAGTTTTTCCCTCAGCATCACAAAGAGCCGCTATAATGTGAAATATTAAATTAAACAGCCAATTACAGAGTGACATCAAGCTTTAAACAGTTGAGTTAGTCAGTTTGATCATGAGTCAATAATTATTTACAGTTACTGTAGAGAGAGAAAAATGATTTTCTTCTAGAGTTTAGAAAACTCATTCAAACAAGTGATAGATTGTAAAAACAGCAGCGCTATAAACACACAGATGTCTTTCCTAACATTAACAGCTCAGTTCTGTGTAAATTAAAGATAAATGTGCATATATTGATCTGTTTGAATATATGTCACGATTATGTTCAGCTTAGTTCAGTTTCTGTCATGTCAGTTAAGAGCTCTCATTAGTTACCATGGGTTCTGATTAGTTAATCCTTGTCCAGCTGTTCCTGTTTAGTTCCCTCATTTACCATGTGTATTTATACTCCTTATTGAAGTCTCTCCATTGTCGGTGATTATCTTGTGTAATGTGTTGTTATACACCAGTATTCTCAGTAAAGTCTGTTTGGATGTCAGAATCTTCGTTTGCTGCTCTCATTCCTCAACAAGTGTGACAATATGTCTGCGTAATGTGGTCATGTTTGCTGATTGCTGATAACTATTCATAACTGCTTTCGATATAATGTTTGTTTTTCACAAAATATAAAATATCTAATTTTGGTGCAGCATATACATTAACTTGTAGAAATTGAAAAAGAAAAAGACTTTACCTGATTAAAAAAGTATGGATTATCAATCAGAGGACAGAAGCCATGAAATAGATTGTTTAAAACAAGTTTTTATGCAAAGTGTTGGTCATATTGATCATTTATCGGCTCTAGAATTTGTGTATTAATTATGATACAGTATGCTATTTTCATAAGTAGCCTTTATACTTATTGTTCAACATAATTTTCTGATTTCTCTTTATGGTCTTGACCTCTTTTGGGTTAATCTAGATTATCTGATGTTAACAAAAAACGTGTGAATTTAAAACTATATTAGTAAATGTTGAAACTGATATTAAGGTTATTAAAAGCTGTACTAGTATTGTTCATCATTGGTTCATGTTAACTAATGTAGTTAATGTTAACAAATGAAATCTTATTGTAAAGTGTTAACGAGTCAGCAGTGTGTGAGAACAACAGACATAAACACATTTACCATAGAGAGCAAAAAGTGATTTGCTGATTTTCTATCTTTGTAACCTTTGTATAGTTGGTAATAGGTTTAATTGCCATATATCTGAAGTACTGTCTTTTCTCTTTCTGTCTTCAGTCTGTGTGGATGCAGTATTACAGAGAAACAGAGTCTGATCCTGACTTCAGCTATGAAATCAAACCCATCACACCTGAGAGAACTGGACCTGAGCGAGAATCAAATAACAAACACAGGAGTGAATCACTTATGTGACGTACTGAAGGATTCAGACTGTAAACTGGAGAGATTGAGGTCAGGAACATTCACATACAAGAATCACAATCATTCAAATCACTACAAAACACTTTATACTCAATATCTCATGATGAAGCCGACTTCACATTATATTTGTACTGTACAAAAATTTAAATAAACATAATAATGATATTGATGATTATATTTTTTCTTATTTTGTACTCTCTCTGTCAATGTAGGTTAGGATTGTGTAATATGACAAATGAAGGTTGTTCTGCTGTGACTTCAGCTCTGAAATCAAACCCATCATACCTGAGAGAACTGAACCTGAGCAGTAATAAACTAGGGGACTCTGGAGTGATAAACCTCAGTGATCTACTGATGAACACACAATGCAAGCTGGAGAAACTAGAGTTAGTATCATTATACTGTACAGCAGCTACAGTCTGATTAAACTTTACTGTTTAAAGACAGCTGGACCTACGTTACATTGTTTATACTGTAGTACTGCATCTTCCAGCCTTTTAAAGTATTTGAAACAATGTACTGATTGTCTACATGTTGTTCCCTATCAGTCAGTCACGTTCGACGTAACGTCAGTGTGATGACCCAATCATCTTTGAGTGTTAACAAAAGAAGCCAATGACAGTTGGTGTGCGTGTTTCGCCACGCGCACCCCGCCCCGCAGCACGGGTATAAAAGGAGAGCGCGTGCAAACGCACATCAGCTTTTCGCTTCGGAGCAAAGCCTTTCGTGAGAATTTCTGAGAGTGTCTACAGACAGCTACAGTGTTGGTGTTACAGCGCGTCAGCGGAGGTTGCGATCAAGTGCTGCTGCTTCTCTTAAGGCGTGCTGCAGCTCTTCAACTGCGGTCTCGCCGCGACCTCCCCTGTGCGTTTCAGCACTTTTCTAAAAGAGCATATTTTTTCTGAAAAGAGCAAATTCTAAAAGAGCTCCACGAGCGACGGGCGTCTTTTTAAAGATGGCTTCCCGCTCGTGTGTTTCTGGATGTGGTTGTTTCCTGGCTTCATCTGATGGTCACGATAGCTGTGTCTCGTGTTTGGGCTTTCAGCACGCTGAAGCAGCGCTCGTGGATGACTCATGTTCTCTGTGTGGGAACATGACCATCGCAATGCTGCGCTCCAGATACCTCCTCGTCAAACGGGGGGGTATCCCCCTTGCCATGCCCCTTTCTAGCTCCTCCGGTTCTCGGAGGGCTACATCGGCTCATGGCCAGGGTGACTTGAGGATCACAGTGAGAGCTTCCCCGTCGAGTGCGTCTCCGCGGGCCTCTCACTCCTCCAGCGCATCGCACCGTCTGGGGTTTCCGGACGAGCTTGTGGAGTCCTCGGACAGGGCGGGGCCCAGCATCTCGTTCGGAGCTCCAGCAGATGACAGCATGTCGTTCACTGCATCAGGGGATGAGCTAGGTTCTGGAGATGATGATTCGGCTGCGCTGCCTCCATCAGGAAGAGTGGCGTTGCCCGAGTCAGATCCAGAACTGACTGCTATGCTTTCCCGGGCCGCTGAGAGCGTCGGGCTGCACTGGAGGCCTCCTCCTTCTCCCGAACGCTCGAGGCTGGACGATTGGTCCCTGGGGGCGCAGGCCGATCGCTGGCAACCGCCTCCAGTTCCATTCTTCCCGGAGGTGCATGAGGAGGTGACTAGGTCTTGGAGGGCACCTTTTTCTGCCCGGAACAGGCCTAGTACCTCCTCCGTCCTCACCACCCTCGACGGTGGGGCAGCCCAAGGGTATGTGGAGATCCCCCCAGTCGAGCGCGCCATTGCTATGAAGCTCTGCCCGCAGGGCGCTGCCACCTGGAGGGGTAATCCACGCCTTCCGTCCAGAGCCTGTAAATTCTCGTCCGCTCTGACGGCCAAGGCTTACAGTGCTGCTGGACAGGCAGCTTCCGCCCTGCACGCCATGGCCCTTCTGCAAGTCCACCAGGCCAAGGCGTTAAAGCAGTTGCACGAAGGTGGTGCTGACCCAGCTGGGTTGCAGGAACTGCGCACAGCGACGGACCTCGCCCTGCGGGCGACGAAAGTCACGGCGCGGGCCCTGGGTCAGACGATGTCCACGTTGGTTGTCCAGGAGCGCCACCTATGGCTGACCATGGCGGATATAAGGGAGTCTGACAAACATCGTTTCTTAGACGCCCCGATCTCCCAGGCCGGCCTATTCGGCGAAGCGGTGGAGGGCTTTGCCCAACAGTTCTCCGCTGCACAGCAGCAGACAGAGGCGTTTCGACATATCCTGCCCCGGCGGTCTGCTGCTGTCTCCACCCCACCGCCGGCTGCAGCCCCTCCGTCTGCTCGTCGCCGAACGCGCCCTCCTGCGGCCTCCACCTCCGCTCCAGCTCGGCCTCAGCAGCAGCCTTGGCAACGGCCGCAGCGTGGAGCTGGCCTCAGGAAAGCGGCGCAGCACGTCTCTGCCCCTGCCAAGCCCATGAAGCGCCAAGGCAAACGGCGTTCCTGAGACGGGCGACCCGGAGTCTCTGGATCCTGCTCTTCAGGAGATGGTGACCGCACCACTCCTTCCCCCGGAGGAGGGCCGTGTGGAGAATCTTTTGTTCCCTTTTTGTTCTGTTTTGGTACCCAAAACCTCAAAAAAAGAGCAGTTTCCTTTTTCTCCGGGTCCCAAGAGGGCGAGGATGGCAGTGCACGAGACCCAGTCTCCACACTCCCGTCCCCCTCTCCTTTCGCCTGTGAGCAGCAGGGTCCGGTCCGAGGACGCGATGCCTTCTCCCGCGCCCCCTGCTCAGCCTTGGAGCCAGGTAAGTGTCGCACTGCACACTCAGACCCCACTTCGGAACGCACTGCCTTCCGAGTCGGGCCCCTGTGCTCCATTTCGCTGCCCCACCGCGGGTACGTCTGTGGCTTCCCTGGTCCCTCTTGTACGGTTTCTGGGGGCCTGGCTAGCGCTCCCCAGGCAGTCTCGCTGGCTCATGAGAACCATCAGACTTGGCTACGCGATTCAGTTCGCATGGCGTCCTCCCAAGTTCAGGGGCGTTCGGTTCACCTCTGTGTTGAGCAAGGATGCCCCTCTCTTGCGTGCGGAAGTTGTGGTCCTGCTGGCGAAGGACGCGATAGAGCCGGTCCCTCCAGCCGAGATTAAGTCAGGGTTCTACAGCCCGTACTTCATCGTACCCAAGAAAGGCGGTGGGTTACGACCAATCTTGGACCTGCGCGTCCTGAACCGGGCCCTTCACAAGCTCCCGTTCAAGATGTTGACGCAGAGACGCATTTTTCAATGCATCCGTCCGTTCGATTGGCTCGCAGCGATCGACCTGAAGGACGCGTACTTTGGATGCAGTATTACAGAGAAACAGAGTCTGATCCTGACTTCAGCTCTGAAATCAAACCCATCACACCTGAGAGAACTGAACCTGAGCTGGAATCAAATAACAAACACAGGAGTGAATCACTTATGTGACGTACTGAAGGATTCAGACTGTAAACTGGAGAGATTGAGGTCAGGAACATTCACATACAAGAATCACAATCATTCAAATCACTACAAAACACTTTATACTCAATATCTCATGATGAAGCTGAGTTCACATTATATTTGTGTCAGATTCTTCACATTAATGATTGTTTGTGAGATGATCTCTCTTCCTCTGTTTGTTCATATCAATATCAGAATTGTATCGACCGAAATTAAGAAATATATTGTGATATGAATTTCGGCCATATCGTTTATCACCCTAAAGTTTGCCTCATGTTTTATTTTGTTTCTTGTTTGGATTTTCCTGAGCTGGATTTGTTCTCTGTTTGGAGTATCACTTGTTGTATTTTTATTTGATAAATCTGGATGTGTTTAGATCCTCAGCTTGTCTCTGTCTCAAAACAACACTTGTGGTGTGAACAGCTCCTATGTTTGGACATGATGCTCAGGTTAAACTGTAGAAACATTAAAGTGCTGTTATAGTTGTCATTATGTTTCTGATATTGAAGGATGTTTTCCTTCTTATGAGTTTATACTTAAAATGTGCTTTTGGTTTTCTTTAATGCAAATGATCATTTAATGATTTAATCATTAGTGTCAGTCCTAGTGTTGAATCTGAATTCAGATCAGTCTGTTAGAGCTGCTAAATCTGCCACAGAAATGAGGGCAAGATCTGGTAGATATCACTTATATTAAGATTATACTGTATGTGACAAGATCAATGTTTTGACAAAATCAGTGCTTTTAAGAAATCTACTTTGATATAGCTTTTAACTTTACTGATCATCATAACACTTTCTGAGTTTTACACCACTGAGGGGGAATTTTTTGCTTATATGTTGCAGATCAATCTGATTAAATACTTTTACACATGTACAGTTTTTCATCATTTGAACCTTGAAAGTGACTGTAAGCTGGAGATAGTGAAGTGAATTGATGTCTAACAATTTAAAATTCTCTTTATTTTTTTGACTCTGTATTCAGTTGTCAGTTTTTGCTTTACAACTAAGTTTTAATTCATTTGTATAAGGAAAAAATATAATTCACTATAGGCTTTAAATATTTCAGGTAATTTCTAGAATAAGTGATTAATCATCTGAATGTTATATGTTCATTAGATTCTCAGACTGCAGTATCACTGAAGAAGGTTATAAAGCTCTGTCTTCAGCTCTGAGATCAAACCCTTCACACCTGATAGAGCTGGATCTCACTGGAAATGATCCTGGACAATCAGGAGTGAAGCAGCTGGATGATTTACTACAGGATCCAGACTATCATCTGAAGACACTGAGGTGACACATGTTCAAATATCACTATATAAATAAATGATGTGCAGATTAATATATTTGTGTAATAATCTGGACAGTTTGTTGGATCAGAATGATCAGATCAGATGCTGCTGGTTCTGTTGTGCTGATGATGACTGTCAACAGTTTAGTTGTGCTGCTATTCTGGAGTATGATATACCTTCATAATTAACATGCACAGTTGTGTTTTTATGGACACTTCTGGTTTTAGTCGACTGGTTTGAATGTTTCTGAACACACTGTAGATTAATCTCCATCAAGCTCAGATTGACACAGTTTCTCTACAGCAGGTCTGTGAGTCTCCAGATGATCACAAACATTCAGTTTCTCAAGCAGTTTTCTCTGTGCTGACGTTTCTTCTGCTCAAAGCCAGAGAGATCTTCATTCTTTAATTTCACTCTCTGTATTCATAAAGAAAATCATCATCTAGTGAGCTTTTGCTCTTCTGTTCTGTGGGATGTAGTTTGCTTTAGGACTGAGTGTTGCTCTAGTTTCTTTCAAATAACTGTGATTATTAGACTGTTTTCAAGTATTGGTGTATTTATTTCTGTATTTGAATGTAAATAACTAGAGCTTGATTTCAGAATAATAAAGTTTAATTGAATCGTGCTTCATCTTGTCTTCTGCAGGTTTTTGGGTTCTGCTGCAGATGAAGGCTGTCAGTATGTGAGAGGAATTGTGGGTAAAAACCCGTTACTCCTGAGAGAGCTGGATCTGAGTAAACGTGAGCTCGGAGATACACGAGTGAATCAGATCTCTGCTCTACTGCAGGATAAACACTGTACACTCAACACACTGAAGTGAGTATTGATAGTTTATTTACAATGTTTCATTACTTCTAATAGTAATGTTACTGTAGCTGATAATAATATCTCCTTGTTTGAGTCAGAGCAGTTTTTCCCTCAGCATCACAAAGAGCCGCTATAATGTGAAATATTAAATTAAACAGCCAATTACAGAGTGACATCAAGCTTTAAACAGTTGAGTTAGTCAGTTTGATCATGAGTCAATAATTACTTACAGTTACTGTAGAGAGAGAAAAATGATTTTCTTCTAGAGTTTAGAAAACTCATTCAAACAAGTGATAGATTGTAAAAACAGCAGCGCTATAAACACACAGATGTCTTTCCTAACATTAACAGCTCAGTTCTGTGTAAATCAATCTCTCTATTTGAACATATGGCTGCTTAATGTGATCATATTTGCTGATTGCTGATATGGCTTTTTGTGACAAAAAATAATTATTCATAACTGCTGTCAATTTAAAGGTCCCATATTCTCAAAACTGAAATTTCCTGGCTTTTTTCATGATAAGTGAGGTCTAGGGGCTATGTAAATACCGTATAAGTTTCAAAACAGTCAGTCCACAGTAAAGTGCACACAGCCTGCATAAAGTAGCTGTGCTTTTTCACGAGCCATTGTGACTTCCGTATAAATATGACGTCCTAACTACTCAGTCACCACCTTCAGTCACGACCCCGAGCACCGGCCACCGTCCCATCCATCCTCCTGCCACAATTAATCACGACAATGTATATACAATTACAAATGATTTTAAATCATCAGTTTGTTGTTTTACACACATGCACACAGACATTATTTCATACACAACACAGTCGTGAGATCTTCAGACGTGTCCATAACATGGGTTTAACCACAGCTGTCTTTGTTTTTTTTGCCTGGCAGTGACAGCAGGTATGCGATCAAATTTCTAATTTGAGGCTGTATTACATCGATTCTGGCACCCAACATCACAACAAGATGATATTTTAAGCTCCTTATGTAGCCGAATCTGCGCTGGTTTGAATAGGCTGCCTACAGTTCTCCCTTTGTTTTGCTTCCAGCTTAGCGCGGTGACCTAATTGTGACGTCGGCCCTAACTAGTTACCTGTGGTTGGCATGGCCGTGCGTCACTCAGAAAACAACAGGCCAATCAGAAGAGAGGCTCATGAATATTAATTAGACAGGACAAAATCAAACTGTTTTTAGTAGAGCTCATGAGAGAAGAGCTGTAAAAATATATTGAGATGGTTTTTGGTACTTATACTGCAAATATATATTCTTAAGGACATCAAAACCTAAAATAAAACTCCAGAAAGGTGTACAATATGGGACCTTTAATGTTTGTCTTTCACAAAATATTAAATGTCTAATTTTGGTGCAGCATATACAGTAACTTGTAGAAAAAAATAAAATAAAAAGACTTTACCTGATTAAAAAAATGAATTATCAATCAGAGGACAGAAGGCATGAAATAGATTGTTTTTCAGTACATTTTTGGTCATATTGATCATTTATATGCTCTAGAAATGTGTGTATTAATTATGATACTGTATGCTATTTTCATAAGTAGCCATTATACTTATTGTTCAACATAATTTTCTGATTTCTCTTTATGGTCTTGCCCTCTTTAGAGTTAATCTGGATTATCTGATGTTAACAAAAAACGTGCAAATTTAAAACCGTATTAGTAAATGTTGAAGCTGATATTAAGGTTATTAAAAGCTGTACTAGTATTGTTCATCATTGGTTCATGTTAACTAATGTAGTTAATGTTAACAAATGAAATCTTGTTGTAAAGTGTTAACGAGTCAGCAGTGTGTGAGAACAACAGACATAAACACATTTACCATAGAGAGCAAAAAGTGATGTGAAATTAATGTGTAAACTAACATTGGATAAATAGATCACATCTTAATGAGTAAGTTTGCTGATTTTCAACCTTTAAAAACTTTGTATAGTTGGTAATAGGTTTATTTGCCATATATCTGATTGATTGTCTTTTCTCTTTCTGTCTTCAGTCTGTATGAATGCAGTATTACAGAGAAACAGAGTCTGATCCTGACTTCAGCTCTGAAATCAAACCCATCACACCTGAGAGAACTGGACCTGAACAGTAATAATCTAGGAGACTCTGGAGTGAAAAACCTCAGTGATCTACTGATGAACACACAATGCAAGCTGGAGAAACTGAAGTACAATCAAAGTTTATTTATTTTAAGACAACAGATCTTAAGTTATATTGTTCATAGCACTGCACTGGTTTTACTCTATTGGTCACATTTTGTATGTGTTTTTTTAACTAGTAAGTGATTGTTTAATTTCCAGCATTTGATACAATGAATTGATTGTGTACATGCAGAAATCTGCCTTTTCAACAGAGAAAAAAGAAGAGAAAGATTAAATAAATAGTTAAAAAGTGAAAAACTAAACAGTAGCTTCCAGCAAACATAACTAGTGTGATTTAAAACAGACTGTATTTCTTCAATAAGATGATCGTCACAGATCTGATTGATTGTGTTTTCTCTTTCTGTCTTCAGTCTGTGTTTATGCAGAATTACAGAGAAACAGAGTCTGATCCTGACTTCAGCTCTGAAATCAAACCCATCACACCTGAGAAAACTGGACCTGAGCTATAATAATCTAGGAGACTCTGGAGTGAAAAGCCTCAGTGATCTACTGATGAACACACAATGCAAGCTGGAGAAACTAGAGTTAGTATCATTATACTGTACAGCAGCTACAGTCTGATTAAACTTTACTGTGTAGTTTAAGATCGCTGGACTCATGTTCATCATTTCTAGCGCTGCATCTTCTGTGTTTCTCCATCTGAAGAAAGATTCACAAACACTATTCTGCCGTGCAAAGGCAAAAGACCGTAACTTCGATTTTTGTCGAAAATTAGTTATTGATATTTTTGGGACATTCAAGACATCCTTTATCATGTACAAAAGTATCTTGAGTCAATTTTGTTGTTTTTCCGAGAAAATAATGGGTCGTCTCAACCGTAACTTCAAAATGCCCCGGAGAAACCAAGGCAGAACACCATATAACACCAGTAACGGCTCTTTCACTTTGTTTGGAACACTCAAATTGAGTTACGGCGCTCTGCCTTTGTTTCGCCGTGCTTCAAAATGAAGTTACGATGCCGGCTTGGAGTTATACGGTGTTCTGCCTTTTTTTACTGTCCATTGAAGTCTGCCGCATTTTAATTATGGTGTAGACAAACAAATTAGATAGATCGCGATCTACCAAACAGCTCCATAACAAAGCACTGTAAAGACTAGACACTTGGCAGCAATACATAATCGTGAATAACCTATAAAGATTTTTTTACCTCCTATTTGTAATGCAGATTATTCACCAGGCTGTCACTTCTAGTTGGATGCGTGTGTACTTGAATGCCGTAGCATGTAACGTTAGCATGATCAATCATAAAATCAGTAGCCTAACAGTTCGCAATTAAATCCATATCCTACCTTTTCTTGTAACCCAATAAAATCAATCCATGGCACTGAACGTCGTCGGATATGTTTAATCCACACGCATTTCTGAGCATTATTCCTGCTTGCTGGTGTTCACATCAATCCACAAGTCTTCTTTTAGGTTAGGCTATTCCATTCAAGTCAATATAAGCAATTATGCTATGACTAGCATTCTTTTACGTTACTGAGCATAGCAAATAAATTGGTTGCAAAACGGTATCCACTCACATGTTTAACTTTTAGTCTGCTTGTAACGGTCAAAAAAAATGTAACAGTCACATTACTATATGCATTAGCCTATATGAGATAGCCCATGATCACTAGATTTTATACAGGTGTTACTGTAACGATTTTGTAAATGGTGATCAGCAACAAAACACTGATAATGTGGAAGTTACTGTCTTTTGCCTTGGTGTGACTTCTCACTTTTTGCAGACAATGCAAAGTCAGAGTACATTAACTTCAAAATATGGGTACAAATCAAGTTTGAGCTCACAATTTTTTAATGTAGATAATTTTCATTACTAAAACATCTAATTGCCAAATTTCCAGTGTCCTACCTATAATTAATTTGGTTGGACAAATAACAAACTTTAAAGTCATTTTTCTCAGATTCACACTCTAGCGAGTTAAGGTCTTTTGCCTTTGTAGGGCATTATTAGTTCATGGGTTTGTATCTGTAGAAACAGCATCAAACTCACTGAAATCTGACAAATCTTTGCTGTGAAACAAGACAGAAGTGAAAACAGAATAAAAAGTCTAACAGATGACAGTAGATTATTCTGAGTCACGTTTATACTGAACTAATGTACTTTTCACTAAATCTTTTATTATAAGAAATGTGTATTTAGAGATTGAACACTCTAAAATATCTTAAAATAATTTATTCTTATATGGTTTTCTTGCATTACAAATATGAATTTAGACCTTTTAAGTGTTATTTTTCTATTGTGTCTACATCAGTCCTATATATTAATCTACATTAATAAAATGCACTTGTTGATTGAGGACAAATCCAGACTTGGATTATAACTAGTGTCCTCAAACACTCCTCTCTTCATTTGTTTCATATAATTTTTCTGGTTTATTAGTGACTGTATAGCATTTACTCATGATGTGTTTAACTCAGATATGAACTTAGATCTGATTGATTGTGTTTTCTCTTTCTGTCTTCAGTCTGTGTGGATGCAGTATTACAGAGAAACAGAGTCTGATCCTGACTTCAGCTCTGAAATCAAACCCATCACACCTGAGAGAACTGAACCTGAGGAGTAATAATCTAGGAGACTCTGGAGTGAAAAGCCTCAGTGATCTACTGATGAACACACAATGCAAGCTGGAGAAACTAGAGTTAGTATCATTATACTGTACAGCAGCTACAGTCTGATTAAACTTTACTGTGTAGTTTAAGATCGCTGGACTCATGTTCATCATTTCTAGCGCTGCATCTTCTGTGTTTCTCCATCTGAAGAAAGATTCAGAAACACTATTAGTTCATGGGTTTGTATCTGTAGAAACAGCATCAAACTCACTGAAATCTGACAAATCTTTGCTGTGAAACAAGACAGAAGTGAAAACAGAATAAAAACAGTCTAACAGATGACAGTAGATTATTCTGAGTCACGTTTATACTGAACTAATGTACTTTTCACTAAATCTTTTATTATAAGAAATGTGTATTTAGAGATTGAACACTCTAAAATATCTTAAAATAATTTATTCTTATATGGTTTTCTTGCATTACAAATATGAATTTAGACCTTTTAAGTGTTATTTTTCTATTGTGTCTACATCAGTCCTATATATTAATCTACATTAATAAACTGCACTTGTTGATTGAGGGCAAATCCAGACTTGGATTATAACTAGTGTCCTCAAACACTCCTCTCTTCATTTGTTTGATATAATTTTTCTGGTTTATTAGTGACTGTATAGCATTTACTCATGATGTGTTTAACTCCGATATGAACTTAGATCTGATTGATTGTGTTTTCTCTTTCTGTCTTCAGTCTGTATGATTGCAGTATTACAGAGAAACAGAGTCTGATCCTGACTTCAGCTCTGAAATCAAACCCATCACACCTGAGAGAACTGACCCTGAACAGTAATAAACTAGGAGACTCTGGAGTGAAAAACCTCAGTGATCTACTGATGAACACACAATGCAAGCTGGAGAAACTGAAGTACAATCAAAGTTTATTTATTTTAAGACAACAGATCTTAAGTTATATTGTTTATAGCACTGCACTGGTTTTACTCTATTGGTCACATTTTGTATGTGTTTTTTTAACTAGTAAGTGATTGTTTAATTTCCAGCATTTGATACAATGAATTGATTGTGTACATGCAGAAATCTGCCTTTTCAACAGAGAATAAAGAAGAGAAAGATTAAATAAATAGTTAAAAAGTGAAAAACTAAACAGTAGCTTCCAGCAAACATAACTAGTGTGATTTAAAACAGACTGTATTTCTTCAATAAGATGATCATCACAGATCTGATTGATTGTCTTTTCTCTTTCTGTCTTCAGTCTGTGTTTATGCAGAATTACAGAGAAACAGAGTCTGATCCTGACTTCAGCTCTGAAATCAAACCCATCACACCTGAGAGAACTGAACCTGAGCAGGAATCAAATAACAAACACAGGAGTGAATCACTTATGTGACGTACTGAAGGATTCAGACTGTAAACTGGAGAGATTGAGGTCAGGAACATTCACATACAAGAATCACAATCATTCAAATCACTACAAAACACGTTATACTCAATATCTCATGATGAAGCTGACTTCACATTATATTTGTGTCAGATTCTTCACATTAATGATTGTTTGTGAGATGATCTCTCTTCCTCTGTTTGTCTCTTTCTAGTCTTTATAACTGTGGCATTACAGATGTTTCTTCTTTAACTCAGTCTTTGAGAAACACAAAAGCGCTGCAGTTTCTAAAAGAGCTTGATCTGAGTAATAATATGATTGGAGACTCGAAGCAGCAGCTCATTGATGTGATACGAGACTCAAACTGTGAACTGAGGTGAGAAAACATCACTCTGATATTAAAGAGATCTTCAGTTACTGCTGATATGAACAAATATATTCTGTCAAATATTAGTGAAAGGAGATCCTCAGATGATCATCAAGCTTTACTGCAGCAGAGGGTTATTGTGTCAGAATGAAATGTAAAGATGATTAAATGTTGAACACAAAGGAGGAAAGAGAACAAAAGCACGCTGTCACAGCTTTATACAACAATACCTGCTTTATTAATAACATCAGTAATAGTGAATCATTTCAGTCTGAAAACAGATTTGATCAGATTGTAGGAAAACGCTGTGAAATCAGAGCAGATTCCAGCATCACATGATCAATGTCTCTGTGTTTTTACTTTCACCAGCAACACGTCACTTTACTTTACACTTACTTTACTTTCAGTTCTTTACTAAGACCAACACAAACATGTTTAAACTAGACGACAAATGCCTTTAACTACTGGAACATTTAACTAAAGCTTTTGATTTAAGGCAAAATCACATTTGTATTTGTTCTGTGTTTATTATATATGATGTACAATCATTAGCATGTGTTTCTCTTTATATTGACTCAATAGGAGTCACACAAACATATATATTATACATTCATATTCTAAATGTATTTAAAACACAAATATTGTTTTAGAAATATCTATGCAAGATCATGTAAATGTAACTTTTTTACTCAAAAAAATGCAATTGAAATAGTAATTAATTTGTAATTTGTTCCACTGAACACTGATTGTTTTCTCTTCTATTCCACCTTACAGAGTACATGATCAATTACCAAAAGATGCTAAATACTGTATATCATAGTCTGAGATGAGGGTGAGAGGAGCAGTGAACATCAGGTGAGGATCCACAGAAGAGCTTCACTACTGTGTCTATGAGCAGAAATAAATATGATCATACAGCTGGAAGAGACTCTTTACACTGAAATAATGCAGCATGTGTGTTAGAAACATATCATATTGAATGATTAGTGTTGCTTTAGTATTCAATGATCATTTTGTTTTATTTAAAGGTGAAACAGAGGAGGAAGAAGCTCAGACGAGTCTGTCTGGATCTTCAGTTTAACATCTACAAATATAATCATATTTGTATTCAAATGTTTCTAATCATAAATGTGATTGTAAAGAGCAGCACTTAAATCTATCAAAAGATTGAAAGCAAATATACAATGTGAAATTTCCATGTCACTTAAAACATTTACATGATCTCTCTTTCATTTTATACTCATTGTTACTCTGTTATATTATATTAAGTTAATTATGTGTGTGTCTGCTGTTAATGTACAGATATCCAGTATATTGTCAGATGAAGAGAGATTCTCTTTCTTAAATAAATGCATGAAACATAAAACTGTATGAATGATTGTAACAGAGTTCAGGATCCAAATACAAGACTTTATTAAATCTCTTTTGTTGTCCTCTTTATATACATATAAATCGAATATATACAGTCATGGCCAAAAATTATCGGCACCCTTGGTAAATATTATCAAAGGCTGTGAAAATTAATCTGCATTGTTAATCCTTTTGATCGTTTATTTAAAAAAATCACAAAAATCTAACCTTTCTGTCAGTCCTCTGTCATGTGTGTCTTGTGTTCCCGCCTCATGTTTCCTTATTTGGTTTGTTTCCTGTCCTTGTTAAGTGTGATCATTAGTTAATTCTTGTCCAGCTGTGTTTGTCTAATTGTCCATGATTATCCCTTGTATATTAGTCCTGTCTGTTCTGTTTGATTTCGTCTGGTCTACTCGTTACTCCCCGGTGTTTCTGTGAGTCTGTCTAGCCTTGTCTTGCTTCAACATTAAAGACTGTTATTGAGTTTGATCCTCGTCTGCGTGTTCCTCTTTTCTCCCTGCTGTGTGCTCCGTGACACTTTCGTTGGATAATAAGAATTTAAGATGGGGGGGGGGGATATCATTATGAAATAAATGTTTTTCTCTAATACACATTGGACACAATTAACGGCACCCTTTTATTCAATACTTTTTGAAACCTCCATTTGCCAGTTTAACAGCTGAGTTTTTTCCTATAATGCCTCTTCTCTTTGGCACTCAACGGAGGCGGTCGCATTTTTTTTCACTCCCCGTCCTCACCCTTATTTTCCCTCCCTGCCTGCTCTCTTGTCTCGTCTCGTAATACTTGAGAGACTCTCTCTGCATTGCTCTCCAAAACTGGAAAAAAATCATGGATTTGATCAACTGGTCTCTCAACGCAATTGACACCATATTCTCGACGAGAAGCTCGGGTTCGGGGGAACCTAACTGCCCTGACGGAACGTTCGCAGCTGGCTACACGATGGACGCGTGGGACAGATGGCATGTCGTGTGTTTAGTGGCTCTTTCCGTGGAGGACATTGAAGATATCTACCTATTCGGAACCATGATAACAGGTCTTCTGCTGATGGGATTAGGCTTTGCCCTGGGTTATCAAAGAATTCAGAAAACGGGAACAGCTGTCCAAAGCCTCACAAGGCTGCCCGTCATGATTGAAGCAGTGGTAAGAGCGGTCAGCATTGAGACTGAGACTATTAACCGCAATATGGATTCTATCACGGAGAAGCTCACGGCTTTGCAAAGGAAAATTGATGGAGACCAGAACGGACAATGAGAGTAGCCGTGGAATTGGAATGCGGTTACTCGCCCTAAGACTAAACAATCACAATCTTATCTTTTCCGGCTCCCCTCTACCAGCACTGGCCTTGGCCAAGGGTTAGAAAATCAACCCTGAGAAGAGCAACGCAGGGAGACGCTCTCTGCGTTCCTCCCCGATTCTTCAGACACCTGCTGATTACACATACACACATACTGATTACACATACACACAATATATGCATTCACATCCCCACCCACGATCCCTAGCCTCCGTCGCATTGAACCGCCAGCCTGACAAGCGGGTCTGTGACTAGCGCTGCTGGGTTAGCTGTTGGTCCGGATGGCTGCTGTTGGATTACCTCCCCTGTTGCAAAGTCGTGTGTCTATGGTGTATTATGTGCTTTTGTTGCTGAGGTGTTTTTCCTGTTCTCACACTGTACTCCCCAAGGAGCATAGTCTGAGGGTTATTTTTTTCCTCCTCTCTCTCCTCATGTTTGCTGTATTTTTCTTCAAAAAATCCCTGCATTTCACTGCTGATTGTACTTTGTATGATTGTGTATGTGACAAATAAACCTACCTTGACCTTGACTTTGACCTTGACGAGGTTAGAGAACACCTGACAAGAGAACAGAGACCATTCCTTCATCCAGAATCAATCCAGATCCTTCAGTTTCACAGCTTCTTCTCTTCAGTTCACCTCATTCATCTTCTACAGGGTTCAGGTCAGAGGACTGGAGCAGAAGCTTGGTTTTGTGCTCAGTGACCCATTTTTGTGTTTGTTTGTTTGTTTTGGATTATTGTACGGTTGGAAGATCCAAACATGGCCCATTATAAGATTTCTAACAGAGTCAGTCACTTATTGATTTTTTATCTGTTGGTATTTGATAGAATCCATGATGCCATGTGTCTAAACAAGATGTCCAGGACCTCCAGCAGAAATATAGGCCCACAACATCAAAAATACAGCAGTATATTTCATTGTACACATGGGGTACTTTTTTTATCCCTGTGTTCACCAAACCCATCTTGAGTGTTTGCTGCTAAAAAGCTAATTTTTTAGTTTCATCTGACCATAGAAGCCAGTCCCATTTGAAGTTCCAGTCGTGTCTGATAACTGAATATGCTGGAGATTGTTTTTGGATGATTGAGGAGAATTTGCTCTGCTCGATCTGCTCTGATCAGCTGAAAGTTCGGTAGATGTAACACGCTGTCCGGTATGGCTTCATTCAGCCAGGTTTCCGTGAAGCACAGAGCAGCAGAGTTTGGGCGTTCTTAATCCGCGCTGTCTGAGCTTCACGAGCATGCCGGCTCGCTTCCCCCATCTGCGCGTCCTGAAGCGTCTGAACAGCACTGCTGCTCCGCTAAATACAATGTCCAGCAAAACGTCCGAGTAATCAAAATCTGGTAAAAGATTTTGTGGTGTGTTCTGCCGAATGTTCAGCAGTTCATCCCAGTTCAGAAGACTGGGTAGATTACATAAAAGTTTGTTTCAAGATAAATAAGCAGCAGGCAAATATCTCAGCTCATTATGCTTAATAAATCAAGAGAAGCAGAAATCTTGATTATCACGATTAAAATATGACTGTAGTCCTGTCTGAACTAAACCAACACTAAACTGACTTAAGATAATGTTGCATGTGTAATAATCAGTAATTTAAATATTGATCAGGTACAAATATATGCACACATTAAAACCGCTTCTCATTGGAAGTGCATTATGGGTTAAATAATCATCTTTCCCTCACAAATTTTGAAGTTATTTTATGACTTACAGCAGCCCCTGGTTACTGTCCACTTTCATGATATCATAAGAAAAAAGAGAAGCATCAACATTATGATAAACATCAGTCTTTATTTCTTCATACTGGTTTGGAAAACATGAGGGTGAATAAATGCCAGAAGTTTCACGTTTTACTTTAAATTGTGATTTATTTATTTATTCTGCAGGAGTTGATGTGTGTCTTGATGCTATCCAAAATTTGTGAATAACTGTAAAAACATGAAGTATGTTTTCCAACAATATGTGCTTTTTATGTGATTAAAGGATATATAAAGAAACAATGCAATGGTGGTTAAGAAGAAAAGATCATTTTGATTAGTCACCAATACAAAGTTCTCCAATGCGTCATAACAGCTCAAGGGAGACGCATGAGCACAAGCAATGACACAGCGACTACCCAGAATGCACCTGTATCCAGAGCTGAAACAGAGAAGAGCAAAGATACTGTGATACGTGGCGTGTCACAGAAATGTGCACAATGCCAATATTAGTGCGTAAAACACTCACGGCGAGAGGCAGCGGCTGTTGTGACCTGGGAAGGCTGAGCGACTGGAGCAGCAGACTGAGGTTTAGCCGTTGTAGCGCTGGTTTCTGTGACTTTAATGAGAGAAACGGGCCCTGAGCGCACAGTGTAGCTGCGGGTCAGAATGCTGTCTATTATCGTCGGGTCCGGCGTTCCCATACAGGGATCAGAACATCTGTCGGTTTGTTTGGTGGTAACACAAAGGTGCACTACACACTCAACATACATCTAGAGAAACAACACAACAGGGTTTAACAACAGACAGACATGGAAGAAGGATCCACCTGAACACAGAATCGACATAAAGAGCATCATAAAAACACGGGTAATGAAACATACCGTGTCTCCCTTTATTCCCAGAGAACCGAGATATAAGCGGAATATCCGAAGAGTTGAAGTTGATGTCAGGATCTCCAAGGTTCCATTTCCAGATACACAGCTGAAACACAGAGAGCCATGTGACTGAATAATTCAGATTAATGATGGAAAGAGTAGATGTGATTAAAAACGTGGAGTACATGAAGCATAAGGAGAGGTGCTATTAAATCTGCTCAATTATCTTAATGTGAGATTCCACCCATTATATCACAAAAACGACTGCACTGCAAAAAATGTCTTGTTTCCAGCCCAAATATCTAAATATTCTTAAATCAAGAAAGATTTTCTAGACAAGTAAAAAATATTGTCTGTTTTCAGAAAAAAAAACAAGTCAAAATGAAGTGAGTTTTTGCTTGAAACAAGCAAAATAATCTTGTTAAATGTTTGAGATTAGATTATTTTGCTTACACCATTGGCAGATTATTTTGCTTGTTCTAAGCAAAAACTCACTTAATGACTTGTTTTTCTGAAAACAAGACGATAATTTTTACTTGTCTAGAAAGTCCTTCTTAATATAAGAATGTTTAGATATTTGGGCTGGAAACAAAATCTAAGTAAGAAAAGCATTTTTGCAGTGTGTTAGTAAGAATCAGAAGTGCCCTAAATCTTTTGCTTTTTACAATTATTACATGTAGTACAGAAGTCTCTATGATACAGTCATGTATTTATGGCGTTGCAGAGAGACTGAGACTGAAGATGCTGTCAGGGTAAGTCAATGTAAATGAGATTCAGGGGAATATCATCAAAAAAGCTCATCTATTTCTCTTCATCAAGCAACATTAATATTAATATTCATGTGGAGGATGAGGTCGATGATCGTTCTGCTGCTGCATTGCTGGGCTGTTGTGGGTTTCCAGGCTGTTGATATGCAGGTCTTTTAGTGTGTTTCTATTGGTGTTTACAGACCCAAATTAAATCTTTATGATATTCTTTTCTAACTTCTTTTGAACACTTGTGCAAATGACTAACAGTAACTATTAGCAGTAGAAACCGTTTTTGATTCGGCTGATGTTGCTACTAACCCCTGGTTCAGCAGAGGCCTTGAGTTTGTGAAGTCTTCTGTTTCTGACTCCACACAGCGGCCCACCATGAGCTCAGCGTGAGCCAAAGAGCAGTTGGAGAACACATGCAGGTCCATCATGTCCACCTGGTCTGTAGAGCGTATCTCTCGAGCCGCACGCCCCGGCGGTTGCAAACGCGTCTTGTCGGCCATAGGACCTTTTCCAGGAAGATGAAACTCCAGCCAGAAGGACACGGCACCAAACGTCTTGACTTCTTCAGGAATGGAGATTTTAAAAGCTGGACCTTTAGCTTGTTGAGCATGAATCCGGCAGGCGAGCGGCAGGACGAGAGTGGCCACGCGGCTAATAGTGGAGTTAGGATTGATGCTGCGTAAAGTGTTGGTGTACAGCAATTCTGATCCTAAATGCTGGAAAATATCAAAGAACTGATAATCAAATGAAATTAAAATGAAAGCACAGAAGATGGGACAACATTTAAAAGAAGCAGCATTCACACTTCATGCTTCATTCTTCATTAACGCTCATTCTCTTTGTAGATGACATTCTTTTTCATGTGTGAGTTTAATATATATATTGTTTATTAATTAGATTTATTCTGTCATTTTTATGATGTTTTCGCCTTTTTAACATATAGGTTGTTTTGATTGGCCCACCTACATTTTAATGCTATTTTAATGTATTTCACTGTTTGTGCACACACTACTTTCGTGATATAATGTAATGAGAATTATATTCTGTTATTTGTGCAATAAATGTTCATAATATAATTGAATTTCACCAACCATAAAAGTTTGAACTCATTTAATAACATTGTTTACATTATGAGAAATTACGATATGAACTCAAATGGTCAATTTTCCAAAAGAAAAGAATAGAATCCTTTAGGACAAGACCCTTTTGCAGTTGATTTCAGGTTAGAAATGCATTAATTAACTACAAAATAAATATATAAATAAATAAATAAAAAAACTTCTCAAAATCTGAGTGTACTCACAAAGATAAATGTTAATAAATAATAAAATAAACCCGATGTGACTGCTAGAAATACAAAAGCACTACTAACTGTATCTATCAAGTATCTATAATATATCTCTGAAGTGATAAGGTTTCATACCATGGTCTTGGTTCCGCAGCCGGTCAGAGAGAAGGTGGTGGTGACGTGGGTCGAGTTATAAAACACTGGACAGCTCGGATCATTCAGCTGGAGAGCAGAGAAATGCAGGTTCTCCAGGAAAGAAAGAGGCAGCACTAGAGACATCTGAAGCTCACGCTCCTTACATTTCAACTCTGACAGGAAAATATGCATGAAAACATCTTTACATTGGAATGAAATGAGCGTTAGACAAACTTATGACGAGTGAGACTTCTGAAGACAGTCCTGTGCTTTAACTTATAGAATTGCTAGTGTTTTAGGTTTTTGGTGTATATAAGTTTAGGTTTTTTGATTCTCTTCAAATAAAATGCTGCATTTTTACATTAGAAAGAAAACTGTGCACAATAATAAAGATAAAATCAATCCAATACCCTTGGATTGTAATGATGACTATAGATGATGTATTAAATGTATACAAGGAACACAAAACAAAGTATGATTCAGAATGCAAACAGACGTAAGAAAATCATCAATTTACTATGCAAACATTGACATCGTGTGCTGACAGTTGAATGTTTAATCTGTCGGGGTAGACTTCAAAATATTAATTTATACTTCTTACAAATGAACAAAAATCAAAAACAGACGACAGACACATCTCTAGTGTGATAAATCATTAATGCTGCAGACACTAGGTGGCGCTATCGTTCAGCAGGACAGTGCATTAGAGTATGTTTTGGTTGGTGTTTTTTGCTCTGTTCTGAGTTTAGTGTCCATGTGCTCTATAATGAAGCTTTACTTTGATTCTGATTTCATTACAGATGCCTGTCACTGTTACGTACAGTATTACATAAGAAATACACTGTACAAAAATTGGAGTAGGATTTACTTGAAACAGTTTTCACTCAGTTTTACAAGGCCTAAACATAATTATTAGTAGCTTTAAATAGACATTTTTAAGTTAAGTTTACTTGGGAATTCCCAGTAAATGTTATTGACTCTTTGTTTGTAATTTTTACTTAAGTAATGCTTATCACTGTAAAAAAATTATTGTTAAATAACTTTACTGCACTAAAAAAAAAAAAAAGTAAGTAATATTTACTTAATTTTTCTTTTGCAAGTTTTTGCACACACATATTTTAAGTAAAATCTACTTAGAAAATAAGTAAATTTAACATGGCCAATTAACTGAAAAAAACAATAAGTAAGATTGACTTAATTTTACTGAAGTTTTTGCATGCATATATTTTAAGGAAAATTTAAGTATTGAATTAAGTAAAATCTACTTAACTAAGTTAGGTAAAATTACCAAAGAAAATAAGTAAATTTAACATGGCTAGTTAGAGTTTGATTAGTAATTTCTACTTAATTATTTTAAGTTAAATCGGCAATACTTAAGTACATTTCACTTAGTCATGGTTTATAAACTTTATTCAAACAATGTAGCACTGAATAAAACCATGCTATTATAGCATGTGGTTCATTTACGCACGTATAAATAAATAAATAGACAGCTTGTTATCCTTTCTAAGATAATATGTCCAGAATTATAGAATAGAATTATTACCCAAATGAACTCAGAGTCCTCAATACTTAATAAACCATACACAATGACTGTAACAATCAGTGGTTATTGTTTGAGTATGAATGGGTCATTATGAGTAGAAAATGAACTCCATATGTCACAAAATAGTAAGTTACTAAACCTAACCTCAAAAGCTACCATAAAACAGTGTAAATACAACTCGAAAACAGTGAAAAGTGTAACCTTTTTAATTATTCATGTCCCAGTGCATGATGGGAAAAACAGAATCATAACTTTGATATTTACTTAAAGAATCCTTGTAAACATAACAAACAATTCCAAGTAAAATATACTTATAAGTTCAAACTTTAAATTCTACAAGCTTAAATTGAGTACTAATACAGAATTTACTTTAATTTTTTAATTCTTGCCTGAACTAAATTATTTAATGTAGAAATTGCATTTGTTTTTATGTAGTATTTACTTCATTTTTTATCAGTGTACTACAACATCTGAGGCTTACAGTATCTGCACATTAATACAGGATGAAAACAATTGCGGAAGTGTAATACTAAGCTTTAATGATTTACAACTAATGAATTATTACCTGTTCCAGGCGGCAAAGGGTCTGTTTGCGCTGAAAGAGAGTGAAACTACATGAAATAAAGACTATTTGATCTCCCATCACCAGTTTTTTAAACACTAGCAGGAAAACACAGAAAATGAGTAAAACAATCTTACTCTGTTGAAGCCATATACACCTGACGCTAGACTGCAGGCTGTGAAACAAACATTAAAGAGTTTAACTGAGCTGTCAGTTGTGAATTTGCTTCATGAAGAATTGGAGTTGATTGCTGTCTACCTCTGAGTATTAGCAGCGAAACAAACGGACAGCAGATGGGCGAACTGATTCGGACCTCGGACCCAGGACAGCGTGACCGAGCTCTGGAAACTCTGGCCTATTTCCATTGGTGATACGAAGAGACCCGGCGGACCGGTCACAGCCATTTCAGACACACTGCATTGAGAAATGACCAGGGATTTACACTGATATACTGACAAAATGATTTAACTTGAAGTATTACAGTGCTTGTGTTTTTGGGGTCACAGTATGTGAATGATGTGAGAGTTTAGATGATTGATTCCCTTCTACTAATGACAAGAGCATATAACCAAACTGAACTGAAATAATAACAGCTACACACTTCAGTGCACCAATGTGTTTATTGAACTGATCTGAGTAAAAGTAATTAAGAATTAATTCATGCACACTGAGTTTACTGAGCACTGAAGTTAAGTAATTTGGTTCAGATCAGGTCGAGGACGGATAAGACCCTGACAATTCCTCTAGGTTATGTCCCAATCTTCTTCAAAATGTCTTTTTTGTGTTCAGCAGTAACAGCTGTTGAACATCTGGGTGAACTGAAGCATCATAAATTAACATGGCATTCATTTCTAGAGGAAAAATGTAATTTGATGACCTTAATCTGAACATGAAACAGTACAAAACTCAAATATAACTGTTCTGTGCTGTCAGCTAACCTCTGTACTCTTGAGTCCACTGTAATGTTGACCTGGACCTCTTCGAAGGGCAGAACGTGGATTACAGCGCCTCCTGCTGGACTGACGCCTGTGAACTCCGGCATGACTGAGCAGCCGGCTCCGCTTTCAACTGCAATTACACAACATTTCACAGTGAAAAACTGCCTACAATGCATGGCACAGTCCTATCTTATTCATGTGTACATTTACATTTATGCATTTAGTCTTATATTTAGTCTCATGTGACACACAAAACCTACAAATACACAGACTGCTTCACTACCTAGTGAACACTAGTGAGATCCATTCAAAACACTGTTACAAACACCTCCTTTTGGAAATCAGCAATCATTTTGCAAGACGGTGTCTATTACAGCATAACATAAATACAGGAGTGCAGATACAGTGAAATTCAACAATAAGCTTTAAGGTTTATTTATATTATACTAATGTAAAATATTTTACAGTAGATAAAAAACACTAGAAAAGATAAGTTCAAATATAAACAAATTGAATATTAACTCATCATGCAACACAATACAGTATAATGTCAATTGTTAAATTCAGCATCCTCTGCCAGATTGCATTACAGTGTTTATTAATGACATTTAATGCATTTTCCTGAGCACATATCTGCCTTATATGATCCTGAGATTCTGACTGTTATCAGTTCTGTTACTTACTTGAATGCTTGCTCTTTGAGTTCATATTGTGACACTTGAGGTAATCGTGTCTTTGTTTTGAGAACTGAATGAATGTTTGGGAAACTGTCAAATTAATCATATATAGTGTGTCAGCAATCGAGAGAAACTGTGATGTTATGGCTCCAGCAAACATAAGAACATCTTCAGTTCTGCTGGATGAAGTTTTTTGAGAGAATCTTGAGAGAAAATATTCTAAAATAATAATTTTGATTTGATTTATTTGAACATACATAATTCCAATATTTCAGTTGAGTTATAGAAGCACCGGAATTATTTCATACCTTTGTTACTAAATGTTACTGTTACTAACTATTATGAAATATATGACTGATAGAGAGTATATTTGATGTAGTTAGCAGATTTTTCAGTAGTTATATTGTTGACTGTTTATTTTTACAGCTTCAAACAAGAGATAAGTTGATGGTGAATATTGAGATGAAATGCTGACCTGTTATTATGAGATACACAGGTACAGTAGAGAACGACTCCGACTCGCGGTCAGATGAAGGAAAATCCTCCACCATGATCAGAACTGAATACTGACCCAAAGGCGCTCCACCTTCATAACGCAGTGTACACGTCTCCTTTCAGGGTTAAACACAAGCAGTTTTGGAAGAAACAACATAATATTAAATACTGAATGTACTGAAAAAAAATATGTTACTGTTTGATTGAAACAATCCTGTTGAAAAAAACAGCATATGCTGGTTAGATATGTTTTGAAGCGTGGCTGCTGGTTTGAGCTGGTTTAAGCTGGTCGAGCGCTGGTCGTGAGCTGGTTTAAGCTAGTCGAGTGCTGGTTGTGAGCTGGTTTAAGCTGGTCATGAGCTAGTTTAAGCTGGTCGAGTGCTGGTTGTGAGCTGGTTTAAGCTGGTCATGAGATGGTTTAAGCAGGTCGAGCGCTGGTCGTGAGCTGGTTTAAGCTAGTCGAGTGCTGGTTGTCAGCTGGTTTAAGCTGGTCATGAGATGGTTTAAGCAGGTCGAGTGCTGGTCGTGAGCTGGTTTAAGCTAGTCGAGTGCTGGTTGTGAGCTGGTTTAAATTAGTCGAGTGCTGGTTGTGAGCTGGTTTAAGCTGGTCATGAGATGGTTTAAGCAGGTCGAGTACTGGTCATGAGCTAGTTTAAGCTGGTCGAGTGCTGGTCATGAGCTGGTTTAAGCTGGTCGAGTGCTGGTCATGAGCTGGTTTAAGCTGGTCGAGTGCTGGTCATGAGCTGGGTTAAGCTGGTCGAGTGCTGGTCATGAGCTGGTTTAAGCTGGTCGAGTGCTGGTCGCGAGCTGGTTTAAGCTGGTCGAGTGCTGGTCGTGAGCTGGTTTAAGCTGGTCGAGTGCTGGTCACGAGCTGGTTTAAGCTGGTCGAGTGCTGGTCAGGAGCTGGTTTAAGATGGTCGAGTGCTGGTCACGAGCTGGTTTAAGCTGGTCGAGTGCTGGTCAGGAGCTGGTTTAAGATGGTCGAGTGCTGGTCACGAGCTGGTTTAAGCAGGTCGAGTGCGGGTCATGAGCTGGTTTAAGCAGGTCGAGTGCTGGTCACGAGCTGGTTTAAGCTGGTCGAGTGCTGGTCATGAGCTGGTTTAAGCTGGTCGAGTGCTGGTCGTGAGCTGGTTTAAGCTGGTCGAGTGCTGGTCGTGAGCTGGTTTAAGCTGGTCGAGTGCTGGTCGTGAGCTGGTTTAAGCTGGTCGAGTGCTGGTCGTGAGCTGGTTTAAGCTGGTCGAGTGCTGGTCGTGAGCTGGTTTAAGCTGGTCGAGTGCTGGTCACGAGCTGGTTTAAGCTGGTCGAGTGCTGGTCACGAGCTGGTTTAAGATGGTCGAGTGCTGGTCACGAGCTGGTTTAAGCTGGTCGAGTGCTGGTCATGAGCTGGTTTAAGATGGTCGAGTGCTGGTCATGAGCTGGTTTAAGCAGGTCGAGTGCGGGTCATGAGCTGGTTTAAGCAGGTCGAGTGCTGGTCATGAGCTGGTTTAAGCTGGTCGAGTGCTGGTCATGAGCTGGTTTAAGATGGTCATGTGCTGGTACTAAGATGGTCCTGAGCAGGAGCTAGTTGCTTAGGACCAGCACATGATCAGCACATGACCATCTTAAACCAGTTCAAACCAGCAGCCATGCTTCAAAACATACCTAACCAGCATATGCTGTTTCTTTCAACAGGGAAATGCAAATATAGGTAGAGTAAAGAGGGCTGACTTCATTAAGCTGCAGAAATTCACCAAGTTCAGTCTTCTTATAACGGCAGCGAATCTCGTCTCCATCCAGATCCATCACATTCACCGGGATTTCCTGAGGACACGCAGCTTGTAACCTAACAAGAGACACAGGTTTCAGACATACAGTATGTTCTCTGTCAGTATTTGTGGACGTCTGAAGCACTATTCACCTGACTGGAGGAGGAAGAGCCACATACGGAGGCTGGTTAACACGGTTAGTGTCGGCTCTGACAGACAGATCCGCTCGTGAATGCAGTGGCACGGCTCTGTCGGATCTGAAGGGAGTGAACACAGTGTGAGATTTGAGTCGCTCCGCAGGTGATGGACTCGGACGGAGTGTGTGATCTCTCACCTGAGCTGAAGAGCAGTCGTGTGGTGTTTAGGGATGTTCTTCTGCCACTGATGAAGGCACCAGCCGGGTGAAGGTAAAGCTCCTGTCAGAGGAGAGGAGCTGAGCTGAATACAGTCTGCTCCGTTACACAGCTCATCCAGGGCTGGACAGGGCAGACTGGACACCGCACTGTAATGAGCCCTGACCTGCAGCACAGAGACGCCAGAGTTTAACACTATAAAGCCCTGCCTGTGGCTCTTTATCCCTCGTTTAGCCTGTTATAGTTCAGTTCTTTGTCTGTTCTTGTTTATAAATATACAACAAAAACCCTGGACAACAAAACCAGCCATAAGGGTACATTTTTCAAAATTGAGATTTATGCATCATCTGAAAGCAGAATAAATAATCTTTCCATTGATGTATGGTTTGTTATGATAGGACAATATTTGGCTAAGATACAACTATTTGAAAATCTGGAATCTGAGGGTGCAAAAAAATCAAAATAGTGAGAAAATCATCTTTAAAGTTGTTCAAATTAAGTTCTTAGCAATGCATATTACTAAACAAAAATTACGTTTTTAAATATTTACAGTAAGAAATTTACAAAATATCTTCATGGAACATGATCTTTACTTAATATCCTAATGATTTTTGGCATAAAAGTAAAATGTATAATTTTGACCCATGCAATGTATTGTTGTCTATTGCTACAAATATACCTGTGTTACTTATGACTGCTTTTGTGCTGCATGGACACATATATGTCTTTGTTTTAATAAAGTATATTTTGCAAATAGTTTGAGCCTCAACTATCTCCTTCTTCATAAGCACCGTGACGTACAGAAGCTGCATCTAAAGATGTGAATAATAAAATATAAAATGATGTTTTTAAATTGTTGTGGTACTCAATATTGTAATGAATAAGTCATTAATGCAACCCATTTGTTCTGATTCGTTCAGGAATGAAAAAATTTATTTGTGTCCAAACAACATTTATTTGTTCAAAACACAGATTCATGTAGTTATGAAACACTGTTGTGTCGCTTTGAGACAATATTTTGTGACTTCCTACTCATTTGACTGTTGTATAAAATCAATATCACGTTTGCAATTGTTCACTCTTGCTCATGTGATATTGTTT